>JAHNEJ010000504.1:0-42368 GCA_022559845.1 Amorphophallus konjac
TTTAACCACCTCTTTCATGTTAGGACTCAACCGGCGCTGCATCTCCCTGCTCGGCTTGGCATTGTCCTCTAAGTAAATGTGGTGCATACAAACATCTGGACTAATCCCCTTGAGATCTGCCACCGACCAACCAATTGCCCCCCTATACTCTTTAAGGACATCTAAGAGCTGAGCTTCTTGAGCAGAAGTGAGATTAGAAGTAATAATCACGGGCAGAGTTTGGTCAGGACCCAGATAAGCGTACTTAAGAGAATCCAGTAGAGATTTCAATTCAAGAGTAGGCGGATAAGCCAGAGATGGAAGAGCAGGTTCGAATTGTAATGGAGGAAGTGGCTCTACCCTAGACCAGAGTGTAGAAGCGGGATGAGAATCTTGAAGCTTGCTACCCTCCTCTAGGGTGTCCTCAACGTCATCCAAACTTTCATCAATTACCTCCTCAAAGATATCAATATATTATATTCTTCTTCGTGGTCCGGGTACTGAGAAGCCTTAAAAACATTTAAAGCAACCTTCTCTCCTCCAAATGATATATCCATCATTCTCGTGGCACAATTTATATTAGCCTTTGCCGTAGCTAAAAACGGACGTCCCAAAATGATGGGTGTGTGCTTTAGATCCTGGGTCGAGGCCATATCCAAAATGAGAAAATCCACTGGGAAATAACATTCATGCACCTTGACAATAACATCCTCTAACAGACCCCTTGGAGTTTTCACTGATCTATCCGCCAATTGAAGGATTATTGAAGTGGGTTTTAACTCCCCCAGATCAACCTGCTCATAGATGAAGGTGGGCAAAAGATTTACGCTAGCACCTAAGTCTAGCAATACTCGATCAAAAGTGACTCCACCTATATCACATGAGATTAATGTGGCTCCGGGATCCTTCAATTTCTTTGGTAAATGATTCATCAAAATAGCGCTCATATCCTCAGATAAGCGGATCTTTTGAGTCACCGCTCTTGGCTCCCTCTTTGGAGTATAAAGCTCTTTCAAAAACTTTGCATATGCCGGCACATGCTTGATTGCATCCAAGAGTGGAATATTGATATTCACCTGTTTAAATAATTCCACTAATTCTTCCTATTGTACCGGTGGTTTCTTATGAGCTTTCGGCTTTAGAGCATCGGGAAAAGGGACCTTAGGTACATAGTCTTGGGGTCCATCAACTTTTGCCTTTCCTTTATCCAACTTCTTCTCTCCACCCTCCGGTTTCTTTATTTCTTTAACAATTATAGGCTCCTCTTCCTCGTCACTCTCCTCTTGGGCCTCTTGGCCCGAACTACTGCCAACTTTCTTTGTCCTATAAGGATTATCTAAAGCCTTCCCGCTCCTAAGAGAAGAGATTGCCTTGGCATTCTCAAATTGGGGGACCCTGCAGGAGGAGGCGGACTGAGGTTGATTTGGTTGAGAAAGAATAGGAACTCTTTGGGGGAAGCTCAGAGGTTGGTTCCTTGGATTAGCCATAGGGCTGGCTAAGAAGCTGACCCTACCTCTCTCCTCTACATTACTTGATGCCAATTGCCCTATCTGACCTTCCAACTTAGCAATGGATTGTTGCTGAGAAAGAATGAGCTGTTGGAGTTGGTCGAATTTTTCATCAAAATTGGACTGCGGAGGTTGTGGAGGAGGAGTTTGGAAGAGAACTTGATTGAATCGGTTAGAAGGATATTGATGGTATTGGCCCTGAGAAAATTGAGCTTGCTGATACGGGACCTGAGAATAATGTGATGGGTGTTGAGATTGTTGCGGAAAAGGTGCATTGGATTGAGAAAAATTATGATGAGCTTGGTGACTTGGGTGTTGAGTTTGGTGAAAAGGAGCTTGATAATGTTGGTGAGATTGAACTAGAGCATGAAAGGGTTATTTTTGAAAAGAGGATTAGATTGGGTAGATGGACCTTGCTGAGATTTTCCAAGAAACATTCGGGTGGTTTCTCCAGCTTAGATTATAGGTGTTGGAATAAGGATCATAAGGAGGCTTAGAGACACCCCTGAGCAGGAAGATTTGTTCTTGGATGAATGGGGGAAGCTGGGCTGCAGTGGGGCAATCAGTTATCACATGATCGGGGCTAGAGCAAAGAGCACAGATCTCTTCATGACTGGGAGCTGAGAATGGTTGAGGTCGAGGACCTGAAGAAGAAGGTTCCTGCCTAGATAGAAATTGATCTAGCTTTTGAGCTACGAGATCAACATTCTCTATCTTATGCGCCAACAATTCTATTTTGTTCAATTTCTGAGTCAAGGCATTTGATATCCATCCTATTCTCACACTCAACTTGGCTCTTCACTTCAGAAAGCACACCCTTCTTAGTTGGCCCAATCGTTCTCTCATAAGATGATAGCGAGGCATGACTGAATCGAATTTTGCTCAACATCTCAAATAACTCATACGTCTCATCCTCGCTTTACTCATAAAAGCCCCTCCACATGAAGCATCCACCATTTGACGGTAACTATCAATCAATCCCTCACAGAATGCTTGCACTTTTTGCCATCTTGACAAACCATGATGTGGGAATTTCCTTAACAAATCTTTCAACCTATCCCATGCCTCATGGATTTGTTCTCTAGGATTTTGTGTGAATGCAGTTATCGCTCTCCTCATGGTATTAGTTCGCCATATGGGGTAGAATTTTTTCAAAAATTCTTTTTGCATTTCTGCCCAAGTGTCAATTGATCTACCCAAGGCTCCTAACCAATATTTATCTTTGTCTTTGAGAGAGAATGGGAAGAGAGTCAGCCTGAGAGCATCATCAGAGAAGTTTGGGATTTTCACAGTTGAGCAAATCTGGAGGAACTAATTTTACAATTGTTCTGGGCCTTTGTGGAGCTACGTAGGAGAGTTTGGGATTTTCACAGTTGAGCAAATCTGGAGGAACTCATCCAGATGTCTGTAGGGATCCTCATTGGTATTACCATAGAAGGATGGTAACATTTGAATGGTGCTTGATTTAATTTCATATTGGGCCGCTTGATTTTGAGGTGCTTGGGTATAAAATGAAAGTTGGTATTGATCCAGTAAGAAATATTCTTTCATTTGCTTGGGAGCGACTTGTTGAACTTGCTGTTGATTGTGGTTGTGATCGGCCATGAGGTTAGGTTGATGGTGAGTTCTAGAATGCACTAACCTCTCAATCTCTCCTATGGGTCCTAACAAAGGTGGGTATAGGGATCTCCTACCTTGCATAAACTAGGACAAAATGAGAGAGATATTTTTTTTATGATGCTTTTCTTTGTTTGTTTGTTTATTTTTTTTATTTTGACACAACTAAGACGAAGAGAGAAGAAGGGAATGACGTTTTTCCTTTTTTTATTTGTTTTAATTTTATTTTTATGCAACCACAACCAAGTTATCACACAAATTACCCTAATGACCTAGATGTGTCCTAGACCTACAGATGGGGTTTTCACAAAATGATTAAAGTGAAACTTAAGTTCACCCTCAATATTTCACCGGCTAGGTAAGGGGTGGGGTAGTGGGAGGCTCCCCCTAGTTTCGTAGGGACCTAATTATGTCAAACCACTAGCCCGCTTAAGGCGTTTGCCGTCCCGACCGTCTTACTTTAGGCACCGGTTTCATAAGAGAGTAAACCCAAATAACACAAGAACCATAGTGTGATCTTTAGGGCCAACGTCTACTAAATTTTATTTATGACTTAGGTGATGCAAATATGAAGAAATTGTGATTTGTAGGTTAAGGAAGGGTGATGAAATCCCCACCTTATCTTGTTTATGGGTAGTACCCTTAGCGTGTTTTGAAGAATGAGATGCAACAAATAGGTTCAAACAAGGGGTTTAATATGTAAATGCATGAACAATTATTTTTTTAAGACACAAATATGCGAATAAAATTAATGCAACCTACATGATGCTATGACCTTAGAACATGATGTGTGTGGTTTCTAATCTTGGAATGAGATTTTTTTTGGGTGCAAGTATTGTTTCTTTTTTTTTCAGTTAACGAACCTATCTAACCAGTACGATTTGTTTCTTTTGATTTTTTTGATTTTTTTGATTTTTTTTTAACAAGATATGAATAAAAAAAGTTATGAACTAAAAATAGTAAATATCATGCAAAATTACTGTAAAATAAGGCCTAAAATCATGTTTTTGAAGTTTTTTGGATTTCTAATTTTTTTGATTTTTAAAGAATTTTCATTTTTTTGAAGATTTTTTAGAAATTGGAAAAAATAGGACCAATACCTACGTTTACTGCCCTTTAGCGACGCTTGATTTTCCAGGATTTTTCAGAGTTCCAGAATATCTACGTTTGTAGACCTTTAGCGACGCTTCTTGGCTTTCTGCGACAGATTATTTCTCTTGAATTTCAGGTCTGAATTTCCAATATGTCTTTGATTTTTTGAATTTTTTATTTTTTCCTATAAAAGTAAAAATAGAAAATTAATACAAATATACAAATCAAACACAAGAATATCCAACCATCAAAAATTATTTTCTCCCGGCAACGGTGCCAAAAATTGATGCGCTCTAACAAATGTCGTTTAAAATGCCGTGCCACAATTTAAAAATTTACCGAACTCACTCACTTAAAAATATTAAAATTTAAGCAAAGTGGTGAATACGGGTCGATCCCACGGAGATGAAATATTTTCAAAATAGCATGTGTTGAAAAATTCTTATATTTAAAAGTTATGATTTTGAGAGTTTATGAAATGAATTTTTATTGAAATTACAACTATATAAATCAAAAACACAACTTGAAATTAAAAGAATAAGTGGAAGATATATAGTCAAAAAATTGGAAGAGTGACGTTGTCCACGCCGTGTCGAGCCTTTGATCGTCGCCCCGCTTTGGTAGAACGCCGCCGGGAGAGGACCGAGAGAGAACAACCGCCATAGGGTGTGTGAAGGATGTAAAGAAAAGGAGGTGAATGGAAGAGCTACATATGGAAAATTATAATGAAAATAGAGTGAGATTAGAAATGAAATAGTTTTTAAACCAGAGTAAATTAGAAGAAGTGACAGAACACAAAGATGAAGATCGGAGGGTTAGGAAGAAGTTTGATGAAGAGTACAGAGACAGAAAATGAGAGGAAGGAGGTGAAAACTGGGAAAACACGGAACCTATGTGCGTAAGTGAACAGTAACCTTGTAAAAAATAGAACTATGGAAAAATTAAAATAACTCAAAAAAGAAGAAGAATTAGAGGAAGTGGTAGAAGAAGAACAGTTAGATCTACAAGAGAGGAACGACTTTTATGAAGAACGCAAAGAGAAACGGGGATTGGAAGGATTTCAAAACGGAAGAATGGCACAAACTATCATCTCGGATGAATAGTAACCGATCAGGATAGAACTTAGAAAAACGTATAATAACTTAAAAACGGAGAAGAATTAGAGAAAATAGTAGAAAGAGAAAATGAAGAGCACTTAAGGATGAAGAAATTTTGTGAAGACAAAAAGTAGAATTGATAATCATAACAGTAAGTAATGAGACTAAGAAAGAGCTAAATGTTCAAAAACATTCATTACAACAATATAAGCCCACAAAAATTACACCAAAAATATCCAAACAAAACTCTCAAACTCTCCTCACGTAGGTCCACAAAGGCCAGAAGAACCCTCCAACTTCACAATAGGAGCCCTTTTTATAGAGCCTAAAATTATCCCCTTTACAATATGAACACTTCGAGATACCATTGTTGAAAATTAAAATCCATCATCTATTTTTCAACCCACTTTTCTCTCTGCGCCCGCCATCGGCCGCCGCATGCTGAAGCACGCGCCCGCCATCGGCCGCAAGCGCGGACCTTCACACGTTTGAGCGCTGCTAACGTTAACTTTGAGCCTTCATGCGCCTGTCACCCAGCCACTTCGTGCTGCTGATCACGCCCATCTTTGCGCGAAGGCTCCGCGTGAAGCTTTACCCGCCTGACAACCCACCTACAGCTGCCACTTGCCTTCTACGTTGACCTCCTCCTAGCCGCTTTGCTTGACCCGCCATCCACCTTGTGCATGCGCTTGCATGCTTTTATTTGGCCACGTTCTCGTGCCCATGCATGCACTTTTGCATGCTGGCCACATGAAACAGTTAGCCTGCATATATATATAAAGTGCATGTTACGTGCTGCCTTGGTGTATTATATATATATATATATATATATATATATATATATATATATATATATATATATGTGTGTGTGTGTGTGTGTGTGTGTGTTATATATGTGGTATATGTAATACATACATATAGTTAATACATATATATAATACATATGTATAGTATATGTATATAATACATATATATATAATATAAATATATATAATATATATATACATAATATATGTATATAATACATATATATATATATAATACAAATATATATAATATATGTATATAATATATATTAATACATATGAGTGTATCTATTGAACAATAAACAAATACAATGTTTATTATTATTTTTTTATTTTTTTATTTTAAACAATCCCATAGGCCTTTGGATGTGTGGGCTTTGGCCCATTTGTGCCTGTAAAATAGAATCAAAATTATTTAAATCAGATAATTAAATATTTTGATCTGAAATTAAAATTAAGTGCGGTAAATGCATAGTGATATATATTAAAGTTCATAAAAGTGTGTTATAACATTAATTACAATGTAAAATTACACACTGAGCAGACACGTAAATCGAGGTAGGACAGTACCTCAAGACGTCCAGAACCACTGTCTCAAACTATCGAGACACATAGAAGGTCACCTGTCAACCACTGGGTCTCACCGGGTTAACTAGAACCTAACAACGACTCTGAAGCAGTACAGTAACCTAACCAATAGTAGGGTATGCTTGGCTATCTCATAACATGGTTATAGCTCTCATAAGACATCAAAAGATGTCCACGGGACAATGGGCAAACCACGAGGTCAAGCCGAGGCATTTGGAAACCAACACATCGGGAAACGACACGTAGGAGATAAGCAGAGTAACATACGCCGGCGGTCATAGAATGGGCCGCTAGGGGACTATAGCGGTCAAGGATTAGGCCGCTAAACCCAGTCAACCCTGAACCAACCTATTCGGTCAAACCACCAAAAGCGGTCTAATATAGATGCCTACACGGACTAAAGCGGTCTAAGAGTGAACCGCCACACTAACCACCCTAAAACATTGACCTAAGACAAACGGACTTAGCGGCCTAAGAAGGGCGCACTACAAGGAAGAAATGCACAAAGGTTGGGCCGCCAAGGCCAACTGACTTAGAATCTTGCCCCGGTCAAACATACCGTAGCGGTCTAAGGAAGGAGCGCTACAGCATGTTGGAGGTCAAAGCTTGGGCCGTCAGCCAAAACTGACTTAACCTGTTGACTAATGTCAACGACCCATAGCGGTCTAATAAAGGGCCCCTAGAGCAAATAGAGGTGGATCGTACAACCGCTAAGACTCAAACCGACTTATGCTAATATCGAGAAACGACTGAGCTTGGCGCACCACTATAGGGCCGCCAGAAGCAACAGCGGTCAAAGGTTGGGCCGCCAACCTAAACCGAGCTGAACTAATCGACACACCACGGAGTGTGGCGGTCTACCGTTGGGCTGCCAGAAACAAGGGACAGTCTCTGAAATGACCGCTAGCACGATACGGCGAGAAAATCATGGGAAGGGTCAGATCCGGCCGTTCCACGCCCCATTAGCTTCTAAACGTAGGGGAAACAGTCCTAATCGATGAAATTAACCTTCCATAGGCCGGAAGGGGCACATGCAACAGCTCAATCGCAAGAAATGGGTGATTCCAACGAATCGACCCTAATTTGGTCACCGGGTTCCCGGACTTGTACCGGCCCCAAATGACGACCAATCGCGATAAAAGCAGCGGATCTGGAATGCTAACATGTTGGGGGTCATAATGAAACTAATCTAGTCAAAAATCGTCACCATTTTTCGGTGAACCTGACGCACACCCCCGAGGATGTTTTTCTCGAAACTGAATGAAACCCACTCGTACGCACACCATTCGGCACAAAACTGCAAGGGAATGTAGAGGAGAAGTAGATGATCCATCTCCCTACCTCCACTGATGATTTCATGCGTCGAGGCGACTAAACCACGCCGAAAACCATGTCGCGAGCTCAACCGTCGGCTTTGAATCCCCTGAACGGGATCGCGCCAACCACGCTCCGATCCTTGCACCGGCACACTCCGGATCACCTCCGCGGCATCTCCACAGTCTTCCCGAGCCTCCTTCGTCTACAGCTGGAGCAAAGAGGGCGAGAAGAGAGAGAACGGGAGAGAGAGGGTCGCGCATGCGAATGAGGAGAGAGGAAGGAGAGAAAAGAATAAAAAGGAAAAGAAATTAGGAATTTTCCTAATTTCTGAAAATTTGATTTTTGGCCCAAAAATGGACTAATTTAGAAAAATACGTAAAAATAGTCAAAACGATCCTCTCAAATAGTACATCACAAGTGTAGAGTCCTCGAGTCGAGGAAGTGAATAATAAACTCACCACGAGGTTCCGTAACTAGTACGAGAGAAAAACTCACGTGGATTGTACAACTCAACTCAGGACCTATAAAAGCGATCCGAAAGATCCGATAAGAATCCAGGGCATTATTGTTTAACAGGGATGTGTTGACTCTCAGTGCTGGTTGCATTGACGCAGTGCACTGGGAGTCAGCCCAGGGCCGCATGACGTCGATGTAGGACCATGCAGCGTGGACGCACCTGGCAACAAAGAGAAAAGCTCCATCGGCTTCATTCTTCCTTAATCTTTGGTTCATTCATCATTTCTTTGTGCATGTGATGGGTTCATTATGGCTTATTGGGGGTGTATTAAGTTCTCATTTTTTAGTGTATCTCTCATTTAAATTCTTTCTTTGCTTGTTTGTTTGTTTTTCTTATTTTTTTTTGCTTTTCCTTTTGTTTTCTACTTGGGGAAGATCTCTGTCGACATAGCTTTGAAACTTTATCGATAGAGTTGTCATGTGTGTGTGTTTGTTTTTTTATTTTTTTTATAATAAGGGAGAATGGGCGGGAGAGGGTGCCGTCGAATGGCACCCCATGGGGTGCCATGATCCGGCGGCACTCCTCCCCATCGGATGAAGCTCTTTCTTTTTTCTGTTTCCCTTTCTTTTAGGATTCTTCATTTATTCATTCCCTTTTTGTTATTTTATATATTTTTTGTTGTGTATTCTCTTTTTATGAGTTAATTTTGTCATTTCATCATTTTTTATTTATTATTACTGTTATTGTTTTCTTTTGTTATGAGAATTCTTGCTTTCCTTTATATCATCTTCTTCTTTAGCCATCTTTTAAACCGTTATCGTTATATCGTTGTCCTTGTGTCATTATCTTCATCGTTCTGATGCATGTATGCCATCGTCTTTGTTTGGTTTGTCATTTCTTATTACTTATCTTGTGATTAGTTCAAATATTCTGGCGAAATTCGGCAGCACCTCCCTAGACCCGGAGTGTTTTGGGGGTGTAAATAGGGAACTCACCCACGGAGAGTCTGAGATAGTCCCGTAATAATAGGGATGCGCACGAAAGCGGCAACATTCATAGCGGCCATCTCCCAAGCTCCAAAAAAACTGGCGGTATAAATCAGAACATTTATATCCCTCTTGTCGATCAGGGATCATGTTATGAAGACTTAGCAAACCCCTGTCGGGACTGGGATCAATCAGACCGAAGCTGCAATCCGGATGGACAAGGTAATAGAAAGATTGGGAAGTGATCCGGCGGCCAAATAGTGGGGCAAACCCCCTTATCCAGTGGCCAAGTAATGGGGAACACCCCTTGCTCTGGCGGCCTAGGGCGCCTCCCTCCTTGATCCAGCAGCCAGAGGGAAAGAAATGAAAATAAATAAAAGGGGTGATCTGGCAGCTAGGAGGCACGCCGGATCAGGGATAGAGCTGATCCGGCGCGTGTTGGCAGCCGGATCAGTCCCCTGTACCCCGAAGCGTTTTTGAAGAAAAAAAAGGGGCTGGGAATGTTAATTCCATGGCTGATCAGGGTGTTCCCTGGAAATTAGAGGCTTCATATGGACGAGGAGACAAAAGCAAAAGGGGCTTCAGGCGATTTGCAACCACGCTAGCAGCACATCAAAGCAAAATCAAACGATACACGGAGAGCATGTAAAACAAAAAAAAGGGTGTTTCAGGCAGTTTGCGGCCCGAGACCACACTCATTGCCTTGAGTGAGCTCCGGGATGCTAGGGAGGAGCAACATTAACCATCCGAAGGGGAAGAAGTGAAAACATGGATATCGGACATCACAAGCATTACATAAAATCTCTAGAACGAGTACTCACATTTCATTTCTCATCAAGAAGGGAATCAAGCTACAGAGGAGAAAATAAAAAGGGGAAATACAAAGGGGGAGAGGAAGTGCTATCGATCACCTGTTCTCCCTCCCTCACCTCTCTTTTCTCTGTCACTCTCCCTTTCCTACAGATTTTCTTTGGGCTTCACTTCAGGGACTTCGAAGTGGCGGTCTTCTTTTGCCAGACAATCCAGGGAGCACCAGAGAGTCGGGGGGGGGGGGGAATTGCTAGACCTTGTGTCCCTTTTATAGAGACGAACGTGAGGGAAACTCCCCTCATCCGAATTTCTTCTTTATTTTATTTTTTTTGCATGTAGACGCCGCAATGGTTGACGTATGCGCGTTCTTAGCGCCGCAGGAGAGCAAAGGTGGCGAAGACGTGTTGAGGTCCCCGCGCTTCCCATGCCGTAGGAGGCCTGGGAAGCGGCATGTTCGTTCCTCTCGCGCCGCAGGTCTACGGGCAAGGCAGAGGGAGTAGGTGCCAGGTGGGGAGGCTCTGCCGGACAAGAGGGGAAGCCACCGGATAAAGTTCAAAAGGGAGGTGCCACTAGATGAGCTTGTTTTGGCCGCCAGATGGGGCCGCTTCTGGCCGTCGGATCAGGCGGATGGGGGAGTCGCCAGTTCAACCCCTTGCGTGTAGCAACCCAGATAAATTAGGGGAAATAAAATTTCCTAATTAGATAAATCCTCTAAATAAATAAGATAAGGGCCCAAATCAAACAAAATATAAAGCCCAAACCTCAACCCAATTTAAGGCCTTAACCCATATGGGCCTTATGGGCTAGGTAAAGAAGTATATATAATATATAGACCCCTTTTTTGTTCAAACCCAAATCCCCAACCGTAATGAACATGTATAGTGGGCCATTAGCCCATAACCTTTCATACATCTAGAGGAGTATAGGGTATATACTAATATATGTATGTAATAGGGGTTGTTTTTCAAAAGCCCAAACCTTTTATCACCTTCGAGACTTGCATGGAGTTTAGGGTTTTCTTTGGAAAAGTGGGTGGCGGCTGGTATTTTAGCAGTAAAGGATATGCATGGGAAATATTACACCCATTAGGATTGCTACGTGGGAAATTAAATCCCACTAGGATACATAACCCAACCCTATAAATAAGCTCTATTCGATCGATGAGGGCCGTTGTTGCTTCTACTGATCGTGTTGATACTACGTGTGTCGACCTCTGCCTCCTCTTGCCACTGTGCGACCTTCTTAGACACTGCTCACGACGACGTCTTCCTCTCCCCGTGCTACAGCGGTTGCGACGTGAAGAAGCCATGCTACCACTTCTTCTTCTTCTACGTTCGTGGCTGCTACTGCGTCTTCGTGCCGTGAAGAAGCATCTGCTTCTTCTCCTTCTTCCTGTTCGTGCATCCGTTGCAGTTGCTGCCATAGTTGCCTGCTACTGCTATTCTACCATTCTTCTTCTTTCCTCTTCACGTTCAATCGTCCACGATCAACCCAAACAAGGTAGGTTTTCTCAAGAAATGCAGCCCAATATAATAGGAAATAAGTAACTGCATGCATGTAGATCTTGTATCATGTTCATAGATTCATCCCTTAATGTCTGTTTTGAGTTTTACGTGTCTCTATTAATTTTTCTGATGCATATGAAAGTAGCGACCAAGGCATGGCCGCTTAGTGAATGAACGATCGCGCGAGCAATCGCTCATTTCCTGAAAATTATGACACTGACCAGGGCGCAGTTTAATGAGTGACCTTGCGCCTGCCGCTAATTCTTTTAGTGAAATTAATAAATACCACATGCTAAAATTTAATATCCATGAAATATAGCGTTAAAAATTCTACATAGGCATCTTTTTAGAAACTTTATATTTTCTCTGTCTATCAATGTCTTTACTTTCTTGATTATGTGAACTCTAAGTTCATGAATAGTGTTATGTATCTAAGATTGTATCTGCCCGATGCGTAGTATCAAACAAAGAATGAGCGACAGTCATATAGTAACTATTTAAAGAATAAGCGCCCCTATACTTTGGCGCTTATTTGTAAAAATAATTAGTAAAAATGAAATATAAGGAAATTTTGATTCTGCGACATGACAGTAGACGTTATTTAAAGATTGGACGCTGTTGTAATGGTCACCAATTATAATTAAATTATGTTGATTCTGGAAAATTACAAGAATTAGCGGCCATCCATACAATCGCTAATTCTTATTAATTTAAATTGTAGATATAGGATTGAGCGACCTTTCAGAAAGTCGCTATTTCATGATATAGCGAGCTCTGGATGGACGCCAATTTTATTGTCTCTTAGTTTTCTCATGTTTCTAACCCATAAAGCGTGTTTACTTGGCACTCTCATCTCACATCCGTAGATGGAGTCCCTATTTTGTTTCTATCGATTACACACTCAATTCTTGGTGATGATTTGACCCTCCATGGGATATTCCTTCCTTTGGACTGGTACTTTCTTCATTGAGACCTTCGTAAGTCTACGCTAGCCTTGGATTCCCTCAAGGTAGCCGAGTAGGTTGTACCATAAAAACCCTAGAACCCGCATTTCTCACATCACTCTAAAGAAACGTGATGCTTTAGCCCTCATAGAGCGCTATTTCTGGCCTCTTTTGAGAAGTCTGTCTCTGTCAGCAAATAGTGACCATGACTTGGGCGCCAGAAGGAATTGGCGACCAGGCCACTTGCGCTATTTCACCGATTTAGCGACCTAAACTTGGGCGCTATTTCATCGAGCATGTACTGTTCAGAAGAATTCACGACAAGACAGTGGGCGCTATTTCTGTAATTGATGGCAACTGAGTGGACGCCAATTACCTAGTTTCATGATATGTCATGATTTTTCATGCCATTTATCGATATGTCTTCCTTGTTCAAGTTCTGTCCTTGAACTCACAATTCCGTGAAATCTACCTTATCATCCTACATTAGCTTATTCCATAGGAACTCTATATTGGCTATAACTATAGTGGATGTCGAAAAATATACATGACTCAATGCTTGTGCGTATAAGGCCCGATCTGGTCCTAGGAGGAGCACCCGAAAGTACTTGTGCCCATGGGAGATATATTGATCGCGGTGTGGCATTGCACCGAAGTGCTTGACTTGCTTGATTGTTGACATTCCACGACTCGTACTTGACTTGACTTGACATGACTTGCGTGGCCCGGAATGGGTGTTTACTTGGTTGATATTATAATAGCCAAGTCACGTGACATGACATGATATATTTACATGCTTGACCATCTTGATACATTTTACATGAATATCCTGAAAATCTTGCTAGTTCGTTAACTCTTGATACTCTACTCTCTCTCGTCATTATCATGCGTGCATGCATAGCTAGACTTGCATTCATGTAACATGTAATTTCCTTAAAGCAAGCTTGTACTTGAGATATACTCCTACTGAGCATTCGCTCACCCTAGTTTTTCCCCTATTTTTCAGGTAACTCCGATAACGAAGCTCATTCGGATGAAAATGGACATGAGTGAAGAGCTTAGAGCCATTACAACTATCGATGTCGTTATCTAGTCATGTCTTTTCCTATTTCTTGAGTCTATCATTGTAATTTTCCTTTTTATTGAGTCTAAGTTTATCATTTGGTATTCTCCTACTTTATGGTTATGTAAGACTATTAGTGTTATTAATAAAGGATTTGATTTATATCTCTACTTTGTGCACTCTGTCTATAAGGTTGAATTCCTTATGCTCTGATTGACATGAATGATATAAACTCGTCACACATATCGGGTTCCTTCCACGCTCGGGGCGTGATAGTTTATACCTTTACCCAAGCTTAGAAAAAAGGTTGGTACCAAAGCTCTGACCGTCAGATGGAGTTGAGCTTTTGAGGGTTAGTTCCCCATGTTGTCCTTCATCTCCAGTTAAATTTTCAGGCCAATCAGCCCCCATTTGCCCCCCTTCCCAATCAAATCTTTCCACCCCTAGCAATCTGCCAGTTTGCAGATCTACGGAATAGCACCCTGTGCTTTTATTTTTATCTCCACCTAAACCAAGTCAGAAAAATCCCAAAATATTTGTGTGTCATCCTCACATTCCCCCCTTCCACCCATAAAATTCGTAGAGTCTTGATCCATCATTTTCATTTTGGTCAAAGTTCATTTTTGGGAAGATCTCATTCTGTCTGATCTGGATTTCGAGCCAAAAAAGTTTATGGAGCACATAGTTTTGTATTTTAAATCACATTGTTAGATGGATGTAACAATCACATATGTTGTATATCTTTGAGTCTACTTTCCAACGGCGCCAATCTCACCTCGATTCGACATTGAATCTGAGCATGGCGATCATTTTCGTGGAGGCGCGCAAACCTGTTCTGTGAACAGGCCAGCAAGAGCAGTCCAAGGTTAATTCTCCCATAAATCCTCGGCTCCGAACCAGTGACCGCTACTCCCGAGGATCGACCAGTAACCCCCAAGCAGCGTCCCAGCCAGCCGCCGCAGCAAGGAGACGCTCGGACTCCGCTGTCCGAACAGCCAGACCCACATGCTGTCCCGTGGGCCCAGCAGAATCGACCCGGACCAGTAGCCCGTCTCTGGCCCGAAAGCCCTTCCGGCTTTGCTGCCCATCAACCCGAGTTCGCTACTCTCGGGTCCTACTATAGCCCTTTACCTCCCTACGTGGAGTGGGCATAAAATTTACTACTGTAACTATTGTTTAATTACTGTACCGGGAGTACGAGTCCTGGCCGGTGTCATCTTCCCCACGCTCGGAGCGTGGAGGTATCGTATCCGCTCCCCACTTTGGCATTTGCTTTCCTCGTATATATTCATATGCCGCTGCTAGAGTGATAGAAAATTAGCTCGTTCAATTTTAATCACCTCTGTAAGAGTGAGTGCGAGACCCGTCCCGTGACTCATTCCGAGCATGAGAGTGAGTTGACCACCCTGACTCATGCCGATTTCTCAAACCGCGCACACTTGCACACTTCCCTTGCTAGGGACGAGTCGCGAGTTTGCCTAGAGTCCAAGGTTTGCTTCTGAATTGGCATCGAGTCGCGTCCCATCCCGCATCAAATTGGTATCAGAGCAGGGTAGAGTCTAGGGTAGTCGGTCCAAAGTTTGCATTGCATTCTATTCCGATATATTAAAAGGTGTATCTGGAACGATAGGTTACGCCTATTGGGTAGGTAGCACACTTGCGTGAGTGTGATCTTTGGATCAAACCTCCACCACGTACCGGATGATGGTTGAGTCTAGGTTTGTAGTCGAGTCTTCATTCCAACTTTGCATTGTTGTTGTAGGGACGTGTCTAGTCCATTAGGGAGTCAGTTTGTCTTGTCCCGAGTGTCTGCATGTCAATCCATAAGTTCCCCAATTCCCCATGGATCCCCAGTCGCCTAGTTCATATGAATGGTGGCACGATACTCGAGGGCTTGGCAATCATCCCCTCCACTTTCGTAGACCCGAAGCCTCAGACTTTTATGACTACCTAAAGGGGGAAGCCACCATGGACAAGTATTTCGAGTGTTACACTATGTCCGATGCCATGCAAGTCAGTTTTGCCCAAAAGAGGCTTGTCCTCGAAGCCGCCTGGAAATGGGAGAGCATTGAACGCATGAGGGAGATTAATAGGCAATGGCTCATCGAGTCATGGCGTTAGATGTAGGGCGAGCTTAGAAGGGTCTACCTACCCGGCCCGGTCACCTCCAACCAGCCCCACCCAGTCACCTCCCACCGAGAATGTCATAGTTAGAGGCAAAGAGCCCCGCATGTCGATGAGCCTAAGCCCAATACTAGGCCGAGTGATTATGGGCGAGTCCATCATGATGCCCCTACTCTAAACCCCACCATTGCCAAACTCTTCAAAACCATTTCGGATCGGTTGGATAGGATGTGTACTCAGATTGACGGACTCCTGCCTGAGCCCAAGGAGGTTGTAGCCGGTAGTATCAACCCGGTGTGCCACCCCAAGGACCTCTCCCACTCATAGAGGATGTCCCCTTCTCCTCCCGTGAGAGCTCCTTTGCCTCTAACCTCACCCTCCGATCTTTATTCGCAGCCACCTCAGCCAGAGCCACCCGTGCTTCTAACGGGGAAGCTACTCATCAACGAGCCACTACTTAGCTGGCTTAAGAAAGCTTGGTCCCAAAAGCCTTTTTCTACCCCTCAATGGACCCCGCACTACAAATAGTGCCCGTCAACTCATTCCACATCACTTTCCTATCTTTTCACCATGTTGATATTTTAGAAGACCTTATCAAGGGATTAGACAGGCAAATGAAGTTGATGTGTATGTTGGTCTGAGGCTTTGACCAACCCCATAGTCATAGCTTCACACATCCAGCCTTAGGGTCCATTACCTCCGTGTGCACCGTGGGTCATGTCACCACAGAGGTTCTCTTATTCCTTCCCATGCCAGCCAAGCCTAACTTCATTCCACTTATCTCGAGGGAGGAACCATATTTTCTACATATGACTGCCGTCCACCTACCACAATGAATGAAGGTGATCATTTACACCTTCAAGAATTCTAAACATGGGACCGTGGTCACGAGAGAACCCATCTCGAGGGGTCACACATTCTTTGATCCCTTCGACCAGTTCCCTAGTGAACCTCTTGACCCCACCATATCTACGCCACTTCTTTAGGGAAGTTCACTATCACACCTCTACCCTACAAGCCAGTCCACCTACACTCCGCAAGGAGCCAGTTCATTGGGGTACGAAGAAGGTGAATTCGGCTCCTCCTGGCCCACCAAACCTCCTAAATCCAAAAGGATGTCAGTGCATGATTAGTTCACTTTAGGATGTCAGAGTCCTCCCAAGTTGACCGAGGTCCGATGCACCTTAAATCACATTCGGATGTCCTGGACCACTATTGCATATGTATGGGTCGGTCTAATAGTAGGTTTGTCTAGGGTCATGGGTGAGTATGTGTTTTTATTTATTTGTCCAGTTTGTCAAGAGTCTATACATACATTTGTCTGTTGGGAGTCTGCATACGTCGAGTCAAGTCGGTCTGATGCAAGCTCACGAGTGTCAGTCCCTTTCAGAGTGTGAGGCAAGTCGGATCTCCATGCGTACGTTGTGGACCTGCTTGACGAATATGGGAACAGCTCTACCTTCCATGTCTCGGATCTAGTCACCTATAGGGACCCAACGGTGATTCCTATTGAGTCATTGAGCCGTCTCCTTCCTTTGAGAGTGACCCCACCCCAGAGTGTCCACCACTAGCCTCATTCCACAGCAACGTGAGCATATAGAACATATACAGGATGAGCAGGTGACAATTACTAGGAGTGTAGCGTACCCGCGCTACCTGGTACTGTGACGGATCCGTAGCAGGTGACGATTACTAGGAGTGGAGCCACGTGAACAGTCGCACCCCTTACTCGACGGGGTCGAGTTTCTCCCACCCGGAGAGAATTATTGGGGACATCAAAGCAAGACCACTAAACTTTTTTTTATTTACATTTATATTTCTTGAGCCAATTGTATGGCAATTATAAGCCATGTTGGCCCGGCAGGACCCCGCCCTCTCACCCATTGGGCCACCTAGACTCTAGGGCCCATGTGGGGCTGGTCCAAGGTCCAAGGTGGGCTTGACCATTCAAACTTGGACCATTCTTCCCCTTGACTTCTAAGGAGGGCACCCCCCCCATTTATCCTTTTTTTATGTTGTTTTGACCACATGGTAGAAGGGAGAAGGAATTAAATATTCTCATTCCATAATTGCCCCTCCCTAACCCTAGATTTGAGGGTAGTAATGGTCATTTAGTTAGGGCTATAAAATTCTTGTATTCTCATTATTTTGAGGAATTAATGAAGACAAAATTGCATTGTGCACAAGAATGCCCAAGGGCGTCCCTCTCCTCTCTCTCCCCTTTGCAGCTGGATTGCTGTGAATTCCTAGGGTGGATGCCCTAAAACTGGTGGATTCCAAGGTGTATCTCCTCCCCTGGGTGTGAAGCTCAGCCACAGCTCAGCTGCCTCCATTTATACCGACCGTCGAGCCACCATAACATGACTTCCACCATGCTGTCCTGAATTTTGAGATTCATAGACAAAAGCTTAGAAAAAAGGTTGGTACCAAAGCTCTGACCATCAAATGGAGTTGAGCTTTTGAGGGTTAGTTCCCCATGTTGTCCTTCATCTCCAGTTAAATTTTCAGGCAAATCAGCCCCCGTTTGCCCCCCTTCCCAATCAAATCTTTCCACCCCTAGCAATCTGCTAGTTTGCAGATCTGCGGGATAGCACCCTGTTCTTTTATTTTTCTCCCACCCGAACCACGTCAGAAAAATCCCAAAATATTTGTGTGTCATCCTCACATTCCCCCCTTCCACCGATAAAATTCGTAGAGTCTAGATCCATCATTTTCATTTTGGTCAAAGTTCATTTTTGGGCAGATCTCATTCTGTCTGATCTGATTTCGAGCCAGAAAAGTTTGTGGAGCACATAGTTTTGTATTTTAAATCACATCGCTGGATGGATGTAAGAATCACATATGTTGTAGATCTTTGAGTCTACTTTCCAACGGCGCTAATCTCGCCTTGATCCGACACTGGATCTGAGGGTGGCGATCGTTTTCGTGGAGGCGCGCAAACCTATTCCGTGAACAGGCCAGCAAGAGCAGTCCAAGGTTAATTTCCCATAAATCCTCGGCTCCGAACCAGTGACCGTAGCTCGTGGGGATTCACCAGCAACCCCCCAGCAGCCTCCCAGCCATCCATCGTAGCAAGGAGACGCTCGGATGCCGCTGTCCCAGCAACCGGACCCGCCTGTTGTCCCATGGGCCCAGCAGAACCGAACTGGACTTGGAGCCCGTCTTCGGCCCGAAAGCCCTTCCGGCTTGCTGCCCGTCAACCCGAGTTCGCTAATCCCGGGTCCCACTGTAGCCCTTTACCTCCCTTTGTGGAGTAGGCATAAAATTCACTACTATAATAATTGTTTAATTACTGTACCGGGAGTACGAGTCTTGGATGGGGTCATCTTCCCCACGCCCGGAGCGTGGAGGTATCGTGTCCGCTCCCCACTTTGGCATTTGCTTTCCTCATATATATTCATATGTCGATGCTAGAGTGATAGGAAATTAGCTCGTTAAATTTTAAGCACCACTGAGAGAGTGGGGATGATACCCGTCCCGTGACTCATTCCGAGCACGAGAGTGAGTTGACCACCCTGACTCATTGCCGATTTCTCAACCGCGAACATCCGCACGCTTCCCTCGCTAGGGACGAGTCGCGAGTTTGCCTAGAGTCCAAGGTTTACTTCCAAATTGGCATCGAGTTGAGACCCGTCCCGCATCAGATCTCAGGTCAGGATACCACCAACTGAGGATCAAGGATGAGGACATTCATAAGACCGCATTCCAGAGCAGGTATGGGCACTACGAATTTGTTGTTATGCCTTTTGGACTAACGAATGCCCCTGCAGCCTTTATGCAGTTGATGAATAGCATATTCAGGCCTCATCTGGATCAATTTGTAGTGGTCTTCATTAATGACATATTTATCTATTCAAAGACCGAAGAAGATCGTGAAGAACACTTAAGGATTGCATTACAAATATTAAGGAATAATCAACTTTACGCCAAACTTAGCAAGTGCAACTTCTGGCTCGAGGATGTATCTTTCCTAGGGCATGTGATCTCGAAGGATGGGATTTCTGTTGACCCGTCAAAAGTCAAGGCCGTGAAGAATTGGGAAAGACCAACCAATGCAACCGAGATCCGAAGTTTCCAAGGTCTAGCTAGCTATTATCGGCGATTCATCAAGGACTTCTCCAAGATCGTTGTCCCTCTTACTAGGCTGACCCGCAAGGAGATTCCTTATAGGTGGGATGAAGAATGCGAGAAGAGCTTTCAAGCCTTAAAAGATCATCTAACAACCACCTCGGTCTTGGCATTATCAACTGAAGGGGAGAAATTCGAGATATATACCTTTGCGTCTGGCATTGGCCTCGGGTGTGTGTTAATGTAACAAGGGAGAGTCATTGCTTACTCATCCCGACAATTAAAGAAGCATGAGGAGAACTACCCGATGCACGACTTAGAGTTGGCCGCGGTAGTATTTGCTTTAAAAATCTGGAGACACTATCTCGACGGAGAATAATTCACTGTGTACTCTGATCACAAGAGTCTCAAATATCTATTCTCTCAGAAGAATTAAACATGAGACAAAGACGTTAGCTAGAGTATCTCAAGGACTTCGACTTCATAATACAATACCATCTTGGAAAGGGTAATCCTGTAGCCGATGCCCTTAGTCGAAAGCTGAGAGCATTATTGGCCAACTATATGGTCCAACAATGGAAGTTACTGGAACAATTCTCTAAGCTGGATATAAGTACAGACAAGGAGAAAGGGTGTATCACCCTATCGCACATGAGGATACAATCAGATCTACTCTCCAAAATCCAAGGACTTCAAGATAATGACCCGGTACTGGTAGAAATAAAATGCAAGTTAGAAGAACAACCTGATTTCAAGCAATGATGCGGGACGAGACACGGACACGGCAAGCTCGCGATCGTCCCTTGATGAGGGAAGCGTCGGACGTGCACGGTTGAGAAACCGGCAAGAGCTAGGGTGGTCGGCTCGCACTTTCGTGCCCGGATCGGGTCACGGGACGGTCTCGCTCACTCTCTCGCAGCAACGGTGATATGAAATTATACGAGCTAGGTCCTAAAACATGCTCTCTAGCAGTGGCATAAACAAGCATATATGAAATAAGCGAAATGCCAAGTGTAGGAGCGAAGACGATACCTCCACGCGCTCGGCGTGGGGACGACGGACCCGGCCGAAACTCGTACTCCCGGAACAATATTACACAATATTACAGAAATGTAAGCCGCTGCCCACTCCACGCAGGGAGGTAAAGGGCTACACAATGGGGTCCGGGAGGACCGAATTCGGGTTGACGGGCGGCTTCTCGCGCTGTTTCGGCAACACCCGAACACGTGACGGTGGGGCCCACGTGCTGTCCGGAGGGGCCGTGTGGGACCCGGTGGCACCGCTGTAGTGGTGGATGCCCGGAGGGTCTCTCCTTGGGATGGCGGCGCGCTGGAACGCGGCCGGAGGCCCGGCGGCTCCGTTCGGCACCGGTCGGAAAAACCGGCCACGGACCTGCACTTTCTGATTTTCAGCGCGCGCTCGGACGGGAACGGACGCTGCGATCAGATCCGATGTCGGATTGACACGAAATTAGCGCCGTTGGAAAGCTGACTCGAAGTACTTCAATGTAGGCCTAGAGATCTGGCCTGGATCTTCGCTGATCTTGACTTATGGAATTTACAACCTCCTGTTGTACAGTAACTAAACACTCAGATCTGCAGAGCTGATCTCTGATAACTGCCGTTGACCGCTAGGAAGAACTTGGATTCAGACTTCGACTTCTTCATGAAAGTTGTAGGATTTTGAGTTGGGAAGATGGAAAAGTTGGTTTGGACACGTTTGGATGTGTCTATGAATTTCTATGATTTGTTTACTGGAGGAAGGTCGGATCTGGGATCTGGCTGGAAGTACTGTAGCTCCGGTAGAACATGAATTTTGAAAAATAGGTAAAAGACTCAAAAAAAATTAATAAAAATTGTGGAGGTAGGGAACAATGGACAGAAACCTCAGTTAAATTGGGAGGTCAAAATAAATTCAAAAGGGTGGTAGAAGAGGACGAACTCAAAGGGTCTGTCACTGTAGACAGAGACAGATCTGATCTGAGTTTGGGGAATGAACGAAGTGGAAACACTATGAAACGGGGGAATTTGGACCTGAATTTTTTTGTGGAGAAGGGGCTATAAGATAGAAACCAACCCTCAAAATTTCACGTCGATTGGAACTCGTGGCTGGCTTGAGGAATTTTCGAGCTGCACCTCTATCCAGCAGGACAGAACACCGAAGATGATCCCGTGGCGGCTCGAAGGCGGCACGAACGGCGGCGGCGGCGGCACCGGAGGTGGGGGAAAGGTGATACCACTCTAGAATGGAGGTTTGGGAAGAGAGAAACCAGAGGGAGAGGAGCTGGGGGCGCAGCTAGCTTCACAATTTCACAAAATTTTCTGATTTTCATTGATTTTCACATAAAAATACAATCTTTTATATGATTCCAACCAAATCAATTGTCCACCCTTAGATCTAGGGATGGGGATTGAAGGGCTGGGATTGCATGCCACAAACACAAAAAAAAACATTAAAAAATGAAGGGGGGGGCGGCCTATTGACTATGGGTAGGTTTTGAATGGAAGGTTGAATGGTTGGTGGCCTACCTTGGAAAAATATGACCACTTGTCTCCCATGTGGTCAATTGGCATTCCAACCTTCTAGATGGCCACCTAGGATGGTTGACCAGCCCCACATGGATGACATGGACCAATGTGAGAGGGCTGAGGGCCCCCTTGCTGGTCCTACTGACAAATTACATAGAAACCCAAACAATCCGTGGGAATGACGCATTGGCTTATAAAGCCGTACAATTGCGCATATACTTTCCCATGGATATACAAATAAACTAAAGGACATAAATGCAATATGAGAAGTACTAGCTTGGCGTCGATTCCCATCAACTCTCCCCGGGTGGGAGGAACTCGACCCCGTCGAGTAGGGGTAGGAATGCTCGAGTACTCCGGCGGATCCGTCACCGTGCCAAGTAACGCGGGTACGCTCCACTCCAAATGATCGGCACCTGCTCATTCCATATATACTCGATATGCGAACTGCTATGGGCTAAAGGTGGTCACTCCGAAGGGGCACTCTCAAAAAGGAAGGAAGCAGCTCGAAGACTCACTAGGAATCACCGCTGAGTCCCTATAGGTGACTGATCCGGGTATAGAAGTAGAACCGATCCCATACTCATCAAGTGAGTCCAATCACCTCTTACTCATAAGAGAACGACAACGAGCTTGCACAAGACACATGCAGACTCACCATGCACTAACACACGTATGCAAACCACACAAACAATCGACTCAAAACACACCACACAAAACAAACCACACAAGGAAAACACACCGACTCATATATGACCCTAGACACACCTAATGTTAGTCCGACCCGTACATAGGTGACGGCGGACCAGGACACCCGAATGTGTGCCATGCATGCATGTTATGTAACCGGAGATGGGTGGTATGGGGAACACCTATACGTCGGGTGTGGTTATGCGTGGATGGTCTTTTGAATGTGGGCGACTCGGGTGGTTTAGAAGGGCCGAGTGTTGGTGGGTCGGGTTGGTGGATGTAGATGGCCCATCCCGAGGGGAAGGGGCATAAAAGTGGGCTTCCTTGAAGAAGGGGAGTACGGGTGGTAACTCGGAAGCCTAATAGTGAAGGGGTCAAAAGGGTCAAAGAAGGTATGACCCCTTGTGGTGGGTTCCCACAAGTCACGGTCCCACGTGTAGAAGGTTTGAAGATGTGGGTAGTCATCTTCTTGAATTGTAACGGGTGGGACGGGGATCGTAGGCAAGAAGTATGATTCCTCCCTCGAACAAAAGGGTATGAATTCGGGCTCGTCCGGTAAGGGGAGGAGTAAGAGGACCTCCGTGGTGACACAACCCACGGTGCACTCGGAGGTAATGGACCCGAAGGCCGGATGGGTGAAGCTAAGACTAGCGGGTTGGTCAAAGCCTCGGGCCAAAAGATGCGTCAACTCCCATTGTGAATCTAATCCCATGATAAGATCGTCCAATGTATCAACATGGTGACGAGATCGAAATGTGGTATGGAATGAGTTGACCGACACAAGAGGTAGAATGGGGTCCATGGATGGGAAGGGATGTGGGACCAAGCCATCCTTGAGCCAACTAAAAAGCGGCTCGGCGATGTATAGTGTACCCGTTAGAAATATGGGTAGATCGGGCTTGGGTGGTTCCAAATGAGATGGTTCCGAATCAAGTTCGGAAATAGAGAGTGATGTCATTGGAGCTCTCATGGATGAGGAAGGAATGTCCTTCTCATGGTGAAGGGGTCCTTGGGGTGGCTCCGGGAACAACCGATCTACCCCGATACACCGATCTAGGCTAGTACTAAACCGATCTAGGCTTGTACTAAACCTTTGCACTTGCCCCATCAAGGCTTGGAACATTGCGCCCACTTCATCGGGACTATAGGTTCGGGGTATGGCCATGGTGGCTAAGAGGGGGTCGGTCCCCTAGGAATGAATATGCAAGGCCATTTTTTTTTTGTTTTAAAAGCAAAATGTGATGCTAACTAATGCACCTAGACATAACCAAAACTCGGTACATGGCGGAGTTAACCGATCCGAAGATCACTCGCGCAAGTGTGCGGCCTTCCCGATAGGCGTAGCCTAACGTTCGGACAACACCTTTTGATATACCAAGTAAAGGGATGTATGCGACCCAAAACGACTCTTTTTGTTGTTTTAAAAATATGATGATCTTAGACTCGACGTAGACAATGAATAATGACTAGACATAAATGACACTCTTTTCTTTTTTTTGACACCCTAGACTCAACTCGCTCTGATACCAAATTGATGCGGGACGAGACACGGACACGGCAAGCTCGCGATCGTCCCTTGATGAGGGAAGCGTCGGACGTGCACGGTTGAGAAACCGGCAAGAGCTAGGGTGGTCGGCTCGCACTTTCGTGCCCGGATCGGGTCACGGGACGGTCTCGCTCACTCTCTCGCAGCAACGGTGATATGAAATTATAACGAGCTAGGTCCTAAAACATGCTCTCTAGCAGTGGCATAAACAAGCATATATGAAATAAGCGAAATGCCAAGTGTAGGAGCGAAGACGATACCTCCACGCGCTCGGCGTGGGGACGACGGACCCGGCCGAAACTCGTACTCCCGGAACAATATTACACAATATTACAGAAATGTAAGCCGCTGCCCACTCCACGCAGGGAGGTAAAGGGCTACACAATGGGGTCCGGGAGGACCGAATTCGGGTTGACGGGCGGCTTCTCGCGCTGTTTCGGCAACACCCGAACACGTGACGGTGGGGCCCACGTGCTGTCCGGAGGGGCCGTGTGGGACCCGGTGGCACCGCTGTAGTGGTGGATGCCCGGAGGGTCTCTCCTTGGATGGCGGCGCGCTGGAACGCCGGCCGGAGGCCCGGCGGCTCCGTTCGGCACCGGTCGGAAAAACCGGCCACGGACCTGCACTTTCTGATTTTCAGCGCGCGCTCGGACGGGAACGGACGCTGCGATCAGATCCGATGTCGGATTGACACGAAATTAGCGCCGTTGGAAAGCTGACTCGAAGTACTTCAATGTAGGCCTAGAGATCTGGCCTGGATCTTCGCTGATCTTGACTTATGGAATTTACAACCTCCTGTTGTACAGTAACTAAACACTCAGATCTGCAGAGCTGATCTCTGATAACTGCCGTTGACCGCTAGGAAGAACTTGGATTCAGACTTCGACTTCTTCATGAAAGTTGTAGGATTTTGAGTTGGGAAGATGGAAAAGTTGGTTTGGACACGTTTGGATGTGTCTATGAATTTATATGATTTGTTTACTGGAGGAAGGTCGGATCTGGATCTGGCTGGAAGTACTGTAGCTCCGGTAGAACATGAATTTTGAAAAATAGGTAAAAGACTCAAAAAAAATTAATAAAAATTGTGGAGGTAGGGAAAAATGGACAGAATCCCAGTTAAATTGGGAGGTCAAAATAAATTCAAAAGGTGGTAGAAGAGGACGAACTCAAAGGGTCTGTCACTGTAGACAGAGACAGATCTGATCTGAGTTTGGGGAATGAACGAAGTGGAAACACTATGAAACGGGGGAATTGGGACCTGAATTTTTTTGTGGAGAAGGGGCTATAAGATAGAAACCAACCCTCAAAATTTCACGTCGATTGGAACTCGTGGCTGGCTTGAGGAATTTTCGAGCTGCACCTCTGTCCAGCAGGACAGAACACCGAAGATGATCCCGTGGCGGCTCGAAGGCGGCACGAACGGCGGCGGCGGCGGCACCGGAGGTGGGGGAAAGGTGATACCACTCTAGAATGGAGGTTTGGGAAGAGAGAAACCAGAGGGAGAGGAGCTGGGGGCGCAGCTAGCTTCACAATTTCACAAAATTTTCTGATTTTCATTGATTTTCACATAAAAATACAATCTTTTATATGATTCCAACCAAATCAATTGTCCACCCTTAGATCTAGGGATGGGGATTGAAGGGCTGGGATTGCATGCCACAAACACAAAAAAAAACATTAAAAAATGAAGGGGGGGGGCGGCCTATTGACTATGGGTAGGTTTTGAATGGAAGGTTGAATGGAAGGTTGAATGGTTGGTGGCCTACCTTGGAAAAATATGACCACTTGTCTCCCATGTGGTCAATTGGCATTCCAACCTTCTAGATGGCCACCTAGGATGGTTGACCAGCCCCACATGGATGACATGGACCAATGTGAGAGGGCTGAGGGCCCCCTTGCTGGTCCTACTGACAAATTACATAGAAACCCAAACAATCCGTGGGAATGACGCATTGGCTTATAAAGCCGTACAATTGCGCATATACTTTCCCATGGATATACAAATAAACTAAAGGACATAAATGCAATATGAGAAGTACTAGCTTGGCGTCGATTCCCATCAACTCTCCCCGGGTGGGAGGAACTCGACCCCGTCGAGTAGGGGTAGGAATGCTCGAGTACTCCGGCGGATCCGTCACCGTGCCAAGTAACGCGGGTACGCTCCACTCCAAATGATCGGCACCTGCTCATTCCATATATACTCGATATGCGAACTGCTATGGGCTAAAGGTGGTCACTCCGAAGGGGCACTCTCAAAAAGGAAGGAAGCAGCTCGAAGACTCACTAGGAATCACCGCTGAGTCCCTATAGGTGACTGATCCGGGTATAGAAGTAGAACCGATCCCATACTCATCAAGTGAGTCCAATCACCTCTTACTCATAAGAGAACGACAACGAGCTTGCACAAGACACATGCAGACTCACCATGCACTAACACACGTATGCAAACCACACAAACAATCGACTCAAAACACACCACACAAAACAAACCACACAAGGAAAACACACCGACTCATATATGACCCTAGACACACCTAATGTTAGTCCGACCCGTACATAGGTGACGGCGGACCAGGACACCCGAATGTGTGCCATGCATGCATGTTATGTAACCGGAGATGGGTGGTATGGGGAACACCTATACGTCGGGTGTGGTTATGCGTGGATGGTCTTTTGAATGTGGGCGACTCGGGTGGTTTAGAAGGGCCGAGTGTTGGTGGGTCGGGGTTGGTGGATGTAGATGGCCCATCCCGAGGGGAAGGGGCATAAAAGTGGGCTTCCTTGAAGAAGGGGAGTACGGGTGGTAACTCGGGAAGCCTAATAGTGAAGGGGTCAAAAGGGTCAAAGAAGGTATGACCCCTTGTGGTGGGTTCCCACAAGTCACGGTCCCACGTGTAGAAGGTTTGAAGATGTGGGTAGTCATCTTCTTGAATTGTAACGGGTGGGACGGGGATCGTAGGCAAGAAGTATGATTCCTCCCTCGAACAAAAGGGTATGAATTCGGGCTCGTCCGGTAAGGGGAGGAGTAAGAGGACCTCCGTGGTGACACAACCCACGGTGCACTCGGAGGTAATGGACCCGAAGGCCGGATGGGTGAAGCTAAGACTAGCGGGTTGGTCAAAGCCTCGGGCCAAAAGATGCGTCAACTCCCATTGTGAATCTAATCCCATGATAAGATCGTCCAATGTATCAACATGGTGACGAGATCGAAATGTGGTATGGAATGAGTTGACCGACACAAGAGGTAGAATGGGGTCCATGGATGGGAAGGGATGTGGGACCAAGCCATCCTTGAGCCAACTAAAAAGCGGCTCGGCGATGTATAGTGTACCCGTTAGAAATATGGGTAGATCGGGCTTGGGTGGTTCCAAATGAGATGGTTCCGAATCAAGTTCGGAAATAGAGAGTGATGTCATTGGAGCTCTCATGGATGAGGAAGGAATGTCCTTCTCATGGTGAAGGGGTCCTTGGGGTGGCTCCGGGAACAACCGATCTACCCCGATACACCGATCTAGGCTAGTACTAAACCGATCTAGGCTTGTACTAAACCTTTGCACTTGCCCCATCAAGGCTTGGAACATTGCGCCCACTTCATCGGGACTATAGGTTCGGGGTATGGCCATGGTGGCTAAGAGGGGGTCGGTCCCCTAGGAATGAATATGCAAGGCCATTTTTTTTTTGTTTTAAAAGCAAAATGTGATGCTAACTAATGCACCTAGACATAACCAAAACTCGGTACATGGCGGAGTTAACCGATCCGAAGATCACTCGCGCAAGTGTGCGGCCTTCCCGATAGGCGTAGCCTAACGTTCGGACAACACCTTTTGATATACCAAGTAAAGGGATGTATGCGACCCAAAACGACTCTTTTTGTTGTTTTAAAAATATGATGATCTTAGACTCGACGTAGACAATGAATAATGACTAGACATAAATGACACTCTTTTCTTTTTTTTGACACCCTAGACTCAACCTCGCTCTGATACCAAATTGATGCGGGACGAGACACGGACACGGCAAGCTCGCGATCGTCCCTTGATGAGGGAAGCGTCGGACGTGCACGGTTGAGAAACCGGCAAGAGCTAGGGTGGTCGGCTCGCACTTTCGTGCCCGGATCGGGTCACGGGACGGTCTCGCTCACTCTCTCGCAGCAACGGTGATATGAAATTATAACGAGCTAGGTCCTAAAACATGCTCTCTAGCAGTGGCATAAACAAGCATATATGAAATAAGCGAAATGCCAAGTGTAGGAGCGAAGACGATACCTCCACGCGCTCGGCGTGGGGACGACGGACCCGGCCGAAACTCGTACTCCCGGAACAATATTACACAATATTACAGAAATGCAAGCCGCTGCCCACTCCACGCAGGGAGGTAAAGAGCTACACAATGGGGTCCGGGAGGACCGAATTCGGGTTGACGGGCGGCTTCTCGCGTTGATTCGGCAACGCCCGAACTAATGACGGTGGGGCCCACGTGCTGTCCTGAGGGGCCGTGTGGGACCCGGGTCACCGCTGTGGTGGGGGACACTGATGAAGCGATCCCCGGGCTGGCGGCACGCTGGAACACGATCGGAGGCCGGGCGGCTCCGGCCGGCGCCCGTCGGGAAAACTTCCCACGGATCTGTAGTTTCTGGTTTTCAGCGCGCTGTCCGGCGAGAACGGACGCTGCGGTCAGATCCGATGTTGGATTGACACAAAATTAGCGCCGTTGGAAAGCTGACTCGAAGTACTTCAATGTAGGCCTAGAGATCTGGCCTGGATCTTCGCTGATCTTGACTTATGGAATTTACAACCTCCTATTGTACAGTAACTGAACACTCAGATCTGCATAGCTGATCTCTGATAACTGCCGTTGACCGCTAGGAAGAACTTGGATTCAGACTTCGACTTCTTCATGAAAGTTGTAGGATTTTGAGTTGGGAAGATGGAAAAGTTGGTTTGGACACGTTTGGATGTGTCTATGAATTTCTATGATTTGTTTACTGGAGGAAGGTCGGATCTGGGATCTGGCTGGAAGTACTGTAGCTCCGGTAGAACATGAATTTTGAAAAATAGGTAAAAGACTCAAAAAAAATTAATAAAAATTGTGGAGGTAGGGAAAAATGGACAGAATTCCCAGTTAAATTGGGAGGTCAAAATAAATTCAAAAGGGTGGTAGAAGAGGACGAACTCAAAGGGTCTGTCACTGTAGACAGAGACAGATCTGATCTGAGTTTGGGGAATGAACGAAGTGGAAACACTATGAAACGGGGGAATTTGGACCTGAATTTTTTTTGGGGAAGGGGCTATAAGGTAGGAACCAACCCTCAAAATTTCACGTCGATTGGAACTCGTGGCTGGCTTGAGGAATTTTCGAGCTGCACCTCTGTCCAGCAGGACAGAACACCGAAGATGATCCCGTGGCGGCTCGAAGGCGGCACGAACGGCGGCGGCGGCGGCACCGGAGGTGGGGGAAAGGTGATACCACTCTAGAATGGAGGTTTGGGAAGAGAGAAACCAGAGGGAGAGGAGCTGGGGGCGCAGCTAGCTTCACAATTTCACAAAATTTTCTGATTTTCATTGATTTTCACATAAAAATACAATCTTTTATATGATTCCAACCAAATCAATTGTCCACCCTTAGATCTAGGGATGGGGATTGAAGGGCTGGGATGGCATGCCACAAACACAAAAAAAAACATTAAAAAATGAAGGGGGGGGCGGCCTATTGACTATGGGTAGGTTTTGAATGTAAGGTTGAATGGAAGGTTGAATGGTTGGTGGCCTACCTTGGAAAAATATGACCACTTGTCTCCCATGTGGTCAATTGGCATTCCAACCTTCTAGATGGCCACCTAGGATGGTTGACCAGCCCCACATGGATGACATGGACCAATGTGAGAGGGCTGAGGGCCCCCTTGCTGGTCCTACTGACAAATTACATAGAAACCCAAACAATCCGTGGGAATGACGCATTGGCTTATAAAGCCGTACAATTGCGCATATACTTTCCCATGGATATACAAATAAACTAAAGGACATAAATGCAATATGAGAAGTACTAGCTTGGCGTCGATTCCCATCAAGCAAGCATCAGATGGAACATTATTGTTCCGAGAAAGGACTTGTGTACTGGATTGTTCAAAATTGTAGAAGAAAATTTTAGAAGAAGCTCACCGATCAAGGTACACAATTCATCCCGGATATACCAAGATGTACCAAGACTTGAAATAGACTTTTTGGTGGCCCAATATGAAAAGGGAGGTAGCAGACTTTGTGTCTCGCTGTCTCACGTGCCAACAAGTCAAGGCGGAACACCAAAAGCCTGCTAGTAAGCTACATCCGCTAGACATTCCCAAGTGGAAGTGGGAAGATATCGGCATAGACTTTATTATGGGTCTGTCTAAATCTTAATGAGGACAAGACGGAATATGGGTTATCATAGATCGATTGACCAAGTCGGCACACTTCTTGCCTATAAAGAGCCGATGGTCAGTTGATGTTCTTGCTGCCTTATACATCAAAGATGTTGTCAGACTACATGGAGTTCCTGTTTCGACTGTGTCTGATCGAGACCCGGGCTTCACTTCTCATTTTTGGAAGGGTCTACAACATTCGTTGTAGACTAGACTCACCTTTAGTATAGCTTTTCATCCTCAAACGGATGGTCAGACCGAGAGAACGAATCAAGTTGCAGAAGACATGCTACGAGCTTGTATTATTGATTTTGGTGGAAGCTGGCATGATCATCTACCCCTGGTCGAGTTTGCATATAACAACAGTTACCAGGCAAGTATTCAAATGGCACCTTTCGAGGCATTATACGGAAGGAGTTGTCGATCGCCACTATGCTGGGATGAAGTCGGAGAAAAGTAAGTTCTAGGCTCGGACATGGTAAGAGAAACCACTGAGAAGATTCAACTCATTAGAGAAAGACTCCAAATGGCTCAGTCTAGACAAAAGACTTATGCCGATATTAGAAGGAGAGACCTCGAGTTCCAAGTTGGAGCCCACGTCTTTCTTAAGATTTCCCCAGGCCGAGGTATTAGAAGATTTGGTGTTAGGGCAAACTTACACCAAGATATATCAGTCCCTTCGAAGTGTTAGAAAAAGTTGGTGAGGTTGCCTATCGGATCGCCTTGCCACCGCAACTATCTGAAGTACATAATGTATTCCACATATCAATACTCAAGGAGTATGTTCAAGATCCATCTCACATTATAGATTTTGACAACTTGGTGATACAAAAGGATTTCACATATGAACAAAAGCCTTTGAAAATCCTTGATCGCGGGGCTCGTGTACTAAGGAACAAGATGATTCCCATGGTAAAGGTACAATGGAACAAGTTCTCAGAACAAGAAGTCACATGGGAGACTGAAGAATCTATGAAGAAAAGATTCCCCGACCTATTTCTAAATTGTAAGTATTCTGCACCCTCTATATTTATATGCAAATGAATTTGGGGACCAAATTCTTTTAAGTGGGGGAGGGTGTAGCAACCCGGATAAATTAGGGGAAATAAAATTCCCTAATTAGATAAATTCTCTAAATAAATAAGACAAGGGCCCAAATCAAACAAAATATAAAGCCCAAACCTCAACCCAATTGAAGGCCTTCACCCATATGTGCCTTATGGGCTAGGTAAAGAAGTATATATAATATATAGACCCCTTTTTGTTAAAACCCAAATCCCCAAACATAATGAACATGTATAGTGGGCCTTTAGCCTATAACCTTTCATACATCTAGAGGAGTATAGGGTATATACTCATATATGTATATAATAGGGGTTGTTTTTCAAAAGCCCAAACCTTTTATCACCATCGAGACTTGCATGGAGTTTAGGGTTTTCATTGGAAAAGTGGGTGGCGGCTGGTATTTTAGTAGTAAAAGATATGCATGAAAAATATTACACCTATTAGGATTGCCACGTGGGAAATTAAATCCCACTAGGATACATAAACCCAACCCCTATAAATAAGCTCTATTCGATCGACGAGAGCCGTTGTTGCTTCTGGTGATCGTGCTGATACTACGTGTGTCGACCTCTACCTCCTCTTGCTGCCGTGTGACCTTCTTACGCACTGCTCATGGCGACATCTTCCTCTCCCCGTGCTGCAGCGATTGTGACGTGAAGAAGCCCTGCTACCACTTCTTCTTCTTCTACGTCCGTGGCTGCTACTACATCTTCGTGCCGTGAAGAAACATCTGCTTCTTCTCCTTCTTCCTGTTCGTGCGTCCGTTGCAGTTGCTGCCGTAGCTGCCTGCTACTGCTATTCTATTATTATTCTTCTTTTCTCTTCACGTTCAGTCGTCCCCGATCAACCCAGACAAGGTAGGTTTTCTCAAGAAACGAAGCCCAATACAATAGGAAATAAGTAACTGCATGCACGTAGATCTTGTATCATGTTCATAGATTCATCCCTTAATGTTTGTTTTAAGTTTTACGTGTCTCTATTAATTTTTATTATGCACATGAAAATAACGACTAAGGCATGGCCGCTTATTGAATGAACGCCCGCGCGAGCAGTCGCTAATTTCTTGAAAATTGTGACAGTGACCAAGGTGTAGTTTATTGAGTGACCCTGTGCCAGCTACTAATTCTTTTAGTGAAATTAATAAATACCACATGTTAAAATTTAATATCTATGAATATAGCATTAAAAATTCTGCATGTTTCTAGAACCTTTATATTTCCCTCTATCTATCCATGTCTTTACTTTCCTGATTATGTGAACTTCAAGTTTATGAACAGTGTTATGTATCTACGATTGTATCTGCCCGATGCGTACCATCAAACAAAGAATGAGTGACAGTCATATAGTCGCTATTTAAAGAATAAGCACCCCTATACGGTGGCGTTTATTTGGAAAAATAATTAGTAAAAATGAAATACAAGAAAATTTTGATTCTGCAACATGATAGTAAACGTAATTTAAAGATTGGGCGCTATTGTAAATGGTCGCTAATTCTAATTAAATTAGGTTGATCTTGGAAAATTACAAGAATTAGCGCCCGTCCATATAGTCGTTAATTCTTAGCAATTTAAATTATAGATATAGGATTGAGCGACCTTTCAGAAAGTCACTATTTCAGGATATAGCGACCTCTGGATGGACGCCAATTTCATTGTCACTCAGTTTTCTTGTGTTTCTAACCCATATCGCGGATTTACTTGGCACTCTCATCTCACATCCTTAGATGGAGTCCCTATTTTGTTTCTATTGATTACACACTCAATTCATGGTGATGATTCGACCCTCCTCGGGATATTCCTTCCTTTGGACTGGTACTTTCTTCATTGAGACCTCCGTAAGTCTACGCTAGCCTTGGATTTCCTCAAGACAACCGAGTAGGTTGTATCATAAAAATCCTGGAACCCTCATTTGTCACATCACTCTGGAGAAACGTGATGCTTTAGCTCTCATAGAGTGCTGTTTCTAGCCTCTTTTCAAAAGTCTGTCTCTGTCAGCAAATAGCGACCATGACTTTGGCACCAGAAGGAATTGGCGACCAGGCCACTGGCGCTATTTCACCGATTTAGCGACCTGAACCTGGGCGCTATTTCATCGAGCCCGTACTGTTCACAGGAATTCGTGACCAGATAATGGGCTCTATTTCTGTAATTGATGGCGACTGAGTGGATGCCAATTACCTAGTTTCATGATATGTCATGATTTTTCATGTGATTTATCGATATGTCTTCCTTGTTCAAGTTTTATCTTTGAACTCATAATTCCGTGAAATCTACCTTATCATCCTACATTAACTTATTCCTTTGGAACTCTATATTGGCTATAACTATAGTGGATGTCTAAAAATATACATGACTTAATGCTTGTGCGTATAGGGCCCGATCTGGTCCTAGGAGGAGCACCCGAAAGAACTTGTGCCCATGGGAGCTATATTGATCATGGTGTGGTATTGCACCGAAGTTCTTGACTTACTTGATTGTTGACATTCCATGACTCGTACTTGACTAGACTTGACATGACTTGCATGGCCTGGAATGGGTGTTTACTTGCTTGATATTATAATAGCCAAATCACGTGACATGACTTAATATATTTACATGCTTGACCATCTTGATACATTTTACAGGAATATCCTGAAATCTTGCTAGTTCGTTAACTCTTGATACTCTACTCTCTCTCGTCATTGTCATGCGTACATGCATAGCTAGACTTGCATTCATGTAACATGTAATTTACCTAAAGTAAGCTTATACTTGAGATATAATTCCTACTGAGCGTTCGCTCACCGTAGTTTTTCCCCTATTTTTCAAGTAACTCTGATAACGAAGCTTATTCGGATGGGAATGGACATGAGTGAAGAGCTCAGAGCTGTTCCAACTATCGATGCCGTTATCAAGTCATGTCTTTTCCTATTTCTTGAGTCTATCATTATAATTTCCTTTTTTATTGAGTCTAAGTTTGTCATTTGGTGTTCTCCTACTTTATGTTTATGTAAGACTATTGGTGTTATTAATAAAAGATTTGGTTTATATCTCTACTCTTGCGCGCTTTGTCTATAAGGCAGAATTTCTTATGCTCTGATTTACATGAATGATATAAACTTGTCACGCGTACTGGGTTCCTTCCGCGCTCGGGGCATGACATTGGGGGCTACCAAATCAGCCTATAGAGGGCCACTGGATCAAGTTCAAAAGGGAGGTGCCGCCAGATTAGCTTGTTCTAGCCGCCGAATGGGGCCATTTCTTGCCGCCAGATCAGCCGGATGGGGGAGCCACCGGTTCGACCCCTTGGGGGCCGCCAGATTAGCCCATGGAGGGCCGTCGGACCATCCCCCCCACTTCTTTTCTTATTTTATTTTTCTTGTCTTCTTTTTCTTCTTTGCCTATTCCTGCAAAATAAGAATTTATTTAGCGTCTCTTTGGATAAGAGTCTCTTTGGAGAAGCATAAATTCTTTTAGTGTTAATTTTACTGTGCCTGGAGAGGCGTGAATTCTTTTAGCGTTGATTTTAGAGCGCCCGGAGAGTCGAGAATTCTTTTAGCGTTAATCTTAGCATTGATTTTAGCATGCCCGGAGAGGCGAGAATTCTTTTAGTATTAATCTTAGCATTGATTTTAGCACGCCCGGAGAGGCGAGAATTCTTTTATCATTAATCATAGTGTGTCAATAAGATGTTGTGGTTTTTCATTCCTAGTAGTGTAGCTAGGGTTTCCCATTAGTTCAATGGTCCCTGACTGTGAGATTGGGGTTTGCTTTCCATTGCCGTTAGGAGTAGCTTAGAGAGTCGTGATTCCACGACTGCCATCATTAATGTTCTTGCTATGGTTGTTACTTCCGATGTTATTGTTGATGTTGCTACTCCTGCTACTGTTGTTATTGTTATTGTTGTTATCGCTACTGTTTACCACCGTTATTTTAGTGGTGGGGATCCACGGGACCTTGTAGACACACTTTTTATCGTTCATCTTTTATATCATTTTATCGTCTTTATTTATCTCATTTCTGTTTATTAGTGAGTGGGTGTGCCAGTCACGAAGTGATGATTTATTCGAACTCCGAATTCTGAGGTGGTATGGAGCCGTTGGTGCGCGCCGTCTGACTAATTAGACAATGTGCATATCATGTCGAGACTAAAAATCACCGTGCCATAAAGGCCACAGCGTTAATTACATCCCCTCAGAGAGGAGAAAATCTTTGATTAGTTGCCAGAAGAAAGGGCCCCACGGCCTGAAATCAACATAAATGAAATAAATGAGGGATATCTTAAATTGCATAAGAGTGCCCCATATGAGGGGGTAAAAACATTCAAATCAGGTTGGCCCTCTTATTGACCATTTCATGTTTGGACAGAAGTCCGAGTTGGAAACAAAACAAAATATAATGAAACCTTAAGCAAATTTCTGCCGATGGTTCAGCAAGTTTGATATTCAATGAAAGAGTGGGGTAGATCCCAATGAGAACGGGTCAGGTTTAATGAGTTATTGGCCCAGGACAAAGTCAAGCCATGGCCATGATTGAGGTGGTCTCCAAGGTCCAAGGATGACTTGATGGGGCTTCATTGATATCTCCTTCACAGAGGGTCTAGGGAGGCGAGGGCTTCGGATCGATCGCCATCAATTTCTTAAGGGTGGCATTTATATTCGTACTTATTGTTATTATGTTTTCATGGCATTATCATCACTGGATTTATTGTTATTATTATTATCTTACCATCATTCTTTTTTTTTCTTTAGGGTTTGTCATTTTTAATCAAGGATCTTTTAATCATAAGCGAGTCGGCTTGAGGTCTTCCCTTTTTTTTGTTAGCTTGCTCATCGTCATTTTTTTATCTTTCATTCCCCCCCTTTTAATCTTTCATTCATTTTGTTCACAGCAGATCAAAGGGGAATGGGGGGCTAGGTTGTGTCGACGCATTCATCACAATGCGTCGAAGCCGCCTTGCTCCCCTATCTTCTCTTCTTTCTTGTTAATTCTCAGGGGGTTGAGCTCTGTCAACACACTCATCAAAGTGCATCGACGCAGCCCCTTCTTCTTTTCATCTTTTCTTCTTTTTTTATTTTGGTTTGTTATTTCATTTGGGTTTGCCTTACATTTCATTTCGTTATTTTCTTCACCATTCATTCCATCTTTTAATGCACATGGCCCGCAGGGGGACTGGCATGGGCCACGCGAGCTTAATCCAACAGGTTGATGAAGAGCGGGTCGACGCAAGCCACAAGCTATGTCGACGCAGCATACGCGAAATTAGCCCAAGAGCGTACCGTGTCGACCCAACGCAGTGGCCTAGCCAATGCTGGGTCGCACTACAACAACCCAGGGCTATCCTACATCGACCCAGGGTTGCCTTGCGTTGACTCACTCCTTATCGGTGAGCAGAGATTCTTCTCCTTTTCCTTTCTTTCTTCTTTTAGCTGGTGTGGGCTACCTTGTTCCCTTTCATTTTGCTTCTTTGGTATGTTTGATTTGCCTTATCCCATTTTTTTTGACACGTGGGCAAGGCATGCATATATATATATATATATATATATATATATATATATAGAGAGAGAGAGAGAGAGAGAGAGAGAGAGAGAGAGAAGAAAGGGGGGCGAAAGGCCTGCTGTCAGAGAGCAGCCAGCAAGCCAGAACATGCTGGCGGGTAGTGGGTGCGTCGACCCTGCCTGCTCTCTACGTCGACGCACCTGGGGATCGATCGACCGAACCCAATGGTGGGTCGACCTGGAGGTTTAGGTGGGTTGACTCCCTCTCATGCATGCACTATTCGTTCGAATTAAATTCATGCACTATTTGTTTATCAAGGGATGCATGTAGTCCCTCACAAAAATACACAAAATGGCTATGCCAGTTCTATGCATATGGCATGCAAAAGCTTGGTTGCAATCATGCTGAATGCACATAGTTCTATCTGCACTAACAATGCATGCATGAGGTGTTAACTACACTAGCAATGCATCCATGCTTCAATGCTTCCTAACTGAATGTGGGTGAATTATATGTTTGATTTCAAGAAGATTTCAGGAAATGAATAGAAGAGCAAGCATGCTCTAGTTTATTGGACTTCAGCAATAGTCTGATGCGGTTTTATCGCACATACGAGGTGTTTAATATTGCTACCAAGGAGAGAGCAGCTCTGGCTAGCAGAGGCACATTAAGAAGGGGGGGAAAGCCCCCTAGGGTCGACCCACATAGCAGCAGACCTCAACCACCCGATTCAGAGAGGATCTTTATGCATTGACCATACACACATATACATATATACATATGCACATGAAACTGCACATTTAGTGATTTTCTACTTGATCTGAAGATTTTCTGGCTTTCTTTTATAAGATCTCTTTCTTTAGCAATCCTTTAGCCATTATTATTACATCATTGTCCTTGGTTTATCATTTTCATTGCTACATCACAGATCCGTCATCATAGTTGTTGGATTCATTTTGTGTTGATCTTGCAATTAGTCTGAATGTTCTGGCAAAAATCCGGCAACACCTCCCCTAGACCCGGAGTGTGTGTGTGGGGGGGGTGGTAAATTGGGCACTTGTCCACAGAGAGTCTGAGACGGTCCCAAAATAATACGATGCGCACATAAGCGGCAACATCCTTAACGATTGCATCGCGTGCTCGAGGAGACGCGCAAGCTAGATCAAGACACAAAGCGTTTAGAAATCCGGACTTGGTAGAAGCCATAGCACTTGCTGATCACGAAGCATTAGCTATCCCCCTCCTTTACCTTGATAGAATGCAGGGAAAGGGGGTTCAGGCATGATGTATGACAAACCAGAGGCATTGCAGGAAGCTTAGCTTCAGGGGAGGAAATAGTCATATGACCCTGCAAGGCCATTGAAGGCAGAGAAGGATAGGCAGCGTAGATGGGCCAGTCAAGAGAATCGACGGTGGGGGGGGTCCTGACAGCCCAGAACAAATAGCAATCCGTCACACAGGGGGGAAAGAAAGGATTTCAGGCGATTTTGCAACCCGGGATCATACTGATTGGCTTGAGTAAACTCCAGGACACTGGTTGCCATAGCGAAAGAAAATCTAACTATCAGCGGAGAGAAAACATCCACTCAAGGGGGTGGGGAGCAGACATAGTAGGGAAGGAAATGCAGATCAAGAGAGCTATAGGTATATTCACAAATCGGGTCCAAAGGCCCCCATACTTCATTCATAAGAGAAAGGTTTACATCGGTGCAGCCCTGTTGGGCATGGAGACGAAAACAAAGAAAAAAAGATGCAAAGACCAACCGTTGAATGGGTCTCTCTCTCTCCCTCCCTCCTTTCTCTCCCCTACTTTCTGTTTCTTTGGATTCTTTTTCTCCCCGCAGGAAACCCAATTTCCTTGCGTAAATGGCTGTATATATGGGGGCGTAGAGTATTCTTTAGGAGAGGCCTCTGCTGCCACCTTTCTTCTCATTGTAGGGACGGTGGAGTAGGCAAGCGGGACACCTTCGCGAGGTGCCCAAAGAGCGGCTCTACCATTGTCAGACGGGCCACCCTACCGACGGCGCCGCTGTTGTCGTCGCACCACCGGTTCGCACGCAGGAGGAGGCCTTTTGGAGCATTAATGCTCATGAGGGACCGTCAGGTATCATCCACATTTTACCTCCCTCTCCCCTATTCTGTCTTCGCTGAATGGCTCCGTATATGGCACGTGGGATTTTATTGAGGAGAAAACCTCGCCATTCTTCTGTTGTGGTCCTTTCCTTCTCGTGGGGATGGCTAGCTAGGATGCGAGAATCCTTGCGGAGTTGTCACAGCGAGGCCCGCCGCTGCTGCCGTTGCGCTGGCAGTTCATACGTGAGGCAGACGACGTTTGAGCATTAAATGCTCATGCACGTGAGGGAAGGAACATGGTCCGTGCTTCTCACTCCTCTAGAGAAGCCCCCTCCATTTTTTTTGTTTCTTTCTCCCTTATTTTGTTTCATTTCATTTTGACCTTTCTCCCCTTTTTGTTTTCCTTTTCCTCTTCTATTTTGCTTGTTTCTTTCTCCCTTATTTTTTTTTATGCGGCTATAGACAATAGCCCGCATTTTTTTTAACACCAACAGACCCCTAATGAGCCATTGAGATGAGACTCATCCCTTTCTTTTCAACTGTTACGGTTCCTCCTCGAGGTTCGGAGGTGCAGCGCTGAGGTTCGTAGTTGCCAACTCGCCAGAGCCGGGGTCATATCCTGGACTTGGGTATGTGTTCTTTCCATGTAGATTGTACTTAATGGACTAGACTTTGTAGTTAGATTATAAATAGAAAATATAATTTTATTTCCTATTATTCAAATAGTTAATTATATGTTGTGCCCCTATGGTTTTGATTATTGTGCCCCTGTGATTTTGATGTCAGCAAGCACTATGAGTATGAATGATTTATCACCATGAATGATTTATCACCATGTGTCTGCACTTGTTGGTTCTTCTGCACATTGCATCAGTGCATTATCTGCCATATGCATACACTACATCAGTGCATTCATCAATCGATTCAATTCAATGTCGATGCATGTTCATTATGCATACAACATCAGTGCAGGGTTAACCGTCTAGGCCTGTGCATTTCGTAACTGTGTTTTATGGTGGCTATAAGTCAGTGAATGCCTAGACTCATGCATATTCAAGGGATAAAGTCTGTACAGAGTTTTGCCTAGACTGCATCAACTCAAGTCTGTAGATTACTTGGTGGCTAGTCTGTACAACCTCCGGTGTCTCACTCTACTAGTCAGTACAGCCAGTGGTCTTCATGCATATACATAGTCTATGCATTGATTTGTCTCGCACATACACTAAGTCTGCACATGGTGACTTAGCGAGTCTATACATTCGCGAACATAGTCAGTGCATCCTTTTGCATCGTTGTCCTTTACACATATACATAGTCAGTGCATTTGTTTGCTTAATGCATAGGCATAGTCAGTGCATTCGGTTGTTTCATGCATATACAATGTCTGCACAGTCTTGTACATCGTCTTGGCGCATGCACACAAAGTATGTACATTCTTTAACAGAATGCCTGAGCATTCATCTTTGATGTGCATACTTTGATAGATGCAAACTATATTTCACACGTTCAACGTTTGTACATTTTTCAGTGGCATTTGTGCAATCTTTCAAAACAAAGTCTATACACTCTTTACCATGCATTCAAAGTCTATACATTCCATTGCTAGTACGAGTGGTTAAGTTCATGCATCATCACTCTAGAAAGTCTATACATGATGCATTCAGGCTTAAGCGTTAGGCACAGAAAGTCTGTACATCATTTGTACATTGCACACAAAGTATGTACACTCGTTGATGGCATGTCTGTACATTCACTTTCAATGTGCATACTTCTCCATATGTAAAATGCATTACATGCATTCAAAGTCTGTACACTCGTAGATGACATGTCCGTGCATTCATTCTCATTGTACATACTTTCTTATATGCACACTGCATTTTCTGCATCAAGTCTGTACAGGCTCAGTTTAAATATCAAACTTACTCGATGCATCCTTTCTTTCCTTTCAGATTAACTCACACTGATAACAAGCCTGATCTGACAGGACTGTTGCTCGAGGAGCTTAAGAAGGGCACGTGATCGAAGAATGGAGGAAGTGCCAGGATCGTGACACGTGTAGTGCAGCAGGCTGAAATGCTGCCACGTGTTTAAGGCGCTAGGGCGAGAATTCGTGGAGGACACACGCCCACCTATCTGCTCCTGCTATAAAAAGAAGACTTCTCCATCTGGAGAAGATGCTCGTGCAGAGAGGATCAAAAATTACATTAGAAGAGCAGAAGCAGAGAGAGAGAGAGAGCCTACACGATCCAGAAGAAGAGAAAGAAAGAAGAAGAAAAAGAAGAGAAAGAAAAAGAGAGAGAGAGATCAATAGAAGAAGAAAAAGGAGAGTTAAAAGAGGGATAGAGAGTTCGTATAGAAGAAGAGAAGCTTCATTAGAAGATCTATCTCTACTGGACCGTGGATCAAATCCAGGCCAGTCAGCTCTCTGGGAGCCACATCTGTGTTGATGTCGTTTACAGCTTTCAGTTGCTATGTTTCCTTGCTCTTCGTGTTTTTCTTTTGAACCTTTATTCAAGCTGTTAGTCAGTGAAGCAAGCTGTGTTGCTCAACGGGCAGAGGAGGATTCCTCTGGATGGGTTAAGCTGTAGTCCCCAGCAGTTGCACAGAGCTGTGGTATCCTCTGGACGGCCA
>JAHNEJ010000503.1:0-49120 GCA_022559845.1 Amorphophallus konjac
AGGGGGACGCGTCCGAGAGCGTGCATGAGGCGCCAAAAATGTGGCATTGAGCGGTTGGCTGAGGGGCGGTCAAAGGACAGCTGGTGAGGATAGGGGGCACAGACAGTGCATCAGCTCCGATGGGTAGGGAGGCGGGGTTGCCGGCGGGGACTCCTCGCGATTGGACTGGCAGGGACAGAGCACCGGCTCCGAGGGGCAGCACACCGGCGGACGGCGAAGCAGAGGCATCAAAGAGCTCGTCAGAGGACGAAGGAGCCGAGGCCGTGGACGCCAGAGGAGAGGCACGTGCTGGGGTAGGGCGGGGCCCAGCTTGCGAAGGGGCAAGAGGAAGAAGAGGCGCCGTAGCAAGGCCAGACGCCAATCCAACCGAAGGCAGAGGCCCGTCAATGAAGCACCCAGGGCCGCGCGCAGCGGCAACCGGTGCTAGGGAAACCGGGGGGGCTCGAGGAGTAGCACCATCACCAGCCGGAGAGGCGCCAGAGCCACTCGCAGCGGGGATGACCGCCGTAACAAGGCCACCGGAGGGGAGAGCAACCGGCGGGACAGGACCAAGGGGGGAGGGGGGAGGCACAGTGCCTCCCCCCCCACCACCGGCCATCACCGGAGGGCAGCTGACACGGAAGAGGACAGACCACAGGGAGGAAGGAGCTCGCAAGGGGGGGGAGCGGGAGGGGGGAAACCAGGAGGAGAGACAAAGCAGGCATCAGTTCAGATTTATAAAACATGTGTAGCTGTTAGCTGACTTAAGAACTGACTTCTAACAGAGAGAGAGAGAGAGAGAGAGAGAGAGAGAGAGAGAGAGAGAGAGAGAGAGAGAGAGAGAGAGAGAGAGAGAGATCACTTCGCTTGCACCCATACTGCTCCAGTCTTCTCTAAACCCTCCTTTCTTTCATTTCTCTAAGAAAAAAATAAGGGGACAAAGAGGGCGAAGAGATACACCTAGTTACATAGCTCCATTTTCTGATCGCTCAAGTTGTAATTTTACCATTGCCATTATTTGGTTGCTTATGCTTCCCTAATTAGACGCCTTTTCATTTTCCTTGAAGACTCTCTCTTTTTTTAAAAAAAATAGTTTTGAGAAAAAAATTAGTGATAAACCTCGTTTTTTAAATTTTTTAATTAGCAAAAGCTAAGGTTCTGTGAAATTGTTTAGCATGATTTAATTTGATTGTTGAGATTCTTCCCGCATGATTTACTTAGATTTGTTTGTCAGTCGCATTTCTACTTGCATGTTGTAGCAAGAGATCAATGAATGCAAGAGGGTTTGGCAATATACATGTCTAAAGGTCACACACCTGTGGACGCACTTTCCGTTAAGCGGTTGTTCCCGGTTCGTCTGTTGGTTTTATTAAGTGCGTGGGCGTGCCAGTCACCGGAGTGACAATTTATTCGGGCTCCGGAGAGCCCATGGTGCGCTCGATCTGACTTCGTCAGACGGTTGTGTGGTTCGTGTCGGGACCGAATCCCGTCGCGCCATGAAGGTCACGACGTCGTTTACATCCCTCATACGAGGGAATACCCTTGATTAATTGCCGAAATTAGAGGCCCCGCGGCCGAAAGGAGTAACACTAATTATACGAGAGAGATAGGGATGGGTCACACTGAAAGTTGTATTAAGGCCATAAACTGTCGGCCGTGTCGGCCACTCGTAGACCTTTTGTATTCGGACACAAGTCCGTGGCATCGTCATAATGAGAAAATCGAGGTAGATCCCTCCAAATGTCTGCCGAGCATATGGCAATTTCAATGAGGATTCGGAAGGTATCCGGAAAGAGAAAACAAATCCGGTCCGATTAGGATGTCGGCCCGAGGTTACATCAAAGCCCGACCATATCGGGGGAATTCCCGAGACTCGGGCTCGACCTAAAGGGGCAACGTTGTTGTTCCTTTTGCCCCGGGTCCCGGGGGGAGAGCGGGCTGCGGCGTGGGCATTAGCGTCTTTTATCTAGAGCTTTCTAGGTTATACCTTCTGGGATTTCTGATTTGATGTTTACTATTTATTCGTGCCTTTGTCCGGGATGATTTCTTTTCTTCTATGCATGATTATTCTTATTATTATCATTGGTTTGTTATTTATTTATTTTTTTTATTACCCCTCCCGCCTCTTTTATTATGATCAATATTGCGCATTTGGAGTCCTTCAATTAGCGTGATTTTTATTGATTTATTTGCTATTGTTGATGCCCTTATCGTGATGTATATATGCATGCCTGTAGTGTGCCGGCGAAGGGAAGGTAGGGGCGTACCGCTGAAGGGCAGCAAAAGGGGGAGTGTACCGCTGAAGGGCAAGGGAGCGTGCCGCTGAAGGCCAGGGGAGCGTGCCGCTGAAGGCCAATGAGGGCGTGCCGCTGAGGGTCAATGGGGGAGTGTACCGCTGAAGGGCTGAAAGGGGTGTACCGCTGAAGGCCAGGGGAGCGTGCCGCTGAAGGCCAATGAGGGCGTGCCGCTGAGGGCCAAAGGGGCGTACCGCTGAAGGTCAATGGGGCGTGAGGGTGGAGGCTCGATCAGTTTTCGATTATTTGTTTTAAGGCTTTTCTTTTCTTCTTATCTTAAATTTCGTGTAGTTTTATACAAAGCTCCTCCCGTGTTTTGTTCTCTTTGTTCGGTTCGATCTCTTTTCTTGTGGGTCGGAGGCTCGGGCTGCCGGGCGGTTAGTTAGCTCGGTTCAGTTCTCGTCGTGATGCCGGCAGTGGTTTGATGAGTTGGAAGGTTTCGTCAGTTATCTTGCTTGTTTGTTGCCTCCTTTTGCCTCTTTTAATTGTTTATTAGTTTCTCACAAAAATTCGGCAGCATTTCCCCTTGACCCGGGGCGTAAGGGAGATACAGGGAACGCGCCCACATGATGTGGCGGAACCCGACAACTGGAGGTGGGCCCCCGGGGGGGCAACACCTTTATAGAGACCCGGAAAACGCGAAGGAGAACGACAGACCGAAGACATCTAAGGGCCCTGGACTGGGACTGGACAAGGAGTAAGCTGAGGGACTGAAGGGCTTGCCGCTGAGGGCTGAACAGGGGGTGTGCCGCTGAGGGCTGAACAGGGGGTGTGCCGCTGAAGGCCGAACAGGGTGTGCCGCTGAAGGCTGGACAGGGTGTGCCGTTGGAGGCTGAACAGGGGGTGTGCCGCTGAAGGCTAAACAGGGTGTGCCGCTGAAGGCCAAGAGTGGGCGCACCGCTGAAGGCTGATCTAGGCGTGCCGCTGAGGGCTGATCTGGGTGTGCCGCTGAGGGCTGGAAAGGTGTGCCGGCCAAAGGCCAGAAAGGTGCACCGCTGAGAGGCTTAAAAGGGGTGTTAGCAACTGGGGGGGTACTTGGTGGCTGTTCAGGAAAAGAGGAATAAAGATGGGGGATTTCAAGGCCGGGAGTGGCCCATTAGTAACTGGGTGGTTGGGAGGAAAGAAGGGTACCTCCCCTTCTCCTCAAGCTCGGGAACACGGTAGATGGCCATAGAAGGGAATGAGTGAGGAGCTCACGGAGCCAAGGCCAACAGAAGGGGGAAACCTACATCAACGTGGAGGACCCTAAAGACGCCGGAGGAATAAGGAGACAGAGGGAGGAACGGTTGTCCGTCAGAAAAGCCCGCAAAGCCTAGCCTAAAACATCGAGGATCGAAAAGAAACCCGGAGAGGGTGGTTTTCATTCATGAGAATCAAGAGGGCGAGGCCCTTCATACATATGGCAAAAGCAAACTCCCCAAATGGGGCCATGGACAAGAGTAAGAAAGACCAAGAACGCCAGGAGGAGTGGGATACAAGAGGGAAGAAGATATCCGGGCCTAAGACATCGGCCCCTATCCCCAACCCTTTCCCCCAATACAACAAGCTCTCTCTCTCTTACTCTTGTTTCTTCCCGGTGGCCGTCGGACGGAGAACAGGCCGGGAGGGCCTCTTCTTCTCTTCTTTCTTCTCCTCTTTCTCCTGTGTGTGCCCTCTACTGTTGGAACCTCTTCTCCTCTCTCTGTTCGTCTTTCGCCGTTCTCCTCCTCTTTTCTTTCTGTTTTAACAGGAGGCTTTTATACTCCCAGCCACCGATGACTTCGAGCACGGCTGTCGAAGGTGGGAAGTGGATTGTGATCATGGGGTTTGACCTGCCCCGTCCTGGGTGTCAGTGGGGTAGGCTACGTGGCCCAACGATCAGCTGTCACGTCAGACGGCTCCACTGCGCGCCAAGGATGCGTAGGGTATGGGCCTCACGTCGTCCGTTGAAAAGCTTCACCGTTGTGCCGCTGGCGAGCTGAAGAGGCGTGCCGCTGGAGAGCCAAAACGGCGTGCCGTTGAAGCCCCTAAAGGCGTGCCGTTGAACAGCCTGAAGGGCGTGCCGCTGGGGACCCTACAGGGTGTGTTGCTGAAGACCCCCCAGGGGGCGTGCCGTTGAAGACCCCCCATGGGGGTGTGCCGGTGAAGACCCCCCCTGGGGGTGTGCCGGTGAAGACCCCCCCTATGGGGGTGTGCCGGTGAAGACCCCCCATGGGGGTGTGCCGGTGAAGACCCCCCCATGGGGGGTGTGCCGGTGAAGGCCGCGGCAGGGTGTGCCGCTGAAGGGCTAAATGGGCGATTTTGAGCCCATTGTGAGCATGAGTTGTGGCCCACTTGATTTTCTTCGAGGCCCACGGGCTGTGGAGCCTTTTGTGCTTGATTTCCCCGGGGGTTTCTTCACTCGGCGCCGTTGTTGATGCTGGGCTGAGCATGACATTTTGGATGTGCAATTTTCGGTGTCCACAAATGCCCCCCACCCACGGGTAGCGCAGGCGAAGGATGAGCCGGGCGGTGCCCGTGGGTGTCTTCGTCTCTTCTCTCTTTGTCGATGCCGACGATGCGTCGAGAGCTGACCTGGTTTGTTGTTTGTTGGTCTCTTTGTTAGTGCCGACGGAGCGTCGGGAACTAAAGTAGTATGTTGGTCTCTTGGTCTCTTCATCAGTGCCGACAGTGTGCCGGGAACCGAAGCAATTTGTTGTCTCTTTGTCTCTTCATCAGTGCCGACAGGGTGCCGGGAACTGACCTGGTCTCTTGTTCTCTTGGTCTCTTCGCCCGTGCCGACAGGGCGTCGGGAGCTGGCCTGGTCTGTTGTTCTCTTTGTCTCTTCGCCAGTGCCGACGGGGTGTCGGCAGCTGGCCTGGTCTGTTCTCTCTTTGTCTCTTCGCCAGTGCCGACAGGGTGTCGGGAGCTGGCCTGGTCTGTTGTCTCTTTGTCTATTCATCAGTTCCGACAGGACGCCGGGAACTGACATGCTTTGTTGATCTCTTGGTCTCTTCACCAGTGCCGACGAGATGCCGGGAACTGGCATGTTTTGTTGGTCTCTTGGTTTCTTCGTCAGTGCCGACAAGATGCCGGGAACTGACCTGGTTTGTTGTTCTCTTTGTCTCTTCGCCAGTGCCGACGGGATGCTGGGAACTGAAGTAGTTTGTTGTCTCTTTGTCTCTTCATCAGTGCCGACGGGACGCCGGGAACTGAAGTAGTTTGTTGTTTCTTTGTCTCTTCGTCAGTGCCGACAGGATGCCGGGAACTGACATGCTTTGGTGATCTCTTAGTCTCTTGGTCTCTTCGTCAGTATCGACAGGATACCGGGAACTGACATGCTTTATTGTCTCTTGGTCTCTTCGCCAGTGCCGACAGGATGCCGGGAACTGACATGCTTTGTTGATCTCTTGGTCTCTTGGTCTCTTTGTCAGTGCCGACAGGACGTCGGGAACTGACCTACTTCGTTGTCTCTTGGTCTCTTCGACAGTGCCGGCAGGATGCCGGGAACTGACGTGCTTTGTTGATCTCTTGGCCTCTTGGTCTCTTCGTCAGTGCCGACAGGACGTCGGGAACTGACCTGCTTTGTTGATCTCTTAGTCTCTTCACCAGTGCCGGCAGGATGCCGGGAACTGACGTGCTTTGTTGATCTCTTGGTCTCTTGGTCTCTTCGTCAGTGCCGACAGGACGTCGGGAACTGACCTGCTTTGTTGATCTCTTAGTCTCTTCACCAGTGCCGGCAGGATGCCGGGAACTGACGTGCTTTGTTGATCTCTTGGTCTCTTGGTCTCTTCGTCAGTGCCGACAGGACGTCGGGAACTGACCTGCTTTGTTGATCTCTTAGTCTCTTGGTCTCTTCGTTAGTGCCGACAGGGGGCCGGGAACTGACATGCTTTGTTGATCTCTTAGTCTCTTGGTCTCTTGGTCTCTTCGTCACTTCGTCAGTGCCGACAGGATGCCGGGAACTGACATGCTTTGTTGATCTCTTCTTGTCCGTTCTTTCTCTTTCTCTCTTTTTTTTTGTACCACATTACCGATACAAGCGCCCTTTCGGGTTTTCGCCGGTACCGGCCCCCTCTTGCTTTTGCCCACGCGCCCTTTCGGGTTTTCACGTGGCGGGGTACCCAATTTTGCCCGTAGCGCCCTTTCGGGTTTTCGCCATGGCCGGGTTATTGCCATTTTTACCCTTGTTCCCATGTAGGGACAGGTCCGGCGGGGTATCTCTATTTTTAACCCCATTTTATTTCTTTTATTTTTTCTTGACGAGCGGGTGATATGCGTGTGTCGGCTAGGGCAAGAAGCCTTGCGCCGGAAGGTAGGGCTCATTCGTTGGCAAGAAGATAATGCCAGCGCAACGGGAGAGTTCGTGCCGATTCGGACGTAGGGTCCGTAATGGTCATATTTGTGCGGAGTGGGTGGCTAGGGCACGGGGCCTTGCGCCGGAAAGGGACTTATTCGTTGGCAAGGGACTAATGCCAACGCAAGGCTAGAGGTTCTGCTGATCCAGGCGTAAGGCCTGTGATGGCGATATTGTATGGAGTGGGTGGTGGCTGAGGCCCGAGGCGGTGTGCCAGGGACGGGCTCGTTTGTTGGCATGGGAATGGCGCCATTGCACAGGCGGCCGTGTGCAGGGGTAAAGTTATTTTGCTTGTGCGGATGCGTGTATGACCCGGCTTGTGGGGATGGGATGTTTTCCCCGGGAGGATCTTCTTTTTTTTTTTGTGCCTCATTCATGCGTACGTAAGTATCTATATATATATATATATATATATATATATATATATATATATATATGTGGATGGATATACGTATATGTGCATACATGTATGTATATAAGTATATACATATATATTTATAATAATTTTTGTTTCCCCCCCTTTTGTTTTCTTCTTTCTCTTTCTCCTTTTATTTCCCTCATCACTCTTTTTTTTATCCCCTTTTTTATCTCCTTCTTCTTTTCTCTCTTTTTTTTTACTTCGTTTCCCTCCATTTTTCTTCTTTTCCCCCTTTTTTTATTTTCTCCCTCTCTTTTACTCTCCCCCCCTTTTTCTTATCTTTTTTTTTCTTTCCCTTTTTTTTTATCTTCTCTTCTTTTTTTTGCCGTATAAAAGGGGCGGGGGCGGTTCATTTGAACCACCCCCGTTCGAACCCCCCTTCCCTCTTCCCTCTCTTCGGCAGACGAAACGCCCCCCCCCTCCTCGTCTTCTTCTTCCTCCGACCCCGGACGCCACCGTGAGCGCCACCGCCGTCGTCACCATTGCCGTGGTGAGGGCACCACAGTGGATCCCCCTTCCCCTTTTTCTTCTCTCTTCTTCTTCTTCCCCCCCCCTTCTCTTTTCCTCACCGTGGATGGCGGCTGGGGGCCCTCGGCCCCTCCGTCTCTACCTCTCTATCTCTTCCCTTCCCCTCTCGTTCTCTTCCCCCCCCTTTTCTTCTCCGTCTCCGGCGTCTTGGGCGGCCGGAGGTGATGTTGGGAGCGGGCGTGCCGGTCGGGATGGTGCCGGGGAGGGGCCCTTTGGGCGTGTGCCGGGGAGCACGGTTTAGGGCGCATCGGGGAAAACCCCCATAGGCGTGCCGGAGAAGACATCCAGGAGCGCGCCGGGGAGCGGGGCTCCAGCGTGCCGGGGAGTGGCTCGTCCGGGTGCGTGCCGGGGAATGGAGGGCACGAGCGTGCCGTTGAATGGGGGCATCGAGTGTGTCGGGGAAGAGCCCGTCTGGGGGCGTGTCGGCGAAGCGGGGTCCCGAGCATGTCGGGGAAGGACACCCAGCAGCGTGCCGGTGAAGGGGCCCGTCTGGGCGTGCCGGGGAAGAGCCCGTCTGGGGGCGTGTCGGCGAAGCGGGGTCCCGAGCGTGTCGGGGAAGGACACCCAGCAGCGTGCCGGTGAAGGGGCCCGTCTGGGCGTGCCGGGGAAGACTCCTTGAGGGTGTGTCGGTGAAGCTCCCGTTGGGGCGTGCCGGGGAAGGCACCTGGGGGTGTGCCGGCGAAGGCACTAGCAGGGGGCGTGCCGGCCAAGGGGCTTTGGGCAGTATGTGGGGACTTTTAGCTTAGGGGAGAAGACTCTTTTGACCGGCGGACTTCTGGTGTTGCCTCTCGGGGCCCACCATGTTTTGTTGGGGCCGTCACTCCTTGTGGACGCGCACCCGTGTTTTCCCCTTACGCCTCTAGCCTAGGGGAAACTCTGCCGAAATTTCATCAGGAATTGGCAACATTTTGTTTATTTGACTTGTAGCAAAGCCCTTCTTCTACAGTCTTTCACTTCCTTTCGCCTGTGGCTTATTCTGACCTTCTGTTTATGTATCTTTGCAGATAAATGGCTGCCCCAAGTGGTTCCTCTGCTCCTACTGCCGCTATCGGTGCTGACCTTATCCCACGGGGCCCGGTACCAGCAGTTACCTGGCTAAATGTAGAAGACTTGGATCGGGAGCATGCAGAAATAGCCGCTTTGGCAGAGTCATCTGAGTCCGACGGGGAGACCACGGATTTCCGGAGGCTTGCCCGAGTTGACAGTGGCTTCACATTTGACCGGGTCACCGGAGAGTACAGGAAGGACTTCCCGAAGGATAGGCACCTTGTTCGATTCCTGAAGCACCTGCGCTCCCGAGAGGGGCGAGACTTTCGCACTATAAAAGCCGTCGAGCGGGCCATCCTACATGCCCGGGACAGTCTATTGTACAGCGTCCCCAGGAGCATTCCGATGTATCTGGTGGGAGAAGCCCGGGAATGGAAGCCGGTCCTGGGGATCGAAGGGGTGCTGCCGGCTGAAGATAAATTGGTGCGGGCCCCTCAGTTCACGCCAGCAAGGTGGGACATGTCTGCGGGGAAGGTGCATGGCGAGTCGCCCCGATTTGGTTTATTCTTGGCTCCCCTGAAATGGGGTTATAGGGAGGAGCCGTTCATATTGGACTGTTTGGCCATCAGGTTCAAGTACGAACTATCACTGGGCTGGTTCGGGGAGCTGAAGCTTCAAGACGCCCACAGCTTCCGAGAAGGGGCGGTGGAGTTCACGGAATACGTACTGTTCAACTACGCCCCGTTGCTGGTCCGAGTTGGCATCTATCACAGCGTGTACGCTTCCCGGTATGGTTATCCCATCTCCAAGGGTCTCTGTTGCGGCATGATAGAAGTATTCAGTGCGGAGACCAATACCTTCTACACGGCAGAGGGAGAGACTTCACTTGATTTGTGGAGCCTAAGCCAGCTGAGCGGCTTGCCCATTGACGGGGAGCCTTATGAAGAAGTATGCCTCCCGGACTTGATCAAAGACGAGACTAATGGGGACGGCTATTATTCTCTGGGGTATTCATACCGGTACCTGATGAAGGCATACCGGGAGCTGTACCAGCTGTCGCACAAGGGGAAGCAGCCCGCCCGTGGGGATAGGAAACGGGTGCGTATGGCGGTATGGCTGGAATATTTCTATGATGGGCTGAAGCAGTATGAAGATTTTCCCTGCGTTGGCACCGCTGTTGCTCGCAAGAAACGTGCGAAGCCCAAGCATGACGTGAAGATCCCCTCCAAGGGACGTCGGAGCGGGGCCAATCCGACGGGGGTCGACCCACAAACTCACTGTGCCGCCTATCTGACGTACTGGCTGTGTTCATTTGCCATGCCGTACGGGGATGAGACGGTGATTCGGCCAGATGCCATCTACCCGGCGTGTCAGATGGCGTGGGGTGTTAAACTTTCTCTGTGCCCGGCGGCGCTCTGTCTGATTTATAAGGCACTGGGAGACATCAGCACGCACCAGTTCCCGAGGCAGGCCCGGTACGTGTGCCCACTGCATTTCTTCAACGCGTGGGTTTGTTCACTGTTTCCGGAGTTCGCCCCGCGAGTCCTTCAGGATTGGGGGCTGGTGCCGAGGATGCTGGAGTTCGCGAGTGCAGAACCGGCTTCTACTTCCATGCGGATGTATGATATTCGGGGCCGGTTGACCACGGTTCCCCGGGACGCAGCCGGTACCATTCATTTCTGGACGCTGGCCGCACATTCAAGCCCGCTCGTGAATAATAAGAGGGAATGCAAGGATGACCAGGTGGAGAGGTATGTCCACCCTATCAGCCAGGAAAACGTGGTGCGCCCGTTGCTGGAGCCCGAGCTGAGGGATTGGGCGCTGGCTATCCGCCCGAGCGTGTTGGTGTTCCGGAAGGGAGACAACGTACTGCTGGAGCCGTATTACCCTTTCCGATTTGGCCGCAACTTCGGGTATGACCAGCATATCCCTGCTTATCATGCGCAATTCGGCTTGCCTTCGCGGAACGTCCGGGGAGGTGCGGTCGCCGAGCACGCTAGAAGCTGGTGGGACTTCTTCCACCGGGCGGACTCTGCCTCCTTCAGGGTGCCAGCCCCGGGTCGCGTGCCCCGAGTGACCGAAGACTATATAAAGTGGTGGAATGCCCGGACGGCTTTCTATCGGTTGCACAAGACCGATTGTTGGGATGGCGCCGAAAGGAGATTCCTTAGCCGGCAACCGGTGCCAGTACTTGACATTGAGCCAGATCATCTTCTTCGGCTCAAGAACAGGCAAGAGAAGGAGGTGGCGACATATATGATAGCTCGTCGGGAAGCCCGGGATAGGAGGCCGACGCCGAAAGTGGAGCTGCCTCCAGTGGCGAAGGACAGCTATCAGAAGACGCTGAGGGATCTGTGCCGGGTAGGGAGCGACCGTCTGGACCTCATCAATTATCCATTCCCCATAGAGGAAGAGGGGACTCCCGCCAAGAGCTGGCGTCCGGAGAGAGACTTGGCCTGCCTGTATCGCACGTTCATGAGGCGGGAGGAGAGGAAGCCCGAGAATTACAAGGATACCACGTGGCTATATATCCTCCTCCGGGTGAATGGGATGAAGATTGAAGATGTGACGGCCTCCATCCTGGGCAAGCGCCTGCACATCCCTTATTATTATGCTGATGGGTGGGGCATGGACCACTTCAATCTTTTCTGTCACCTTTCTTCCAAGAAACATGCGGATCTGGCCAACCTCACGGACCGGTGTCAAACTATTGAGGACGTTTGTTGGCTAGTCCGGGAGGCGGCACGTCGGGACAAGGAGATATCCCTGAGCTACTGGCCGATCACGCTGCGGCTGTACACTGGCCCTCATGGTATTCAGTTCCCTCTTGCTCTTCGGTTTTGTCCCTCAGCGCTGCGGCTTTCGCGGTGAGTTAGGTACTAATGGTATATGCATGTTCGTTCTTTCCCCTCTTTTCTTTGCAGACCATCCCGACAGCACGCAGATGGCCACGTACCGGAACCTCCTCCGGCTGGTGAAGAAGCCTGCGTATTTTGAAGCCGCGCCGCTGGCCCCGACCACGGCTCCTTTGCCTAAGGCTGCGAAGAGGCCCCGGGCTAAATCGCCTGTGAAGAAGGCGGTGGACGCCGCCAAGGCGGCTAAGCAGCGGGATACAAAGCGGAGGAAGACAGACACGGATAAGGCTTCGACGGCTGTTCCTCTGGCGCCACTAGTCCCGTCTTTCGAGGAATTCGAAGCTGCCCGTCCCGAGCCAGGTCAACCTGCCGGTCCGCGTCCCCGCTCTTTAGTGTGCCTTTTGAATCTCCCTCCTCCTTTTTATTTTGGAGTGGAGCCCTGACATCTGGATACTTCTTTTGTTTCAGCTTCTATGGAAGAGCCCACGCCCACGCCTGACATGGGCGAAGTTGCGGTCCTGGCGGAGGCGACCCCGGCGGCGGCTCCAGCTCCCTTGCCGCAGGCAACGGGAAGGCCACGGGCACAGTCGCCTGTTAAGAAGGCACTGGCTGCTGCCAAGGTGGCCGGGCGAGAGACGGTAAAACGGCGGCGAACCGAGGCATCCCCGGCTCCGACGGCAGCCCTGCCGATGGCCCCCGTCTTGTCCTTCGAAGAATTCGAAGCCACGCGGACCGAACCGAGCCACGAAGCTGGTGAGATTCATCGGCCGCCCGTGTCGTCTGTGGTCGACCGGCCTCCCGAGTTGGCCTCGGCTTCGCGCATGGCGACGATGCGCTTCTATCTCACGGGCGAGGGTACGGTCGGGACTCCCGAGAAGGCGTTGCCTGTTGAGGAAGCCCGCGGGTCATCTCGTGTCGCAGGAACTGAAGGGGGTAAATATTTTCGACTACACGGTTAGCTCCCCCCCCTTTTTGTCCTAGGGGCCAGTAGATTCACCCTGGCTTATCTTCTTTTGCATGACAGGCGTTGCTGCGGTGGCCACCGAGTCATTGGGGCCTGATCCCGACCTCCCGACGACGTTGATATATGTGAGGAGGAAGAAGATCGGAGCGCGAGCCTCGCCTAGCCCGAGGGAGGACGTGCTGGGCAGAGACTCTGAGGTGGAGGCTCCTCTGCCGGTCCAGGCCGAGCCGACGGCGGTCGAGTCTCCGTCTGGGGAAGAGGTAGATTACAACTACTCTTCCGACGAAGTAGCTCCTGACGAGGGCGTGTCCGGGGCATCGAGCCGCCCGAGCCGGCCTTCGGGGCCCCCTTACTTGCTGGCTCCCCGAGCCTCGTGGGGAAGACCGCTGTGAGTGTGAGCTTGTTTGGGCCGGCTCTCCCTTTCCTTTTTTTTTGTGATTGACTGACGACCTTATCCCCCCCCTTTTTCTTTAGGATTTTCGAGAACCGGCCGAACTTGAGATCACAGAGGAGGCTGCCCCGGCTGCGCTGATCGACCGCCCAACGGGAGCCGATGCCGTCATGGGCAAATTGGCTCTTTTACTCGACGCCCTTCGAGAGGAAATGCCCGCGGAGCCCTCCGGTACTACCAGAGCGGCGGGCGAGCCTCTGGAGGAGGGGGAGATCGCGCCTGAAGGTAGCATCATCCCAGCGGCCAAGGTGAGTATGCGGGCTCCACGGTCTCCCTTTTGCATGGTTTATTTTAGATGGCGAATAGCTGATTCCCATTCCCATGGTCAGGCGATGCCGATATCGGGGAAGGCGCCTGGTCGTATCCGGAAGGCAGTGGCCAAGCGGAGACCGAGCATTGGCCCGATAGCGGTGAAGGGGCCGGCTCCAGTCTTGGGCTTGGAGAGAGAGAGACTGGCTGCGCTCGTGGAAGCGGGACGTTTACCCCAACTGGTGGTTCCGCTTCCGCCCTTCCCGAAACTCCCGGCTCAGATGGAGGACCCGCTCTTGCAGCAGATATTTGCGGGGCTCCGTGCGCATCTGGAGGGATCTCAGCCGCGAGCGAGGAGTTCATGGGTGGCGGCTTCGGGCCTGGCCTTACTCGAAGCTCCTCCTCTAGCCGAGATAACGGCCCCTGCACCCCTGCCCCTTGGAGGAGTGGCAGAGTCGGGCCAGACGGAGGCAGAGGGGGCAGGTGACCTCCAAACGATGGGGGCACCGGAGGCTTCGGCAATGGTCTTTTCCTTTCCCCAGGCAATGGTCGGCCAAGAGTCTCTCGTCGAGCTACGCCGGCCGGGCGACTTGACCCTCGCCCTTCCTTCATCTTCAGTGGCGGCAGATACCGACCTGTGGGCAGAGGTGGACAGCACCGTGGAATTCACCCCTCCGGTCGTGCCCTCAGTTAGTCACACGTCCTCAGAAGCGCCAGTCCGTCAGATGCTGATCACTTTACGGACGATGCTTCTCGCCGATGCTTCTCTGTCGTATCGGGAGGTGCATACCATCGTGACGCAATTAACGGGGGCGCTGCAAGTGCTTGGCTGTCCGCTGGGGGAATGGTCACGGCGGATCTTGCTATTATTGAAATATGTCAAGCGCCGCGAGTTCCTGGAGACCCAGGCTCCTGACGAACGCGCCGCCCTTGATGCTCAGGCAGGCGAATATCTGCAGGCCCTAAAGGCCCGACGCGACAGTAGAGAACGCCACGGAAAGGCCCTAGAGGAAGGCGAAGGCAGCGTTCGTTCCTTCAAGAACCGGATCGAGAAGCTGGAGGGCTATCTCGCTGCGGCTAAACTTGGCCTCGCCGAGGCGGAAGGGGCGGTGGCAGAGGAGAGGGAAGCTCTTGCCGTTGCCGACGTTGAAATGGCGTCCGTCGAAGCGGAGCTCGCCCGTCTTGAGGGATTGAGGGGCCGACTGCGCGATATGACGAACTTCCCTTGCGTCGGGATCCTCCCCCTCGAGGACATCTTCAGGGACATCGACTGAGCGTTGCATCCCTTAATTTCTCTTTCTTTTTTTTGAATGTAACACAGGGGTATGCCCCGCAGCACATGTAGTTTGATCCTCTTTTGAATAGAGCAAAGCATTTATGATTTCACGCGTTCCTGGTGTATGCATTTATCCCGGAGGGAGCTTTCCCACCCCTCTTTCTCTTCCGTGCATATTGTTTTCTCCTTCCTCTTCCCTCGCTCTTGTATCTTTCCCCCCTTTTCGTGTAGGGGCCCATTGGCAGGGTATGAGTCTTTGCGGGGATTCACTTTGGAAGGACCAGGCAGGGACCCATGTCAGGGTACAGGAGAGCGCTCGCCTTCCCAGGGGGAGGACGAGGGGACCACTCCACCATACCGAACGGGCAACTCCCTGGTTTTGCCGCAATATTGGGAGCGCGTGCTGGTCTCGAGTGAGGGGTACTTGGCCAGAGACCCCTTTTGCCGTTCAGAGGTGGCGGATAGAAAGGTCCGTTTAGTCAGTGACTTAGACGGGAGGTCTGATCCAAAGGGGTGCTCGCCCCCCCGGGGAGGATGGAGAGAAGAGTTCGTCTAGTCAATGATCCGGACGTGAGGTCCGAGCCAAAGGGGTACTCTCCGCCCGGGGAGGACGGAGAGAAGAGTTTGTCTAGTCAATGACCCGGACGTGAGGTCCGAGCCAAAGGGGTACTCACCGCCCGGGAAGGACGGAGAGAGGAGTTTGTCTAGTCAATGACCCGGACGTGAGGTCCGAGCCAAAGGGGTACTCACCGCCCGGGAAGGACGGAGAGAAGAGTTTGTTAGTCAATGACCCGGACGTGAGGTCCGAGCCAAAGGGGTACTCACCGCCCGGGAAGGACGGAGAGAAGAGTTTGTCTAGTCAATGACCCGGACGTGAGGTCCGAGCCAAAGGGGTACTCACCGCCCGGGAAGGACGGAGAGAAGAGTTTGTTTCTTTCTTTTTAAATCAATTTTGGTACCCCCGCTGATGCGGGGCGGTGACTGGAAATGGGAGGCGTCCCCCTTTCTGGCTTCTCTTTTTTTTTCTCTTTTTTTTTCTCTCTTTTTTTTCTTCTTCTTTTTTTTTCTCTTTTTTTTGCTCTCTCTTTTCTTCCTTTTTTTTCTCTCTTTTTTTTTGCTTCTTCCTTCTTCTCTTTCCATTTTTTTCTTCTTTTTTTTTGCTTCTTCTCTTCCTCTTTCCTTTTTTTGCTTCTTCTTTTTTTCTCTTTCTATTCCTTTCTTCCCTTTTTCGGGAACCCGGCTGGTGGCCAAATCACTCGGACATTAATCACGCAAATCCGCCCCAAAATGGGGCGAAGAGTAATATTATTACCTGAATGGGGGCGCTGGGGCGTGGTACAGCCTTAAGTGCCTTCCATTAAGAGGCAGGAATTGAACCTCCCCGCGGTGGTTGACAATTACATAGGCCCCGCATTCGTAGACTTTCTGGACTACGTAGGGTCCGAGCCAGTTCTCGTTTAGCTTACCTTTGGGGTTGGCCGCCATGAGATCTCTTCTCTTGACCATGACAAGGTCACCCTTCTTGAATTCGCGTTCCTTGACGAGCTTGTCAAAGGCGCGTGCAATCCGGGCCTGATAGACCTGGATATTCTGTTGGGCTTGAAGCCGCTTTCCTTCCAGACTGGAGAGTTCATCGAGCCTTCGCTCGGTGTTGGTCTGCCCTTCGGGGACAAGCCCATGCTGAATGGCGACCCTGAGGGACGGTATCTCCAGTTCGACGGGGATGATTGCTTCCGAGCCATATACAAGAGAGAAGGGCGAGCAGCCCGTTGGGGTCTTGTATACGGTTCGGTACGCCCAAAGCGCTTCATACATTCTTTCTTCCCAGTCCCTTTTGTTAGAGCTAACAGTCTTGGCCAGGAGAGTGCAAAGTGTCTTATTGAAAGCTTCGGCCAGCCCATTGGCTTGTGGATTGTAAGGAGTCGATGTCCTCCAGTCAATTTTGTATTTTTCTGCTAGCCGGTAAACTTTCTGGTTGCGGAAGTGGCTGCCGTTGTCCGACACAATCCGGTCGGGCACGCCGAACCGGAATATAATATTGCGGAGGACAAACCTGGCCACGACTTCTCCGGTGACCTCTCGTAAGGCAACGGCCTCGGCCCAGCGGGAGAAGTAGTCGGTAGCCGCCAGAATGTATTTGCCGCCTGTGGAAGATGCGGGTAAGGGGCCCACGACGTCCGTCCCCCATTGGGCGAACGGCCAACTGGGCGCTGTTGGGTGTAATGGTGCCGGAGGTCTCCTGGGTATAGTGGCATGCTCCTGGCATCTCTGACACGACTTAGCATACTCGCAACAGTCGTTGAACATTGCAGGCCAATAATAGCCAAGTTTCTTGATTTCAATTTTCATTTTCGGTCCCGCCTGGTGCGCGCCAGCTATGCCGGCATGGACCTCCTTCATAACCCTCCAAGCTTCTTCGGTGGACAAACATCGGAGGAGCAGCTTCCTTCTGGCGTCTGCCACAATTCGGAATAATATTCCGCTTCGGAGCTCGTAAGAATCCTTGGTTCTGACTAGCTTGATCTTTTCTTCTCTTCGGTCAGGCAATCGCTGGTGTTTGAACCACTGCACCAAGGGGGCTCTCCAGTCGGGCAGGCTGACGGCTTCCACTGTAGTGACCTCTAGGTCTTCTTCTTCTGACTCCTCTGCCATCATGCTGGGTACCTGGCGTTGGTTTATTACTTGGATATGGAGAGATCCATCTGGAGGCACTGCCAGTGAGCTTGCCAATTTTGCCAATGCGTCGGCTTGTGCGTTCTCCCCTCTGGCGACATGGCCTATCTCGAGGAGGTAGAACCGCTCCATGAGCCCTTTTGCTTTAGTGTGATACGGGAGCAGCTCAGGTTTTCGGACATCAAATTGCCCCTGGACTTGCTTGACGACCAACAGCGAGTCGCCGAACACCTGGAGCATTTTGATCTCCATTTGAAGGGCGACCTGGAGACCGATGATTAGAGCTTCATATTCTGCTTCATTATTGGTGCAGGGTTTGCTAATGCAGCAGGAGGTGTGCATCACTTCTCCATCTGGCGATTTGAGGACGATGCCAGCTCCGGCACGCACCTTGCCATGCCCAGACGGGGTCGCTTCTGTTCTCGAGGCCCCGTCGAAGTATAACTGCCAGACGGCTTGTTGCACTTGATCCACCTCCAGTGTTTCGTCTTCGGGTAGCTCTGTGGCCAACGGAGAGTCTTCGGGCACAGGGTGTGCTGCGAAGAAGTCCGCGACGGCTTGCCCCTTAACGGCCTTCTGTGGCACGTAAGTGATGTCAAATTCCATGAGCAGCACGGCCCACTTGCCAAGGCGCCCCTTCGGGACTGGCTGGAGGAGAATGTGCTTGATGGGGTCGGCCCTGGATATCAGGCTGACTTCATGGGACAACATATAGTGCCTCATCTTCTTGACCGCGAAGACCAAGGCAAGGCAGATTTTCTCAATCGGGGTGTACTTAGCCTCTGCGCCCACCAACCTTCGACTGAGATAGTAAAGAGCTTGTTCTTTTCCCTCATCATTGTTCTGGGCGAGCATTGCCCCCAGTGAGTACTCGGTGGCCGCTATGTAGAGAATAAGCGGTCTACCTTTGACAGGTGCCCCCAGGACGGGTGGGGTCTTCAGGTACTCCTTTAGCTGGTCGAACGCGTGCTGGCATTCGTGACCCCAGCTGAAGGGTGCATTCTTCATCATCAGTCTGTGGAAGGGTTGGCAACGCCCTGACAGGTTGGAGATGAACCTGCGGATGTAAGCTAGACGCCCCTGTAGGGACCTCAGCTCCCCCAGACTCTTCGGAGGAGGCAGCTCCTGGATGGCTTTTATCTTCAGGGGGTCGATCTCGATCCCTCTGTGCCGGACAATAAAGCCGAGGAATTTCCCGCTGGACACGCCAAAGGCGCACTTCATGGGATTCATTTTCAGCCCGTACTGCCGGAGCCTTTGGAAGACGGCCCTGAGGTCGCTCAGGTGCTCGTCTCTTTTCTTCGTCTTGACGACCAGATCATCGATGTAGCACTCGACCTTGCCGTATAGCAGCTCGTCGAAGATCTTGGTCATCGCCCGCTGATATGTGGCACCGGCATTCTTGAGGCCGAAGGGCATCCTCTTGTAGTGAAATACCCCTTTGGGTGACCGGAAAGCCGTATGGACCCGGTCGTGGTCGGCTATCCAGATTTGGTTATAGCCGGACGACCCATCCATAAAGGACAGGGCCTCGTGGCCGGTGGTTGCATCAATCATCACTTCGGTGATAGGCACCGGGAAGTCATCTTTCGGGCAGGCTCTATTCAGGTCGCGGAAGTCCACGCAAATCCTGATCTGTCCATTCTTCTTTTTCACCGGTACAATATTGGCCAGCCATGTGGTGTATTGATTTTCTGCCACGAAGCCGACGTTTATGAGCCTGTCGACCTCTTTGCAGATCTGGCTGGTTAACTCCGGCCTCATGCGCCGGGGAGGTTGCTTCACTGGTTCCATTTTGGGATCAATAGACAGGATGTGTTGAGTCACCTCGGGGCTCAGTCCGGGCATTTCTTCATAGTTCCAGGCAAAGCAATCCCGGAATTCTTGCAGCAACTTTGTGTATTGTTCTCTTTCCTGTAGAGGCATGAGAGCACTCAGAAAAGTCGGCCTGGGATTGTCTTCTGTGCCGAGGTTGATTTCAACCAATTCGTCGACTGTGGCCTGGCCGCCATTTTCAATTTCCGGCGGGGCTGGCGACAAATCCACGAAGTCTTGGTCTTCATTGTCTTCGGGCTCGAGGACGTCATCTCCCTCCCCTTGTTCATCATGACTGGGCATAGAGGTTGCATTTGCCTCGCAGTCCCCCAGGGTCGTAGCCGCCGGGTACGTAAGGTCCGCAGGTTCAGGAGGGCATAAGTGCATCTCGGGCTCTTCTGTGTATTCATCATAGACCGCTCCTGCAGAGGCTGGGGTAGCCGCATCTTCGGGCGCCCGGCATCGGATGGACACAGTGTAGGCTCCTGCCCTGGGGCTGTCTGCCACATGGGGGCGTGGCGGGGCTACCATGTAGTCCCCCATTCTAAGCTCATCCCTGTTGATGAGGCTTTGAGCAAGGTCTTTGAAGACATAGCAGTCTTCAATGGCGTGGCCCAGTATTTGGTGGTAAGGGCAAAACAGTGGATTCCCGCTTCTTCGGGTGTCCTGCGGCCTCTTGGACCGTGGAAGGGAGACCTTGCCGTAATGGCAAGCCCAGTCGAAGATGCCCCGGGTCTTCTCTCTCGGAAAGGAATAAGGCTTCTGCAGCTTCTCTTGGAGTGTCAGCCCTTGCCTGGTTGGCCGCTCGATCAGCGGGCTTGCCATGTCTCTCATTTCCCGCCTTGTCGGGGCGGGGGTGTTGGGACTGGTGCCTCGGGGCCGAGGCATCCGGCCACCCCATGGGGGAAGAGATCCTTGGATCAGGTCGGCGACTAGCGAGGTTAACTCGGCCAGTCGTGCTTTTAGCATCTCGATCTCCCGTTGCTGCCTATGGTACAAGGCGTACATGACGGGGTCGTATCGAGGGGAACTCGGGGCATGGCCCATGCTACTGCTCCTTGCTTCGCCGGCCGGCCGGGGTGGAGGCGCCTCGCTGGCGTGCCCTCTCGAGGTCGACACTTCGGAAAAGGAGGGGGTCTTCTCCATATAGCGGCGGCTGGGAGGCTTCCACAGGAATACTTCTTCGTCTTGTGCCTCTTCGGCCGAGGCCCCGGGACATGTGTCTCGGTGGGTTTCCAGCGAATCTGCAGCTTCTGCGGGGTCGTCGCCGGGCCATGCCGAGACCGATATGACATCAGTCTCGTAGTAATCTTCTAGTGAAAAGCCCAGACCGGGGTGCTTGGTGATTTTCAGCAACCGTCGATCCAGGTTTGGTGGGTTCCACATTCTTTCAAACATTTCCTTCCGGCTGGAGGGCTGGTAGGGAGGAATCTTCTGCTTTCTGACCATTCTGGCTGCCTGGTCAGTCATGTGGGGAAGTCCCGTGATGGGGACGTGCGGGTCATGCAACTCGTCAGGGAACCGGCAATCATCGTCTTCCCTGACCGGCTTTTCCCCGGCCACATAGAAAATAGTGGGCGGCCCCTCAGAGTTAGGCACCTCGAAGGTTTTCAGTCGTTCAGCTGCTTGGGATTCTATCTCTGCTATCGGCTTGACGATCCCTGGCGGGACCCTGACATCTTCTAGCAGGTCTTCGAGGCAGGGTGCCCCCGGTGTGGGGTAGATGGCGAGAGGGGCTGCCCTGAATACCCCTTCTTCTTGTGCAATAAATGGTACATGCGGGGGAGCTACATAGCCTGGGGGCGGCGGAGGAAACCAGCCCCCTGATTCCATTTTCTTCTTGCCCTTGTCTTGGATGACTTGAGGAGCTTGCTTCGCCTTCTCCAAGTACAGATTAGCATCTGACAAGTGACACTCGAACACCTCGAACGGGTGGAGGTCGGCGAAGATTCTGACTTCCTTTCCCTCACAGGGGTACTTGATGCATTGATGCAGGGTGGAGGGCACCACTCTGTTCTGGTGTAGCCAAGGCCGGCCAAGCAACGCCTTGTAGGAAGTGCTGGAGTTGATGACGTGGAACTGGACCTTGGTGGTGAAGTCATCAAAGGTCAAGTTGAACTCTGCGACCCCCATAGGAACTTCACATTTCTGGTTAAAGCCGGCAATCTTGACATTTTTAACTTCGACCAGATGTACGTCAAAGTAGTGCTTCTGGTATACCCGGTACGGGAGTATATTCACCGCTGCCCCTGGGTCGATCAAGACCCTGTTGATAGGCTGGCCGTTCAGCTGCCCTTTCATGTAGAGGGGCCTGTTATGGCTGCAAGTCGGTAGGAGCATGTCATCTTCTGTGAAAGCCACTGCTACTTCAGGTGGTATTTCTGCCAAACAGGCTTCAAGGTGTGCTGGCGTCTGGAGTGCGGTGATGATGGCTTGCCGTGTTTCTTCATTCAAGGACAGCATTTCCCACACCGTGAACCGGGTCGGGATTTTCTTGAGATGTCTGACTATCCGCTCGGCCGCCCGTACCTTGAGCAGTTTCATCTCTTCGGGCTTGCTGCGCCTGCCTTCATCCTGGAATTGGGGTGCCGGATCAGGGGATGCCTGTTTTGTGGGTTCTGCTGCAGCTTGTTGAGCCGGCGGGGTCGGTCGAGCCTCTTCCGCTGCCCGCATGAATTCGGCGAGGTTTGGGGTGCCGCTGAATTCTTCCTCTGGCTGGACAGGAGTTGCCGCTGGTAAAGCTTGGGGAATGCTTGCTTCACTGGTCGCAGCGGACCCCTGGGGGTGCACCCGCCTTCCTGCTCGGGCGGACAGGAACTCGGCGAATGACGGGGTGCTTTGACTCTTGGTGCCTCCGGGGTAGAGGTCTGATGGAGGAGGGATCTCGGTGCCTCGGACTTCGGGCTCGGGAACCTGGTATGGTCGTTCCCCCCTGAGCATGATGTTGAGGTTGTCCTGAGGAGGGCGCCCCCATTTCCTTCCGGACCTGGTGGCGTGTTGGGAGGTGGACGCCTCAGCTTGATTCACCTCTGCCGGCTCATGGGGTGGCTCTCCTTCTTTCTCTTCCAGGGAGAGAGCGGTGTCGAACAGCGCCGAGAGGGTATTGCAGGCGAAGACGACCTCCTTCTTCTTCTTGCCCCTGGGTCTTCTCTTCTTCTTCTTCCTGCCTGCTGCAGCGGGTGGCTGCTCTTGAGGAGGTTCACCCCACAGGGGAGGCTCTTTGTCTGCATCAGCTTCTGTTCCCGGAGCCAGCTCGAGTGATTCGAACTCCGTCCAGGGGACATACTCCTTCAGCTCCACAGGCTGGATTTCGGGCTGTTCATAATCTTCGAGCCCATCAATAATAGCCTGGAGTCTTTCAACCGCCGGGCTAGTCTTCTTGTGCATCCGCAGCGGGGCAGAGCTCTTCCTGTTGTGAGTGGGCCGCCTCATGACCAGCCGGGGGGCCGTGTCGTGGCAAACAGGGTTTATCGGGGGCGGTGCAGGCAGGGGCGCTGCTACCCTCGAGTGAATTCCTGGGGTAGGTCGAGAGGCGCGCGCCTTTCTGGTTTTTCCGGGTGCAGTCTGCCACCCTTCTTGGTCTTGAGCTGGGGCCATGATAAAGGTTTCATAAGTGGCACGGGCACAGGCCTTCGCCCATTCTTCTGGCAGCTCCTGATATAGCGAGATCATACTGACGGAGGAGGCTATACTGGGCAGCTCGTGTGGCTGCGGGGGGTCTACTTTATGCTCCCCCATGTCCAGCTCCCCGTCCCTGATTAAGGACTCAATAACATCCTTGAAGACGTAGCAATCTTCAATAGTATGCCCGAGCACCCGATGGTACAGACAGAAGCGCGGGTCATCTTTCTTCTTTGAGTCGCCAGGCCTTTTCGGCTCTGGCAATGTGATCTTATTGTAGCTGGTTGCCCACTCAAACAGGAGCTTGGACTTGTCCCGGGAGAAGGAATACAACTTGTTTCTCATCTTCTCTCTTAGTGAGGGGCCTTCTCGCCGTTCTGTGGTTCTGGGCGGCGGAGGGTTAGCTGCTCCCTTGGCTTTCTCCTTCTGCTTTTCGAAAGCCTGGAAGTCTAGTGCATGCACCTCCGGGGGAGCCGGCTTCTTCTCCGCCTGTCTGGCCCTCTGGCTTGACATGGCCGGGGTGGAGGAGTATCGGGCCAAGAATGCCTCGATCTCCGCTACCACATTGTTCAGACGGTCAAATGTCTTGACCTCGGTGCCGATCATTCTTTCTAGGATTTCCTTCTTTAAGTTTTGCTTGCAAATCTGAACTGCGTCCTCCTGATGCGGGGGGCGTTTGCACCTCATACTAAGGTTCCTCCACCTTTTGATGTAGTCGAGGGCCGACTCATCATTCTTCTGCCTCGTGGCGTAGAGTTCAGCCATGGTAACTTCTCTCTCGGCCACGTAGAATCTTTCTTTGAACTTCTTCTGCATGTCGGGCCAATCGGCCACGGACCCGGGCGGCAAGCCGGAGTACCATTCAAAGGCAAGCCCGGTGAGTGTTGAGCCGAAGAACTTCAGGAGGTAGGCTTCATCAGCAGCCAAGTCTCCCATGACGTTCACATAATAGGCAATATGCTCTCTGGGAGATCCTTGCCCGTTGAACTTCTCAAATTTCGGCGGCTTGGTGACGCCAGCCGGCAGCTTCTTGGCAGCGTAATGAACCGGGTAGGGTACCCGGTAGACGTCGAAAGGCGTCTGACCCCCATCGCCCCTCTCAGCCAATTTCATATCTATCATCTGCTCGAGCATTAACCAGCTGACTGCCGCCGGGTCGACTGGGCTCGGGTAAAAATGAGCGGGCTGTGCGCTCGGGGTGGCTACCACGGTCGCTCGGGGGGCCATGGGGGACCCTTGTGAAAGCAGAGCCTGTGGCGGGGTGACTGCTGCGCAATGTGCTTGCTGCGGGGGTGCGCCCCCGAGAGGATTGAGGGTTGCTGGGAGAGCTGCCTCGAGAGACTGCCCCCTGTCCCTGGGTACCTCGGGTGTGACCTCGGTCTGCCAGGACATTGGGGGTGGTGTGTTTCGCTCATTCAATTGCTTTTTAAGTGATTCGATTTCCTGCTGGAATCGTTGCATCATGAGCAGCATTGCTGGGTCAGCTGTGGGGAGGCTGGGTATGCCCCCCATCCCTTCGGCCGGGGCGTCCTCGGATGATGTCGAGGGTCCGCCACTCGTGTCGCCGGTGGTGACTACATTGGCCGTGAGGGCCGTGAGGGGCTCCCCAGGTGTCGCGCCGCCTGCCGCTCTCCTTCTTCTGGTAAGGGGTCCCGGCCTGGCAGCTATTCTGGCCAATTCTTCCGGGTCGGCGGGTAAGGCCCCATACCGACCATGGACTCCTGCCATGTTGCAGGTGAATGTCAGCCATTTCCTATTCTTGTTTCTTCTTGACGCCCTCCGGGACGGTCCTCCTGGGAATGTCAGCCTGTCGAAAACCGACCGTCGGGGCGGCGCTTCCTCCCGTACAGGGGACTGGCGCGGCTCTTCCGGGCGGGTCCTCGACTCCATACTAGGTGCAGGTTCCCCCCTCTCTTCCTGGGAGGCGGAGGCCATTGCCCCCAGTAGTCTCTGGCGGCCAGCGGGGGTGCTACCCGGGCCTCGGAGGTAATTTCTCATGGCCTGCTCGATCCCTTCCCACTCCTGGTCTGGAAGAGCAAGCTGTGGTTGCATATCGGTGACAACGACAGGAGGGGAGTAGGCCGTGAGAGCCGGGCGGGCGGCATTGTGCCGGCGCCCTCGGCGACGGCGATGAACATCCTCGGACGGCACCAGGATGACAGGTGCCGGTCGGAGAGTGGGGGTCACTACCTCAACCCTGTCATGGCGTCGGGCCCTCCTGGGGCGGAAGATGCTGGGCCCTGCCTGGGCGGGTGCGTTGGGCTGGGTCTCCTTAGGCACCCAGACTTGCTTCAGTTTAGCCGGCCTGTGACCCGGCGTCCTCTTTGGTGCTACGACCGGGGCTGTGGGCCTCGTCTTCTCCTTCAGCTTAGCCAGTCCTTCAAAGGAGTTGCGGACTGGAACGGTTGGGATGATGCGGTCCGGTGTCACCTGGGACCTCTGCCCGTCTAGGCGGACTCGGAGGGCCCCAACCGTCATGGACTTCCCGGAGTTGGAGGCGCGACGCCCTGATCCGGCGCTGGTGTTGCTTCTCCGGAGCCTTCTCCGGTGGGATGTCGACCCTTGGTGGAACGGGCCGGTAGTTTGGTGCACGTGGTGCACGTTGCAGCTGAGCGTCGTTGTGTGGACGCTATTGTTGTCTTCGGCCACAGCTCGGCCGGCGGCAGCTTCGACGGCTCCCGGAGCGGGAGCGTTGGTTTGAGGCTCCTCGGGCGTTTCCACGTCGAGGATCTGGACGAAGGCTACCCCCAGGAAGTTGGGGAAACCCACGGTGGGAGGGAAGCTCCCGAAAGTGAGGGGTACCGCCAGGTAGCCACCTCGCACGTGATTCTCCACAACCTCAGGGCTGCAGATGACACCCATTGTCGGCTCCATGATGCCTCTCTCTTTACTTTTCTGCATTTAAGAAGATAACGCAGTTAGTATTACAAGAAGGGGGCTGTGGGGCCCCTAATTTCGGCAAAGAGATGAAGGGTGGATGGGTCCCACCGGGCGTGCCAGAGTTGTGGACGCACTTTCCGTTAAGCGGTTGTTCCCGGTTCGTCTGTTGGTTTTATTAAGTGCGTGGGCGTGCCAGTCACCGGAGTGACAATTTATTCGGGCTCCGGAGAGCCCATGGTGCGCTCGATCTGACTTCGTCAGACGGTTGTGTGGTTCGTGTCGGGACCGAATCCCGTCGCGCCATGAAGGTCACGACGTCGTTTACATCCCTCATACGAGGGAATACCCTTGATTAATTGCCGAAATTAGAGGCCCCGCGGCCGAAAGGAGTAACACTAATTATACGAGAGAGATAGGGATGGGTCACACTGAAAGTTGTATTAAGGCCATAAACTGTCGGCCGTGTCGGCCACTCGTAGACCTTTTGTATTCGGACACAAGTCCGTGGCATCGTCATAATGAGAAAACCGAGGTAGATCCCTCCAAATGTCTGCCGAGCATATGGCAATTTCAATGAGGATTCGGAAGGTATCCGGAAAGAGAAAACAAATCCGGTCCGATTAGGATGTCGGCCCGAGGTTATATCAAAGCCCGGCCATATCGGGGGAATTCCCGAGACTCGGGCTCGACCTAAAGGGGCAACGTTGTTGTTCCTTTTGCCCCGGGTCCCGGGGGGAGAGCGGGCTGCGGCGTGGGCATTAGCGTCTTTTATCTAGAGCTTTCTAGGTTATACCTTCTGGGATTTCTGATTTGATGTTTACTATTTATTCGTGCCTTTGTCCGGGATGATTTCTTTTCTTCTATGCATGATTATTCTTATTATTATCATTGGTTTGTTATTTATTTATTTTTTTTATTACCCCTCCCGCCTCTTTTATTATGATCAATATTGCGCATTTGGAGTCCTTCAATTAGCGTGATTTTTATTGATTTATTTGCTATTGTTGATGCCCTTATCGTGATGTATATATGCATGCCTGTAGTGTGCCGGCGAAGGGAAGGTAGGGGCGTACCGCTGAAGGGCAGCAAAAGGGGGAGTGTACCGCTGAAGGGCAAGGGAGCGTGCCGCTGAAGGCCAGGGGAGCGTGCCGCTGAAGGCCAATGAGGGCGTGCCGCTGAGGGCCAATGGGGGAGTGTACCGCTGAAGGGCTGAAAGGGGTGTACCGCTGAAGGCCAGGGGAGCGTGCCGCTGAAGGCCAATGAGGGCGTGCCGCTGAGGGCCAAAGGGGCGTACCGCTGAAGGTCAATGGGGCGTGAGGGTGGAGGCTCGATCAGTTTTCGATTATTTGTTTTAAGGCTTTTCTTTTCTTCTTATCTTAAATTTCGTGTAGTTTTATACAAAGCTCCTCTCGTGTTTTGTTCTCTTTGTTCGGTTCGATCTCTTTTCTTGTGGGTCGGAGGCTCGGGCTGCCGGGCGGTTAGTTAGCTCGGTTCAGTTCTCGTCGTGATGCCGGCAGTGGTTTGATGAGTTGGAAGGTTTCGTCAGTTATCTTGCTTGTTTGTCGCCTCCTTTTGCCTCTTTTAATTGTTTATTAGTTTCTCACAAAAATTCGGCAGCATTTCCCCTTGACCCGGGGCGTAAGGGAGATACAGGGAACGCGCCCACATGATGTGGCGGAACCCGACAACTGGAGGTGGGCCCCCGGGGGGGCAACACCTTTATAGAGACCCGGAAAACGCGAAGGAGAACGACAGACCGAAGACATCTAAGGGCCCTGGACTGGGACTGGACAAGGAGTAAGCTGAGGGACTGAAGGGCTTGCCGCTGAGGGCTGAACAGGGGGTGTGCCGCTGAGGGCTGAACAGGGGGTGTGCCGCTGAAGGCCGAACAGGGTGTGCCGCTGAAGGCTGGACAGGGTGTGCCGTTGGAGGCTGAACAGGGGGTGTGCCGCTGAAGGCTAAACAGGGTGTGCCGCTGAAGGCCAAGAGTGGGCGCACCGCTGAAGGCTGATCTAGGCGTGCCGCTGAGGGCTGATCTGGGCGTGCCGCTGAGGGCTGGAAAGGTGTGCCGGCCAAAGGCCAGAAAGGTGCACCGCTGAGAGGCTTAAAAGGGGTGTTAGCAACTGGGGGGGGGTACTTGGTGGCTGTTCAGGAAAAGAGGAATAAAGATGGGGGATTTCAAGGCCGGGAGTGGCCCATTAGTAACTGGGTGGTTGGGAGGAAAGAAGGGTACCTCCCCTTCTCCTCAAGCTCGGGAACACGGTAGATGGCCATAGAAGGGAATGAGTGAGGAGCTCACGGAGCCAAGGCCAACAGAAGGGGGAAACCTACATCGACGTGGAGGACCCTAAAGACGCCGGAGGAATAAGGAGACAGAGGGAGGAACGGATTGTCCGTCAGAAAAGCCCGCAAAGCCTAGCCTAAAACATCGAGGATCGAAAAGAAACCCGGAGAGGGTGGTTTTCATTCATGAGAATCAAGAGGGCGAGGCCCTTCATACATATGGCAAAAGCAAACTCCCCAAATGGGGCCATGGACAAGAGTAAGAAGACCAAGAACGCCAGGAGGAGTGGGATACAAGAGGAAGAAGACATCCGGGCCTAAGACATCGGCCCCTATCCCCAACCCTTTCCCCCAATACAACAAGCTCTCTCTCTCTTACTCTTGTTTCTTCCCGGTGGCCGTCGGACGGAGAACAGGCCGGGAGGGCCTCTTCTTCTCTTCTTTCTTCTCCTCTTTCTCCTGTGTGTGCCCTCTACTGTTGGAACCTCTTCTCCTCTCTCTGTTCCTGTCTGTCTGTCCTCTCCTTCTGTGTCGAAAGCAGGGGTCTTTTATACTACGGACCGCCGGAGCCTTCGAGCACGGCCGTCGAAGGTGGGAAGTGGATTGTGATCATGGGGTTTGACCTGCCCCATCCTGGGTGTCAGTGGGGTAGGCTACGTGGCCCAACGATCAGCTGCCACCTCAGACGGCTCCACTGCGCGCCAAGGATGCGTAGGGTATGGGCTTCACGTCGTCCGTTGAAAAGCTTCACCGCTGTGCCGCTGGCGAGCTGAAGAGGCGTGCCGCTGGAGAGCCAAAACGGCGTGCCGTTGAAGCCCCTAAAGGCGTGCCGTTGAACAGCCTGAAGGGCGTGCCGCTGAGGCCCCTGCGGGGCGTGCCGCTGAAGGCCTGCTGAGGGCGTGCCGCTGAAGACCCATTGGGGCGTGCCGCTGGGAGGCCCCCCCCAGGGGGTGTACCGCTGGAGCCACCTCCCGGGGTGTGCCGCTGGGCACCCCAGGGGGTGTGCCGCTGAGCACCCCCAGGGGGTGTGCCGCTGAACACCCCATGGGGTGTGCCGCTGGGACCCTGAAGGGGCGCGCCGCTGGAGCTCCACCAGGGCATGCTGTTGAGGCCCCTTGGGGGCTGGGCGTGCCGCTGAAGGGCTCCCCACGGGGCGTGTATTCGGGGCCCGTTCTGAGCCCGTTGCGAGCATGAGTCACGGCCCGTTTGATTTCCTTTGGGGCCCACGGACTGTGGGGCCCTTTGTGCTTGATTTCTCCAGGGTTTCTTCACTCGGCGTCGTTATTGATGCGGGGCCGAGCGGGACATTCGGATGTGCAATTTTCGGTGTCCACAGGCCCTCTGACAGGTTTTCCCCTGGCACTGGACTCTGATTTGACGAGGGGCCCGACCGTAACCAGTCTAAAACCGTCCTCAGGGTAAGCCCGTACACCACTCCCTGGTGCGACCAACACACCCGTACTGATAGGCTACGACTAGTGGAGGGTCACAAAGGAGTAGACTCTCGAGTCAACGGAAAATAACGTCCGAATCCGACAACGTGTGGGAATCACCCCACGCACCAGCCCCGTCGCACGGTGGCCACAGTCGGAGTAAAAACGGGGTTGCCACCCTCATGGGGCAACCAGGCATGTGACGGTCCACCCTAGGGCCGTCACAAGCAAGCAATGGTCTAGACGAGACCGTTACATGCGCCTAACGGTTCAAAATAGACCGTCGCACGGTCAGAGGGGAAAGGGATGTAACGGCCTGGTCCAGGCGCGTTACAAGAATGTAACGCGCTTGGCCCCATGCATTACACACCCCCACGCTCCCAAAGCCAAAAGGGATGTAATGGCCCAGCCCCGGCGCGTCACACGCATGCAACGCGCTTGGCCCAGCGCGTTACATGGCCCTCACACTTGGGGTGAAAACAAGAAGTAACGCGCCTGCCCCAGCGCGTTACACGTATGTAACGCACCTAGCCCGGTGCGTTACATGGCATGACCCCCAACGGTCACAAACCAACGGTCGAAAGCCCCTGACGGCCCTACCCAAGCGCGTCATAGGCAAATGGCAGTCTATCGTGAGGCCGTTACAGCCCCCGACCCCCCAAAAACACTACTCAGGAATGTAACGCACCCCTCTAGGGGCGTCACAAGCATGTGAAGGTCACTGGAGTGACCGTTACACACTCCCGAGCACGCTACGGCGGGAAAACCCCAAAAACTTCGACCACGCCCCCGTGCCTCCACCGGAGAGGGGGAAAACGAAGGGGAAGACCCCTGGGGACCCCTAGCATGCATCTAAGCCATCCAAACGTGAAATCGCGGGCTAAAACCATAGATCGGGCGAGCTCTCCCCAAATCATGGAAAACCCCAAACCCGATCAATCAAGCCCCTCTCGGCATCCCCGCGGCCTACAAACCACGGAAATAAATGGCAAGAGGCTAAGGAACGTCACCCTACCTCAATGGAGCGAATGCTCCGCCGGATCGTTCGTGAATCGCAAAAAATGCCTCAGAAAACCCTCGTCCTTCAAGCTTCCCACGAGCACCGCACGCCCCCACGATTGCCTCGCCGCCGCCCACGTCACCGGGCCGTCGCCCCGCCGGCGTCTGCAGCCAGAGAGGGGTCTGCCGCGGTCAACCGGGAGGAAGAGAGGGAGAGGGAGAGGGTTACGGTGGAGGAGGAAGGAGGAAGAAGAAGAAGAAGAAGAGGGTGGGGGAGAGAGAGAAAATAGGGGGGTTTTATAGAAAATTCGAAAATTTCAGAAAATTCTGAAAAATAGAAAATTACACCCCCACGATCCTCGAAACGCATCGATCGCAACGGTACCACTCGTGCCCAGGTGAACGGCCCGGTTCACCCGCAGTGCGCTTCCGAAGTAAAAGCCGAAACACACACCGGAAATCGGAAAACACACACGGAAAAGCCGCGGAACGCCTCCGGGCCTCCGAAACAACTCCGGATCACGCCGATCCGAACACGAAAGATGTCCGAAATAAAATTTCGGACACAACGGAGCCGGACACCCCGAAAACAAGATCCGGGATATTACAGCCCTCCCACCTTAAGGAATTTCATCCTCGAAATTGAGAACAACCCAAGGGGAAAGAAGAGGAAGACTCACTCAAACAGGTACGGGAACTGTTGACGCATCTCGTCCTCACGTTCCCACGAAGCCTCACCACCAGAGTGTCGTTGCCACACAACCTTTACCAAGGGAATGACCTTGTTCCGCAGGCGCTGCTCTCGCCTATCCTCCACGCGGATCGGAAACTCTGGGAGAGAAAGATCTGGAGTCACCTCAGGCCAAACCAAAATCTCGGGCACATGAGAGTCATCGGGCATATACTTCCGCAACATCGAGACGTGGAACACGTCATGCACCGACGCCAACTCAGGAGGTAACTACAACCGGTAAGCAACCTCACCGATGCGCTCCACAATCGCGAAAGGACCAATATAGCGGGGACTCAGCTTCCCACGCCGTCCAAAATGCATCACCCCCTTCATCGGAGAAACTCTCAAGAACACATGATCACCCATGGTGAACTCGAGAGGCTGCCTCCTACGGTCATCATAGCTCTTCTGCCGACTCTGGGCCTCCAACATGTTCTGACGAACCAGGTGCACAACGTCCACACATTGCTGCACCAATTCCGGTCCCGTCAAAACACGCTCACCCACCTCAAACCAATCAAGTGGAGTCCGACAAGGACGCCCATACAATGCCTCATAAGGAGCCATGCCGATGCTCGAATGATAGCTGTTGTTATAGGCAAACTCCACCAACGGTAGGTGATGAATCCAACTCCCCTGCCACTCCAGGCAGCAGGATCTCAGCATGTCCTCCAAAATCTGAATGGTCCTCTCAGACTGACCATCTGACTGAGGATGATACGCCGAGCTAAATGCCAACTCCGTGCCAAGAGCTCGCTGGAAACTCCTCCAGAATCCAGAAGTGAACCGCGGATCCCGATCCGACACGATCGAAATGGGAACCCCATGCAACGACACGATCCGCTCCACATAAAGACGAGCCAATTTAGACACGCTCCAGCTGACTTTGACCGGCAACAGCCGCGTCACCTTCGTCAGCCGATCCACCAACAACCAGATACTGTCCTGCCCAGTCGGGGTCTTCGGCAATCCCACCACGAAATCCGTGGTCACATGGTCCCACTTCCAAGCAGGAACAACCAAGGGCTGGAGAGTACCTCCTGGTCACTGATGCTCCGCCTTCACCTGCTGACAGATCAGGCACCTGGCCACAAACTCTGCGACATCTCTCTTCATGCCAGGCCACCAAAACTGCCTCCGCAAGTTTCGATACATCTTCGTCGCACCCGGGTGCATCGTGTACCTGCTCCCATGAGCCTCGCGTAACACCGCACGACGAACCTGCTCCTCCGCTGGGACGTACAGCCTGCCGCGAAACCTAGCAGCGCTATCCTCACCCAGCTCGACATCAGCATAGCCAGAATCCCGGGCAACTCAGGGTCTGCATGCTGAGCCTCTATCACCTGACGACGGATAGCAGGAGTGACAGTCAGACTCGCAAGCACTGCCAACCCTGGCTCCTGGGGAATCTTGAGCCTGAAAGATACCTCGGGCACTTGTTCCCAGAGCCTCCACTTACTTGTAGATCGTGATAAATCCACACATGGAGAAGAGATTTAAATATGAGAAGGCATAATAAAAATAAAGGGGAGATGATATAATAATAAGGGAAAGAAGCACGTGGTGCTACTAAGGAGGGTGATCGCCAGAGGGGTTACCTCAAGAAGAAACAAAGAAGATTGCGAATACCTAGTGGAAAATAGAACGCGAGATGGATTGTGAATTCCTCCTCCTCCTTCAACCGGTCGGCCGATGAAGGGGGTTTTTCTTTATTGATTACCTTGCAAAAGAGACAGAACACACAAGCCAAGAGAAGTGGATCAGTCAAAAGTGTGTAGTATCAACTCTCAAAATAGAAAATATGATGAAAAGGATAAAAACATGCGCACCTCTTTTTTTTGTTTTAAAACCCCTAAAGAAAATAGGGAGGGAGGAGATGTGATGCAGCTAATGCAAACGTAAAAGAAGAAAACAGTGATGATGATCGGTTGATGAAGACAAAACAACACAACAGAATAAAAGAGCCCTGCTGTCCCTGACGACAGTAAAGGGAAACAAGGTGGACGCGGTTGATCAGAAGCAGAGGAAGCAGAGCCTTTTCTAAACGATCGCACAGGAGGAAGATGAAGCTCTGTAACTCGTAAACCTCTAATCGTAAACCTGTGAACTCTCTGACCCGTCAACCTCTGTCTAGATCGACCAGAGCATCCTTTTATAGGATTTTAATCGAAGATAAGCTCAAATTTGGGAAGATAAGGATAGGCAATGATCAAAGAAGGCAGGACTCTAACTCCAATTCGAGCAAGGAGACCAACGGAGGCAGGGAACTCTTCGGGAAAGAGGAGTTTAAGCAGGACACGAAAGGTGAAACACGACCTTCAGAAGGGCGTCAAATCACAAATTGACGACCTACATCAAGACGTTACTCAAAACACGACCACGATCAAGGGCGTCACTTCTGGGATTAAATTTTGGCAATAAAACTTACTTCATTTGAAAATTGTGAGAACACGCCTGAGGTGAAGGCGTTAATTGAAACCACGCCCTGAGGAAGGACGTTTAATCAATAATTTGAATTTATTTTGAAACCGGATAATACCAGGAATTGACGCCCTGACATTTGGTCGTCCTTTCTTTGAACACGCCCCATGTTAGGTCGCTATATAAAACACGCCCCTTCTCAGGTCGCGAATCATAAAAATGCAAGAACAAATAAAAAAACACACAAAAATAGAAAAACTTCATATTATGAATATATCGAAGTTCACTTTGGGGCGTCAACATAGTGACATGAGATTTGATCAACATAGCGTCAATTTTGGCGTGTCTACATTCCTCAGCATCAAGGTACTGACCGCAACCTTTCGACTCAAGGCATCAGCAACGACATTCATCCTGCCCGGCTGATAAGACAGGGTGAAGTCATAATTCTTCATAAACTCCATCCATCGCCTTTGCCTGAGGTTCAGATCTCTCTGCGAGAACACATACCTCAAACTCTGATGGTCAGTAAACACCTCGAACTTCTCGCCGTACAGATAATGTCTCCAGATCTTCAGCGCGAAGATCACCGCCGCCAACTCAAGGTCATGGGTAGGGTAGTTCTCCTCGTGGGGCTTTAGCTGCCGAGATGCATAAGCCACCACTCTACCATGCTGCATCAACACAGCACCCAACCCAACGCCGGAAGCATCTGTACACACCACGAAACCTCCCGATCCAGAAGGCAAAACTAACACCGGAGCCGAGGTGAGCAATCTCTTCAGTTCCCTGAAGCTTTGCTCACACTCCTCGGACCAAACGAAAGACACATCCTTCCCCGTGAGCCTAGTCATTGGGGCCGCAATGCGAGAAAAATCCTGGATAAACCGACGATAATAACCCGCAAGCCCTAAGAAACTCCGGATCTCCGTTACCGACCTCGGCCTCGGTCACTGCATCACTGCCTCGACCTTGGCGGGGTCCACGGAAATGCCATCACCAGAAATCACGTGCCCCAGAAAGTGCACCTCGCTGAGCCAAAACTCGCACTTGCTGAGCTTCACATACAACTGGTGATCTCGCAACGTCTGCAGCACCACACCCAAATGGTACGCATGCTCCTCAGTAGACTGCGAATAAACAAGGATGTCATCCACGAAGATGACCACTAACTGGTCCAAATACGGATGAAACACCCTCTGCATCAAGTCCATGAAGGCTGCAGGGGTATTGGTGAGCCCGAACGGCATCACCAAAAACTCATAATGCCCGTACCTCATACTGAACGCAGTCTTCTCCACATCGGACTCGCGAATCCTCAGCTGATAGTAACCGCACCGCAAATCAATCCGTGAGAACACTCGCACAGACTGAAGTTGGTCGAACAAATCATCAATCCGCGACAACGGATACTTGTTCTTAATGGTCACTTCATTCAGCTGCCGATAGTCAATGCACAACTGCAGACTACCGTCCTTCTTCCTCACGAACAACACGGGCGCACCCCAAGGGGAAAAACTAGGACGAATATACCCCTTGGCCAACAGTTCATGCAACTGCGCCTTCAACTCCCTCAACTCAGCGGGGGCCATACGGTAGGGTGCCTTCGCCAAAGGTCCCGTACCAAGCACAACCTCGATCGCGAAATCGATCTCCCGCTGGGGAGGTAATCCAGGCAACTCCTCGGGAAAAATGTCGGGAAACTCGCACACCACCGCAATGTCCTCGACATCTGGCTCCATCCGGTCAGACACAACCACGGACGCGAGAAAACCCTGACAACCTGAATCAAGCAATCGACGGGCTCGCATAGCAGAGATAAGGAATCGAGAAGAGGCGGAACGGATACCTTGAAAATAGAAGGTCCTCTTGCTCGGATGCTGGAAGTAGACCCTCCTCATTCCACAATCCACCACCGCTCCATGGGTCTCAAGCCAATCCATGCCCAGAATCACATCGTAATCCCGAAGCTACAACGCATACAACCTGCCTGGCATACTCTGCCCATCGATCCAAACTGGAACCTGATCGAAGCAATACGGAGTGATCATAAAGTCACCCGAAGGTAACTCCACTGCCAAATCACAGGACAACTGGGTCACCGGCTCCTCGACGCTCGACGCGAAATCCTCCGAAATAAACGAATGAGACGCGCCAGAATCAAATAAAACCCGAGCCGCACAACCCAAAATCTGAACGGTACCTTCCACGAGCTGCGACGCCACTGCCTCTGCCCTGGTCATGTGCGTGATCTGGCCCCGAGCCCTCTGCCTGCCTCCCACACTAGCTGACCTGGGTAGCGGCGGATATTGTCCCTGCTGCTGCTGCTGCCTCTGCTGCTGGGGAACCTGCTGCTGCGGCGGCCTCTGAGGACAGTCACGCGCCATATGCCCTGGCTGGTCACACCGAAAATTGATGATCGACGCCGTGCACTGCCTGCCTGGGTGGGTCCCACCACACCGTGGACAAGGTCCTCGCGATCCACCCACTGATCCCTGACGCTGCAAAGGAATCGGCTGCTGTACACTGCCCGATGAAGCCTGCCCCTGGTCCTTGGACTTCTTCTTTCGAAAATTCTTCGAGAAGAACTTCTTGACCTTCGTACCAAAGGACGCAGATCCTGTCACCGAAGCTGCCGATGCCGGTACTCCTGAACCACCCTACGCAGACTGAAAGAAACCCTGCTGCTGGGTAGCCGACTGCTGGCTGCGACCTGACAAAGACTGTCCCTGGCTGATCGGTCCTCGAGTCCTCTGCATATCCATCTCCAAGGAAATCACAACACGAGACGCCGTCTCTAGATCAGTGGCCCCATTCGCGATCAGATGGTGCCTCAGCTCCAGCCTCAAGCCCTGTACAAACTATGTGGTCCTCACTCTCTCATGCTCCATGATGTGAGGTGCATATCGACCCAGCTCGACAAATCGGGCCCTGTACTGCAACACGGACATGTCACCCTGCACCAACTCCAGAAACTCCCGCATCCGCTGCGTAGCAACAATATCTGGACAGTACGTACGCTCGAAAGCACTAAGGAAGTCATCCCACTCGATCTGCTCAAGTGGACGAAGCTGAAAAGACGTCTTCCACTCGGAAGACCACCACCTCCGAGCCGTACCCTGCAACTGGTTGTAGGCCAACACCACTCTGTCCTCGGCAGCACTCTTCGCAGAACTGAACACCCGCTCCATCTCATCGAGCCAATCACGAGCCGCATCAGGGTCTGCCTGGCCGCTAAAGTATGGTGGATGGAACTACATGAAGTCCCTCACAGCTCGGCCTGGCCCACCCCTGACTGACGAGCCCTCACCGGCCTCTCCGCCGAACTGCTGAGACATAAGCTGGTACATGCCACGGAAGAAATCCTCGACCCCCGAAACTCTCGCAGCATCCGCGGCCTTGGTAGCCCCCCGTGGCGCTCTACTATGCTCCTCCTGGTCCCTCTGGACCCCCTGCTGGATCTCCTGGCCTCCAGCCGACTGCCCCTGCTGAGAGCGAGAGCTCCTCCTCGGCGCCATACTCGCTCCTAAAGCACAAGATAGAAAACACGAAAACGGCAAGGTCAAAATAAACCCGCGGTGCCCAATGCCAGCGTCACCTGTACATCATTACTGTGGACTAGTGGACCACTACAATTACCTATGATTCTCATGTAATTCCACAACCGCGCTCTGATACCAGCTGTAATGACCCGAGAATCCGATTACCGGGAAGGCCCGATAACCCGAGACTCGCACCGCCACCCACGAGCCCGAAGACTCGGAAGGGTTAAAAGGATGGTGTGGAGACTACACAAGTATCACAAATAATTACAGATATTAAACAGTTATAATATTAAGCAGAAAATAAATTAACATTTTACATGGTCCACAATATAAAATAACAACAACAACAACAATAGTCCACGACTAGTACAGTGACAAGGAAGAAAAGTACAGCTACACGGGACATACCCCGGCTCTGACCTCTGGCACTACCTCTGGGCCCCCGCACCACGCTGCACCCCAGACGCGCTCCCCTGGGGCGGTGCCTCACCTGAAACACGGTGAAAACACGCAGGGAATGAGTCTCGGAACAAGACTTAGTAGGGATCACTCGGACCCTACCTCGTAAAACGAGAAACCACTACGCTAGCGGTAGGAAAGTACCTCGGAAAAGAGAGCCCTATACTCTACAAAACTAAGGTCCCATGGCACGCACACCGACACCCGTGCCACGGTAAGAAGACCAAAGCTCAAAGGTCGAACCGGTAAAACCCGAAGGTCGGAAACACTCGACTGATAGTCTGTCACTCCGTACTCGACAGGAGTACCACCCACTAGAAGCACAGCCGGTAGCGTCCCCTGACGTCTTACACCGTGCCGCAGGTGAACCGTCTGACGTGGTAGGTCCTACCTGAGGCGCAGACACCGTACAAGTAACCACAAACAAGTGACTAGCTGGCGTCACGCCCGTCGACGTGCGTCCACTGTCCCCAACCACGTGTGCACACACAGACCACGCGTCCTAGGTCTGGCCCTCTGACTGGTTTTCCCCTGGCACTGGACTCTGATTTGACGAGGGGCCCGACGGTAACCAGTCTAAAACCGTCCTCAGGGTAAGTCCGTACACCACTCCCTGGTGCGATCAGCACACGCGTACTGATAGGCAACGACTAGTGGAGGGTCACAAAGGAGTAGACTCTCGAGTCAACGGAAAATAACGTCCGAATCCGACAACGTGTGGGAATCACCCCACGCACCAGCCCCGTCGCACGGTGGCCACAGTCGGAGTAAAAACGGGGTTGCCACCCTCATGGGGCAACCAGGCATGTGACGGTCCACCCTAGGGCCGTCACAAGCAAGCAACGGTCTAGGCGAGACCGTTACATGCGCCTAACGGTTCAAAACAGACCGTCGCACGGTCAGAGGAGAAAGGGATGTAACGGCCTGGTCCAGGCGCGTTACAAGAATGTAATGCGCTTGGCCCCATGCGTTACACACCCCCACGCTCCCAAAGCCAAAAGGGATGTAACGGCCCAGCCCCGGCGCGTCACACGCATGCAACGCGCTTGGCCCAGCGCGTTACATGGCCCTCACACTTGGGGTGAAAACAAGAAGTAACGCGCCTGCCCTAGCGCGTTACACGCATGTAACGCATCTAGCCCGGTGCGTTACATGGCCTGACCCCCAACGGTCACAAACCAACGATCGAAAGCCCCTGACGGCCCTACCCAAGCGCGCCATAGGCAAATGGCGGTCTATCGTGAGGCCGTTACAGCCCCCGACCCTCCAAAAACACTACTCAGGAATGTAACGCACCCCTCTAGGGGGGTCACAAGCATGTGACGGTCACTGGAGTGACCGTTACACACTCCCGAGCACGCTACGGCGGGAAAACCCCAAAAACTTCGACCACGCCCCCGTGCCTCCACCGGAGAGGGGGAAAACGAAGGGGAAGACCCCTGGGGACCCCTAGCATGCATCTAAGCCATCCAAACGTGAAATCACGGGCTAAAACCATAGATCAGGTGAGCTCTCCCCAAATCATGGAAAACCCCAAACCCGCTCAATCAAGCCCCTCTCGGCCTCCCCGCGGCCTACAAACCACGGAAATAAATGGCAAGAGGCTAAGGAACGTCACCCTACCTCAATGGAGCGAATGCTCCGCCGGATCGTTCGTGAATCGCGAAAAATACCTTAGAAAACCCTCGTCCTTCAAGCTTCCCGCGAGCACCGCACGCCCCCACGATCGCCTCGCCGCCGCCCACGTCACCGCGCTGTCCCCCACCGGCGTCTGCAGCCGGAGAGGGGTCCGCCGCGGTCAACCGGGAGGAAGAGAGGGAGAGGGTTACGGTGGAGGAGGAAGGAGGAAGAAGAAGAAGAAGAAGAAGAAGAGGGTGGGGGAGAGAGAGAAAATAGGGGGGTTTTATAGAAAATCCGGAAATTCTAGAAAATTCTGAAAAATAGAAAATTACACCCCCACGATCATCGGAACGCACCGATCGCAACGGTACCACTCGTGCCCAGGTGAACGGCCCGGTTCACCCGCAGCGAGCTTCCGAAGTAAAAGCCGAAACACACACCGGAAATCGGAAAACACACACGGAAAAGCCGCGGAACGCCTCCGGGCCTCCGAAACAACTCCAGATCGCGCCGATCCGAACACGAAAGATGTCCGAAATGAAATTTCAGACACAACAGAGCCGGACACTCCGAAAACCAAATCCGGGATATTACAACCTCCTATCAGCCTAAAAGGATCACCAATAGTCCCAAACAGGCGAACACAAGCCCAAATCCAAGTCTACATATCCCAGAGGAAGGAACTATTTGAATGCTAGAATAGGTCGGGATTACCCTCAGGAGAGGTCGACACCTTCATGGTTAAACGCCTTTCAACACCCTAGGATTGCACCAACAGGTTGACACTTTAGTTATAGGGACCCGACATGTCTCTCAAATAGAGACCGTTATAAATGGGTAGAATGAAAGATAGGTCGACACCTCACTCACTATAGGTCGACACCCTCATGGGTCAAGGGTAGTTATGTTTCCTATGGTCATAGGTTCTCCCAACCTCAATGACCCAGGTACTATGACACCTTCAACCCTTCTAGATCAAAAACCTGGAATAGATAGTCCAACAACTAATCCTCTTCCACCATTCCTAAAACCCATCAAGCCCAAGAAGCCACAAGAAGGAAAAGGAATGTGAATGAAGAAAAGAAAAACCAGAACTTTCAACAAAGCAAGAAAAATAATAATGTCAAGAAATTCTAGATCTCTAAATATGTGTTATCTTGCGTCATAGAGATAAAGAAGCTATTGGGACCCAATTGTCCTTGGGTTTCAAATGTTATCACTTAATTCTTCGTGTAGGAGTGTCTTGCAGTCGTGCACAATCGTTGATATCTTGACAGTGGTTGCTCAAGACACATGACTGGAGATAGAACAAAATTCTATCTCCTAGTGGAAAAAGAAGCTGGACATGTCACGTTTGGAGGGAACAACAAAGGCAAGATAATTGGTACAGGTAAAGTTGGTAAGACTCTATCCAACTCAATTGATAATGTACTGCTTGTTGATAGTCTGGAGTATAATTTACTGAGCATAAGTCAATTGTGTGATAAGGGTCATACTGTAGTTTTTGACTCTAATGAATGTAGGATTCTGCAACCTAATTCAAAAGAAATCAAGTTTTATGGCAAAAGAGTCAACAATATGTATATGATTGACTTAGATGACCATGCTCACATAAATCTCTATCTTGCTGCACCTAAATCTGAATTAGCATGCTTGTGGCATCGTAGACTAGGTCATGCTAGCTACAATACCCTTCATAAATTGGTGAAGCATTCCATTGTTAAAGGACTACCTGAAATCAAATTCAAACTGAACTCCAAAATCTGTGGTGCATGTGCTCAAGGTAAACAAACTAGAAAGTCATTTAAAAGCAGATCTGAAAGCTTATCATCCAAACCACTTGAACTAATACACATGGACCTGTTTGGTCCAACCAAAATAGTCATCTTAAATGGTAAAAGATATGGCTATGTTTTAGTTGATGACTTTACTAGATTCACATGGGTGCTTTATCTTGCACATAAAAATGACGCATTTGATGAGTTTCAGGCACTGTTCATGCAAACAAAGCAAGAAGGTAAGTTCAAAATTTCCAACATTATCTCAGACCATGGGAGTGAATTCGATAATGCTGATTTTGATCATCTTTGTAGGTCTGAAGGAATAAACCATAGGTTCTCATCACCAAGAACCCTTGAACAGAATGAGGTGGTAGAGAGAGGGAATAGAACCCTCATAGAAATGGCACAGACAATGCTTGTTGAAAGGTAACAACCAAGAAGATTTTGGGCAGAAGCGGTAAACACTACATGTTATATCATCAACCGCACCATGGTAAGGCCATTCACCAAAATGGCTCCTTATGAGTTGCTCAAAGGTAAAAAGCCATATCTCTTTTACATGAAAGTATTTGGGTCAGAGTGTTTTGTTCATAACAATGATAAAATAGTCTTAGACAAGTTTGAGCCCAAAAGTGAAGAAGGGATATTCCTTGGATACTCATATAGGTCTAGAGCTTATAGAGTTTACAATCTTAAGACCCTTTGTGTGGAAGAGTCACCTCACATCACTTTCGATGAGACTAATCATGACAACTCCTGCAGGGAAGATGATGATGGGGAATTTTTGATGACTAAAAGAAAAGAAGAACTTCCACATGAGGAAACACAAGAAAATAAAGATCAAGAAGAGCCAAGCAATGTTCTGGTCATTGATGCAAATGAAGGTAACACTCAAGGTGATTTAAGAGTATTAACGGACCATCCCCTAGAGAACATATTAGGTAATTTGCATGATCGAACTAAAACTAGATCTCAGTTTAGAATCATTGATGAAATCGAACAACTTGCTCTTGTGTCTCAAACAGAACCTAAAAACATTGCTGAGGCCTTAAAAGACGAAAACTAGATAAACTCTATGCATGATTAATTAAACTAGTTTGAAAGAAACAAAGTCTGGCATCTTGTTCCTAGGCCTCAAGAAAAATCTGTCATAGGAACTAAATGGGTCTTCAGGAACAAATTAAATGAAGATGGAAAAATAATAAGAAACAAAGTCAAATTGGTAGCTCAGGGGTATAATCAGGAATGTGGCATTGATTTCGGAGAGTCCTTTGCCCCTATAGCTAGATTAGAGGCCATTAGAATTCTGCTCGCATTTGCATGTTCTCATAAAATCAAATTGCAGCAAATGGATGTGAAGAGTTCTTTTCTAAATGGTCTAATTAAAGAAGAAGTTTATGTAGAGCAACCCCCTGGTTTTGAATGTTCAGATTTCAAAAATCATGTTTACAAGTTGGACAAGGCTCTATACGGCTTAAAGCAGGCACCAAGAGCTTGGTATGATAGACTAAGCTCATTCCTCACAGAGCAAGGGTATACAAGAGGTAATGTAGACCAGACTTTATTCACTAAAAGACAAGGTAAGTACATCTTGCTGGTCCAGATCTATGTAGATGATATAGTGTTTGGATCCATAAAACCCCAAATGTGTGAGGAGTTTGCTAAACTTATGACCAATGAATTCGAAATGAGCCTAATAGGTGAGCTTCAATTTTTTCTTGTCTTGTAGATTAATCAAAGCAATGAAGGATGCTTCATCAGTCAAGCCAAATATGTGAAGGAGTTGCTGAAAAGGTTTGATCTGACCAACTGCAAACCACTAGGAACTCCAATGTGGACTGCCACTTCACTAGATATGGATGAACAAGGTACACTTGTGGATGCAAAGAGGTATAGGGGTATGATCGGGTCATTACTCTATTTAACTGTATCTAGACTATATATTCAGTTTAGTGTCTGCCTCTGTGCTAAATTTTAATCTAGTCCTAGAGAGTCCCACTTGACTGCCGTCAAGTGTATCTTCAGATACCTTGCTGGCACTCAAGATCTGGGATTATGGTATCCTGCATCCTGTGAGCTTTCACACATTGCATATTCAGATGCAGATTATGCTTGATGCAAGCTGGATCGCAAGAGCACTAGTGACTATTACCAATTCCTTAGTGGTGTTTAGTTTCTTGGGCCTCCAAGAAACAGCACTCGATCGCCCTCTCAACTGTAGAGGCAGAATATGTTGTTGCAGGGAGTTGTGGCTGCTGTGGATCAAACACCAACTCTATGACTATCTGGTAGATCTTGGCTGCGTTCCCATTTTGTGTGATAACACTAGTGCAATAAACCTTGCAACGAATCCAGTCATGCTAGGACTAAGCATATAGAAATTAGGCATCATTTTATTAGGGATGAAGTCCTCAAAAATTACTTTGAGCTCCACTTTGTTGACTTAGAAAATCAGATTGTAGATATCTTCACAAAGCCTTTAAGCAATGATAGATTTTCAACCTTAAGAAGAAAGCTAGGTCTATGCAGACCTCCATCAACGCAGGTTTGAGCTATTCATTCTGTCTGATGCACAAGGTATCTGTCTTTGCTATGATAGTTGCAAGCATATCTAATTTGTCTAAGTATAGCCCATTGATTGCTCAATGAGTAATGGTCGTAACTCTACCATGGCCGGTCCCAAGCCCGGATGAGAAAAGAGGAGGGTTTACGTTAGGTCGACAGCCAGCAGTAAAACTTTGTCACATCTCCAACATGAATTCTGATCCAAATACATTATGTGCTAATGCTAGGGCGTTCCCCGTAAGCGACGTGTTACATCGGAACCCGGATGGAATGACAAGTGAGCAAGGGCTAGCTAGGGCGTTCCCCGTAAGCGACGCGTTACATCGGAACCCGGATGGAGTGACAAGTGAGCAAGGGCTATCTAGGGCGTTACCCGTAAGCAACGCGCCGCAATGGCGCCCGATTGTGGTGTCAAATAGGCAAGGGTTCTCGTGTGGGGTTAGACGCACACGGGGTAAAGAAGCAAGTCCAAAAACATAGGATCCGTCTAGCTACTTGGAATATAGGAACTTTAACGGGTAAGGGTTTAGAATTAGTTAAGTTAATGAAGGACAGAAGGGTTAACATAGCTTGCCTACAAAAAACTAGGTGGAAAGGACATAAAGCTAAAGACATTGATGGATATAAAATTTGGTATACGGGTAATAATAACTCTAGAAATGGTGTTGCTATAATAATAGATAAAAACTTAAAAGACAGAGTTGTGGAAGTAAATAGATTGGGGGATAGACTAATGTTAATTAAACTTATCTTAGGCGAGGATATTTTGAATATAATTAGTGTATATGCACCTCAAGTAGGATTCGAAGAGAGCATTAAAAAGTAATTTTGGGAGGCTATTGATAGTTTGATCTAAAATATCCCTAGTGAAGAGAGAATCTTTATTGGAGGGGATATTAATGGTCATGTGGGTATAGATAATAGATCCAAAATATCACCAGTACCCACTAGTACTTTTCGATCAAGAATACATCTAGCATTGGTGTGTGCAGCCAAAAGTATTGTACTACAAATGCAAAGCCACAAGTGGAAGTCTATTGTGCCATGTGAGCATTTAACAAATCCGTTCAATCAGCCAATGAATAAAATTCATTAGAGCATGACTAAAAAAATAAGCATATAGACATACACTTCATTGGTTGCTGGAATGGCATGCTGTGGGATATAGTGGTGGTTTGATCATACCTTGAAACAATATGTGATCTACTATTTTACCATTTTGATTTTGTATGACCTCGAGGTTGCAACCATCACCTTTTATGAAGATGCCTTTGGACGTTTGCTTCACCTGCAATCCAAGGAACAGGTGTTAGTTCTCTCATTAAGCTCATCTCAATTTTTCCTTGTATGATCCCTGCAAATTGATCACATAAGACGTTATTAGTAGTTCCAAAAATGGTACCATGCACATATACTTGAACCATTAAAGTCTTTACCTGATTTCTTTGTGAAAAATGTTTGATCAACCTTACTGTTGACACCCGTTTTAGCCCACAAGTTGTGTCATTTCTCTTATTCATCATTTTTGATGTCCCGAATTAGCCATTGTTTTGGAGCTTCCTTGGATGGATTTCGAGCCAATTTTCATTGTTACATTCCCTTTGAGCCCTAGAGATCATGATTTTCTAGAGCCCTGGAGCTTAATTTATCAACTTCTGGCTTCTAAGTCGACTTTCGGCCCATTTAGGTCAGCTTCCCTCAAGCATTCGGCTCTCTCCCACTGCACAGTCTTGAAAGTGGTCCTTTTTTATATCCTTCTGTCCCTTTATTCAAAACGTTGTCTTCACCAAAGTTGTTCATATTTCAAAGATCTACAATTTCTTCTTCTACGCCGTTGGCTAGTTCTGCCCCGTTTGTGAGCTATTCACATTTTTCCGGTGTGCTGTGCTGTTCACCTATGTCCCAGAATTATCCTCTCTATTCTAGCCCCATTTTCTCCCACTTCCAATCATTTTCTCAACTTACTTTCTTCATAAAAGTTGTTCCTATCTCAGTTATCTACAATTTCTTCTTCTATCACTTTTGTTAGTTCTGCCCCGTTTGAGAGATACGCTTTAATTTCTGAAATCGTGCGCAGTTTGCCCATAATTTTTGTTCATCGGTGTGAAGGTCTAGTATAGGTGCGTCAGAGCACATGTGACGGTCTAGTATAGATGCGTCAGAGCACTGTGATGGTCCTATACTAGACCGTCATAGTCAAACTTGTCCAAAATCGTCTCGTTCGACCCCCAGAGCGTAAAGGACCTACCCTAGGCCGTTACATGACTCTGACGGTCCTACGATAGACCATTACACACAACTGAGAGTCCAATTCGTGTTGGACTCTACCCCGAAAACTGCGCGACGAGCCTATCTTGCAGAGCCCATAACCTCTTCAATTCTTATCCGAATCAATCCCCATTTTTTCCTACTTCTAGCCCTTTGTATTATCTTGGGTTTGATGTATAGAAATCAAATTTTTATTGGCTATATCTCCCGGGATCTGGGTCACAAGATCAAGATTTAAGCATCCTGGTACAACTAAAACTTTGATTTCCAGTACGACGGGGCTACCTTCCAAGAGCCATATCTTCTAAAATCCTCCTCCGAATTGATCCCCATTTATTCCTATCTCATCCTTAGTATTATCTCGAGTTTGATCTAGAGAACTTGATTTATTTTGGACTATATCTTCGGGAATCGTGATAAGAAGATGGGGCTTTTTTGTAAAACTCTATAAAAACTACCCAGTTCGCAGTTGCAAAGGGGGGATCTTTCTTGGTTCGGGGCGAAGCCATGCTACAATTCTAACTCACAACTTTGACCTTGACTTGAAGAGGGAAGTATTGGCTTTCCATTGCATCCTTTTGAGCTTGATTTCATGGTCTATATTCTTAGTTCTAGTTTCCTCAAAATCACAAATCATCACAGTTTCCTGCACTTTTCTACTACATGCACTTTTGCACATTTTGCATCAACGTTTTCTCTCTATTCTCTCAATCAAATCTCGTGATTTCAAATCTCATGCATGCACAATATACACACCTATTATTTCCACCCTTCCACAGGGTTTAAAAACCTCCCCCCGGTGAGTTTGTCCTCAATTTTTACCCCTATTTTATCACTGCGGGATTGATGCTACACATGCATGTTCTAATGGGTTTTTTGTCCTTATTTTGACTTTGTTTTACAGGAGAGCATGAATACAACGTGTAATATCCCGGACCTTTCGGATCCTTCTTCGTGGGTCCCGGATCTGGTTTCTCGGAGCGTCCAGCTCCGTTGTGTCCGAAATTTCATTTCGGACATCTTTCGTGTTCAGATCGGCGCGATCCGGAGTTGTTTCGGAGGCCCGGAGGCGTTCCGCGGCTTTTTCGCGCGTGTTTTCTGATTTTCGGTGTGTGTTTCGGCAATTCCTTCGGAACCTCGCTGCGGGTGAACCGGGCCGTTCACCTGGGCACGAGTGGTACCGTTGCGATCGGTACGTCCTGAGGATCTCAGAAATATAATTTTTAATTTTTCGTCATTTTTTGGATTTTTTCGGATTTTCTATAAATACCCCCCTATTTTCTCTCTGTCCCCCACCCTCTTCTTCTTCTTCTTCTTCCTTCTTCCTCCCCCACCGTGAGCACCGCCGCCTCCCTCTCTCACTCCTGTTCGACCGCGGCCGCATCCCCTCCGGCTGCAGATTGCGTGGGGCGACGGCGTGACGACGTGGGCGACGGCGAGGTGGTCGCGACGGCGTGAAGCTAGTGGGGAACCGTGAAGGGACGAGGGTTTTCTAAAGCGTTCTTCGCGATTCACGGATGATCCGGCGGAGCATTCGCTCTATTGAGGTAGGGTGACGTTCCCTAGCTCCCCGCCGTTCATTTTCGTGGTTTATAGGCCGAGGGGAGGCCGAGAGGGGTGTGATTGAGCATGTTGGGGGTTTTCCATGATTTAGGGAGAGCTCGCCCGATCTATGGATTTGATGTATGATTTCACGTTTTGATGGCCTAGAATCATGCTAGGGGTCCCCAGGGGTCTTCCCCTTTGATTTCCCCCTCTCCGGTGGAGGCATGGGGGCGTGGTTGAAGTTTTTGGGCTTTCCCGCCGTTCTCGCCGTCGGGTGCGTGTGACGGTCCTTCCAGGGACCGCCACATGATGTGACGCGCCTCGGGGGGGCCGTCACATGCCCTTTGGTTAGCCTTCGGGGGTTAGGGACTGTGACGGTCCCACGATTGACCGTCACTTGTATGTGACGCGCCTGGTCTGGGCCGTCAGGGGCTTTCCGACCGTTAATTTTTGACCATTGGGGGTCTGCGTGTGTAACGCACTAGGGCGAGCGCGTTACATCCGAGTGACACGCTGCGGCGAGCGCGTTACTCCCTGGGTTACCCCAGGTGTGAGGGGCGCGTAACGCGCTGGGCCAGGCGCGTTACATTCGTGTAACGCGCTGGGGCAGGCGCGTTACATCTTGCTTTCGCGATGGGAGCGTGAGGAGCGTGTAACGCGCCAGGGCGGGCGCGTTACATTTGCGTAACGCGCTGGGCTAGGCGCGTTACATTCGTGTAACGCGCTGGACCAGGCGCGTTACCCTCGTTGTTCCTCAGGCCGTGTAACGGCCTGCGTTAGATCGCCTGGTGTGTGTAACGGTCTCGCCTAGACCGTTACAGACTTGTGACGGTCCTGGGGTGGACCGTCAGGCTTCAGGTTGCCCCGAAAGGGCTGCAACCCCGTTTTTAGTCCGACTGTGGTCACCGTGCGACGGGGCCGGTACGTGGGGGTGGTCCTCGTACGTCGTCGGACGCGGACGTTATTTTCCGTTGACTCGAGAGTCTACTCCTTTAGTGACCCTCCACTAGTCGTAGCCTACTTACATGCGAGTGGTCCCACCTGGGAGTAGGTGGAGAGGCTTACCTAGAGGACGGTTTTAGACTTGTTCCCGTCGGGCCCCTCGTCTAATCTGAGTCTAGTGCCAGGGGAAAATCAGTCAGAGGACCAGACCTAGGACGCGTGGTCTGTGTGTGCACACGTGGTTGGGGGCAATAGATGCACATCGACGGGCGTGACCCCAGCTAGTCACTTGTCGTGAGTTTACTTGTACGGTGTTCGCGCCTTTGGTAGGAGCTACCACGCCAGGCGGATCACCTGCAGCGCAGTGTAAGACGTCAGGGGACGCTACCGGCTGTGCTTCTAGTGGGTGGTACTCCTGTCGAGTACGGAGTGACAGACTGTCACTCGTGTATTCCCGACCTTCGGGTTTTGCCGGGTCGACCGTTGAGTTTCGGTCTTCTCACCATGGCACATGTGTCGGTTTACGTGCCGTGGGACCTTGGTTTTGTAGAGTACAGAGCTTTCCTTTCTGAGGTACATTTCTACTGCTAGCGTAGTGGTTTCCCATTTTACGAGGTAGGGTTCGAGTGATACCTACTGAGTCTTGTTCCGAGACTCATTCCCTGCGTGTTTTCACCGTATTTCAGGTGAGGCGCCGCCCCAGGGGAGCGCGTCTGGGGTACATCGTGGTGCGGGTGCCCAGAGATAGTGCCAGAGGTCAGAGCGGGGGTATGCCCCGTGTAGCTGTACTTTTCTTTCTTGTCTCTGTACTAGTTGTGGACTACTTCTTCTGTTGTTGTTATTTTCTATTGTGGACCATGTAAAATGTTAATTTATTTTCCTGCCTAATGATATAACTGTTTAATTTCTGCAATTACTTGTGATACTTGTGTAGTTTCCACACCATCCTTCTAACCCTTCCGAGTCTTCGGACTCGTGGGTGGCGGTGCGAGTCTCGGGTTATCGGGCCTTCCCGATAATCGGATTCTCGGGTCGTTACAGCTGGTATCAGAGCGCGGTTGTGGAATTATACGAGAATCATAGGTAATTGTAGTGGTCCACTTGTCCATAGTAATGATGTACAGTTGACACTGGCATCGGGCATCGTGTGTTTTTCTTGGCCATGCCGTTTTTGTGTTTTCTGTCTTTTGCTTCAGGAGCCAGCATGGCGCCAAGGAGGAG
>JAHNEJ010000374.1:0-32165 GCA_022559845.1 Amorphophallus konjac
TCACCATTATTCAACCTTGACAGAAATTGAAGACCATTTAAAAAATTCGACCGGGAGGGCCGCTTTGGGGCATCATAATATAATACGAGATCTACTCGCCGCAATGTCAAAATTGGCGTGTCTACAGTTGCCCTGCCTTGGCATCCGCTTTGTAAGGGAACGACATGTAATGGAATGCAATGAAGGGTAATGAAATGAAATGGAGTGGGCTGAAAAGTGGATGCCAAGGTATGATGTGACACGCTTTCAATATTTTGGGATTGGAGCCTTTCCAAAGTCTCAACAAAACAACCCTGAAGAGGGTCCCCCAAAGTCAACGCTTGTTCGGATGGAAATAAGGAAAGAGAAAAAGTGCACTTGAGCATAAATAAAAAGGGTGGGGCCAACTTCTCTGCGCGGAAGTACCCTAGTCGTAGACCTGTGGGTTTCACCTCGGGGAGCGGTTACCAGCCATGTGGAAGTGCTGCGGCCGAGGTGGGCCCAATGGAGTAAAAAAAAGCAGTTGATAAATCCAAACAGACGTTTCTTCCGGAGAACCAACCCAAGGTGGTTTCGAGGAAACTGAGTACTCGACTCAGAATGGAATATCTCGTATTATTCAAGAATTCAAGCACAGCAACTCTCGCAATCAAGTTAAGTGAATGATCTTCCACAATGATATCAAAGTCCTACATGAATGCATGCTGGGTTTAAAAGAAAAATATAAAACAAAAGAAAATAGAAGATAACCAAGGATAATATTGTTAAGTTGTGAAGACTGGGTCAGGATAGCGATCCGATGAGCTGATACTGAGCCGGGACCCGTTTATCCACGTACCGACACACCGGACGGAACCGTCGTCCCCAAGCTGTCACATCCTAACGGCCTATCCGTACGTCCTGAATTCCTCTGAAGTGATCACTATTTTTGTTGAAGGGGAACTCAAACTCCAGATTTATCCAAGACATAAGGTCCTTGGTATGCTCTAAGAGTGTAGATATCATATAATAGGATGCATGACACAGTGGAGCCGATCACCAGAGTGATCGAGGGTGGGACAATGTTATCCCCTTTTTTTTTTCAATGGTACCTCCACTCAACAGTTAACACACAATTATTGCATCGATGTCTGTACCGAACTGTTAACACACAATTATTGCACAAGAAATGGAATCGCACTTCACAAAGAAATCCACACACCCATGTAATTCATAGAAACAAGCAAAGACATAATGCAAACGAAACAAGATTCCTCCGGTAAAAATCCATAACGGTAACTCATCATTCATGCTTTACATTTACAATTTTACCCCTCTTTTCTCCTATAAGTATCCCCCTAGCGCTTAGCCAAATGCATTCAATGGTGGTTCTGTGCTTTTGAGATGGGAAGAGAGAGGTCCCAGTCTTTGGAGATGGAGGGTGAACCTTCCCGTCTTACCAAAAGGGGGAGGTTCGATCGTGAATTCCTGAAATTGACCGACATCGGAGGTCATCTGAGCGAAAGGATTCTCTCGCGAAGGGTGAGTTAGCTCTTTCCTCTATTCTTCAGACACGAGTTCTTTCTTACCCATTCATTCTTTTCTTTCTTTTCCTTTCAGTCGTATCCCCTCTTTTCGGGTCCTCGAAGATTCTCCAGACTGCCCTGGCTGTCGAAGCTCACTTCCAACATTACTACCGACATGAGAGTTGTTATTTCAAAGTGGCACCTTCAAGGCCTGGTTATCAACGCCAAATATTATAACAAGATTTGCATGGATTGGGCAGCCATGGGTGCACTGGTAGAGGTTTGGCACCCTGAAACCCACACCTTCGTCTTTCCTACTTTTGAATCGACGACCCTTCTGGAGGAGGCGAAACTCCTGCTTGGCTTAAAAAGATTCATGAATGATGGGAGAATAAAAATTTTGCCCATGGGGAAGAAGGTGTCCTCTGAGGAAGTCCTAGGAAGCTTCATGCCCTACGGAGCCATTAAAGGCGTTCAGACACAGCGGTGAATCAACTTACAAAAGTTCGCAGACTGGACCATGAGCGCTTTAGAAAGATTGACAGGTGACGAATGCTTAGAAGGACTCATGAAAGGGTTCGTGATATGTTTAGCCGGAGCTCTCCTCTTCCCCAGCACCGATAATATCATGGAGGAGGATCAGCTGGGCGCGATTTGCGGACTCTGGAAGGGTAAAAGAGTGGGGCCAGCCGTCCTTGCCTACCTTTACAGCGGTCTTACGGCTTCCAGCATGGGCCAGCCCCCCTATGGGTGCATGTTTCTCCTCAATTGCTGGATCGATCTCCGCTTCAAATTTGATCGCTGCGAGGAGGCACGAACTACTTCCAGAATCTTCCAACAAAGGCCCCTTTATCACATGGTTGATGTGTTGGGTTTTGGCGGGAGTGTGGTCAATCGCACGCCTCGGCTGAAGTCACGTGGAGACTGGCGCACTTACTTCAAAACCTTGGAGCGGGATGCGTTTACTCACGTGCCAACATGTTTACTTGGGCGTGAGCGTCTCACGAGACTCTCCCCTGATGCGGAACTCCAGCTTATCGGTGCAACTGAGTTTGTTCTTTACAGCTCGCACCGGTGTTGCCTGCAAATCGGCCTTCCGCGACACTCTTTTCCTACGCTATCCGACCTTCCTTTGATTAAAGAAAGGGAGTTGGGCACGGATAATGATGCAATAGACATGACAACGATCAAAGCAGCGTGGAAGGCAAGCGTTCCACAGAAGGCGATGATGGTGTCTGTGAGTGAGGATCGGGAGCTATGGAAGGCTTATGTAATGGAGCTCGAGAAACTGAGGCCTGAGGTGCCCAAACCCTAATGTATCTCGTTTTAGACTAAATGCCAAGCCTTAATGTCATTGCATGCTCCTTGAATCTCCTTTCCCCTTTTCTTTTCATAGAGGCGGCTAAAATGATGGACGCCGGGCAGCAGCTGGCTGTCTCAGACAGGAGCTAAAGGATCGGAGCAACTACAGTATGAAGAGTTACCCTGAGAGGTCCTAGAGCTAAAGGTTTCTCTCCAGATGCCGAGGAGAGAGGTAAAGTAGGAGAGAGTAAGGAGAGAGACGAGGATAGAGCGGCATCGAGGTTGGTACGAGAGGAGGGCACTGGGGGCCCAGGCGATGGAGCTCTGGGAGAAACAGCGACTGGGCATGTCGCTTCCTCAAGGTCACTGCATATTGGAGGAGAGTCATAGCTCACGGTAGAGGAGCTCCTGGGGCTAGTGCAGTCTCCACCGATAGAGCAGAGGGCAGCTCAGCCAACGGCCTCGGGTTCGAGAGCTTCGCAACCATCGGGGTTGCGAGAGGCTGGAGGACGGCGAGGAGCATCGCCAGAGAGGGTGGGCATGCGCGACGCGACAATGCAATTGCTGTGTCACGGAGCTCTAGGAGACCTCCCTGTAGGGACCTCCGCCTTAGGAGGGAGAAGAGAGATGACCAGGAGGGTGATGTAAGTTGCTTGTACACCCACCGCCCTGCTGTATGGTGTACATGGCACCTTATATAGACTCACGAGCGAAATGGGTCACGTTCGCGTGATTTGCCTGCCCTTTGTGCGTTCCTTTTCCTTTACGTCTCTTTTCTTCCACGTTATTCCCATGTCGTGCGTTCGATAAGATTTTGCCCCGAAGTGGGGGAATCTTGTCTCATCACGGGCCCTCCTTTTCAACAGGAGTCTCGCGTTGGAGTCGGCAATGGTAACTTTTAGTTCCATTCCGATGCGAGATTTCAAACCCCCCCGACAAACATCACCTTCTTTTCCACGGGAATCCTGCGTCGAAGTCGGCAATGGCGACTTTCAACTCTACTCCAACGCGAGATTTCAAACTTCCCGACAAACACACCCTTTCCTTTTTTTGCGGGAATCTTGCGTCAGAGTCGGCAATGGCGACTTTTAGTTCCATTCCGATGCGAGATTTCAAACCCCCCGACAGATGCATCTGTTCTTTTATGCGAGAATCGTCAGCAACGACGACTTTGAGCTCGCGACATTTCAAATCTCCCGACAGGCGTATTCCTTCTTTTCTGCGGGAATCGTCCATCGGAGTCGGCGGTGGTGACTTTTAGTTCTAGTCGCTTGCGACAATTCAAACTTCTCGAGGGATGCACAATAATGACGACTCTTAGTTTCATCCTCGTGCGACAATTCAAACCTCCCGGCATATGCATCCCTTTCCTTTTTCTTGTTCATTACACTCAATCACGTGCCTGCCAAGAATCAGACTGCCCCTCAGAGAGCGGGGAGTGGGTGGACATGTCATTTCGCCGCTTATATGAGACTGAAAAGAAGATGCCCTATCACGAGGGTCACCAACAGAGATAATGGCGATTGCCACCTCAGACGTTTTCCAATCCTATAAATACCTCCCCTTTCAGTCGACTCGGGAACACCAGAGTCGTGAGAGCTGAGTTGAAGAGTGAAAATTTGTAAGAAAGGGGGGTTAGTGAGAGTTGCTCAAGTGTTAGGATAGAGGGTGAATCTAGTTTTAGGGCAGAGGGTGAGTCTTCCCGCTCTTCGAAGAGGAGCAGATCCGGCAGCAGTTCCCGAGGACTTTTAAAGGTCGAAGGGCAATTCAATGAGAAGACCCAATCGCAGCTCGTAAGTGAATCCTTTCCTTTCTTCCTTCATCCTTTTTTTTCCTTTTCTTGCTTAGCAAAGCTCCCCTTTCTCACCTCTTGTGTATGTGCAGAGCATGATGCGATCGCACATCTCGTGGGAACTGGTAATGGCGGCATATCGAGGTCTCCCGGACTTCCAGAAGGCCAGGCTAGACGTGATGCGATTCGGGGCCTTCCTCCGAATCGAGCCAATTAAGCTCGACCTTGCCCTGATCCAAGCACTGCGTGAAAGATGGGACCCAGTGAGTCGGGCATTCCTAATACCGTGGGAGCACATGGTACCCAGCCTGGAGGACATGGTCCGCATCACGGGCCTAAAGGTAGATGGGGAAGCGGTGACTGGCGTCGCCTACGCGGACTACCGAGAAGGTGCCCTGAAGCTGTTGGGGCTGGACCTTGAGGGTCGGAAGAACATGTCAGTAGCCAAGGCATCCATCATGGAGGCGCTAGGGCTTACTGACACTCATCCACGGGATGACGAGTCCCTGGAGGAATTCATGGAAAGGGTAGAAAGAGGAGCCCATACTGTGTATTGCGTGGATGCCGGCAACTGGGAGAGGACCAACATGGATCTGAGGAGATTTCTCCTCTTCTTGTTGGGCAAGTTGCTATTGGGCTCCAAGGGAGACAACATACACTGTCGTTTCCTGGAGCTGCTCGTGGACTTAGAAAGAGTAGGGCAGTATGCCTGGGGAGCTGCCGTACTAGCGCATTTATTTACAGGTCTGTCACAAAGGACAGGCCGGGAGGTGACAATAAGTGGGTTTACGCCCTTCATCCAGGTAAAAGATTATTTTGTGTTATTTTTGTTTTATGCCCCTTTTTTTGTATTTGTTGATGTGAATGGCCCATGATGATGAAGCTATGGAGCTACTACTACCTTCCGATGGGGAGAGCTCGACACTGGCGACCAGTGACGATCCCACTGGCTAGACGGTGGCAACCCATCATGAGTACATCACCACTATCCTACCAACTGATGGTGTTCAGACGAGAGCTGCAAGAGTTCCCTGCAACGATGGTAGGATACTTTTTTTCTTTTCTTCTCTTTTTGTATTTAAGTTTTTTTTTTATTTTTGGCTAACCGAGAAGATATGTACAGCCCATCATAGGTGAACTGGAGGCCTTACTCGAACATGGTCGATGTCAACCAACCGTAGGTAATTGGAAGCCGCGCCCGATTCGGACGGGACCTCTGGCTCCATTGTTTGAATGAGATCGAGCCCCTCAGGCTGTGATTGGCCATGAGGACCCTAGGGCTTGCCCAGGGATATGTGGATATGACCACATCACCCAGCGTCGGAAAGAAGACACGCGGGCCGGCAACTTGTGTTGATTGGAGGGTGCGTTTCCCCGAACAATATGAAGACTGGCAGCGGGGAGGCACGATCGTAGAATCGCAAGCACAAGACAGCGAGGATTACCTACGCCTCTATAGGGCAATGTATGCGGAGAGGTTCCAGCCTGGAGGGATTGTGGAGGTAAAGTAAAAAGAAACCATTTTTTTTCATTTTTTTGATTGATTTTTTTTTTATGAACTCATAAGCCATAACTGTAGGATGCCTGTGACACCATAATAGCGAACTTACGAGCTCGTTTGGCGGATACGGAGCAAGAGTTGAATGACACCCGAGCGGCTCTGGGTTCATCAGTAAGTGTGTATGTACATGCTCCTGGTATGATTTGAAATTCATGGCCCTAACCACTTAAATGTCACCTCTTATCTGTCGCAGCGTGCCCAACTCGATGTAGTTTCATCGGCGATAGGGGCAGACGACGTTTCTTCCAGTCTATAGATTCATACTTCAGAGTTAGATCTACTCCACGAGCAGCTTGCTCATGCCACACAACGGGCTGCGGAGGCAGAAGGAATGCTTTCTGCACATGTGAGGGTTTCACCATTTAATATCCCTTGTTCAAATCTTGCCATATGCCTGAGATGAAACGTATGGCAGGAGAAAGAAACACAGGAGGCACTTGCGCATGCCGCGCAGAAGGAAGCTAGAATAGCCGAGCTAGAGGAGGAACTACAGCGTCGTCCAGGCGAGGACTCTTCTAGGGATGCTGTGGAGCTGAGGATCACCCTTCAGCTGGAGAGGGAAGACAGAGAGAAAGAACGGGTTGAGAGAGAAAGGGACAGGGAAAGAGAGAAGGCCAAGAGATTGGCCGAGAAAGAGGAGAAGAGGGCCCTGGAGGCCCAATTATTTGAATTGAGGACCAGTCTCGGCCTCGCTGAGCAGTGGCTGAAGGATGGCGAGGAACGCTACCGAAGAGCACGAGAGCGTGGCTTTCGTGTTAGTAGCTTCTTTGCTGTCCCCGCAGATCGACGTCGGGGAGTGGAGATAGAAAGAGGACCACAAAGCGGTAGAAGTACCACTTTTCATGGTTGGATAACACCTTCTAAAGTTTCTTGCCCAGAAAGCGGCGAGACGAGTAATGTAGAGAAGGAGGGTGGAACCTAATGTAAGCTCTCTTTTGTTGTTTATTTTTTTGAATGGGAGTGGAATAAAATATTTTATGCTTGGTTCTCTGCTTCTTTCTGATCTCCCGAATCCCTGTACACATCTAAGCAAACAAGTTAGCATTTCTGCTCTGACTTGCCCCTTGCTCAATAAACAAACGTGATTTTGAGTTATCCTTGATAACGAGTCAAGAGGCAAGCCTTTATTAACAAAGGCAATAATAAAGGATAATGATGAATGCGGCACACAAGCACACAGATGCAAACGAAAATTTAAAATGAGATGTTGCATACAAATGCAATCATGAGAAATGTGTTTTTTTGTTTTTATGTTTTTATTCATTTTTTATTCATTTTTATGTTTTATTGTTTGATTATTATTTATTTTTTTTGGTCTTTTACATTTCCATTTTTTTGCATATACATTTTTCTCCTTTTTTTTTAGGTTTTTGGATTTGTTGTTGTTTTTGTTTGTTTTTGGTTTGTTTAATATTTTTTTATTTTTGCTAATGCATGATGACCACTCGATATAACATCTGACTTGCATGAGAATAAGGGTTTCTTACTAACCTCCCAGGCATTCTAAGTGCACATCTAGGTTGATTTGGGCCTCTAGACTCCTCGAATGATAATCCCGCCGGCTAAGACTTATCCTGATGACAATACCGTCATGTCATGCTTAGGCTCCTAGTTGCTTCCGACCACAGGGATTCACCCAAAAGTGTTCAAGGTAAATGATTTGCCCGACCCGGGTCTATTTCCTCACAACTCTAGATGATATGTAATGGAACACCCTGGAACCCAAACGACCAACCGCGCGACGCTGACCCGGAATCAAACGCCGTCGCACCCGTCGGTGACGCGCTTGCATTGGTCTAAGCCCGAGGTCAGGCTAAGAAGACATCAAGATGGTAGATAAGGGTTTTAACCGGTCAGAAACACGGAGACTCCTTCACGACAACAGCTTTTACTTTTCAAAATGGACAACCATATTGTTTGTATTGAAATGAGGTTACAAGCTTTGGCAAGCTTCACCCTTCGGGAACTCCATTGAGACTTCATCTTCAGGGGAAGAAGGAAGAATATTGGGGGCAAACCTCCTGAGAGGACCGGCAAGACCGTTAACCCGGCGAGCAAATAGGGGCGCACTTAACTTCCCCTTTCGGGTAACTTCAGACCAAATCTCGAGCATTTACATCTCATGACCCCTTTTGTATAGAATTTGACTTTCAGTCAAAGGGGTTTCATTTGTGGGATCAGGCACGGTTACGACCAGGCTTTTAACTTGACTTTGACTTTATTCTTCTTTTCTGATTTTTCTTGACGGATTTTTACGAGGGACATAGTATTTTGACATTATGGAATCCCTCTTGGATGCCTGCGGGGACACTGCCCTCTTCTCGTGCTCTGACCCATGCTCGAGGAATTGGGCCCTGCTCTCACCCTAGGGTTTGTGTTCGTGTTTCCCATGCTCAGCGTTTTAAGGGCGCCGACTATCTCATTCGGTCGAAGAGAGAGAGAATAAAGATTTAAGCCTTCTGGAGACCTTCTGGGTGAGGCCTCACCATGAGCGATGCTATCGATCTTCTATAGAACACATGTTGTACATGCATGTTGCCTTCTTTTGAGGAGGGCATAAGCCGAACTAGCCGGACAGGGATCTCCACGGTTCTGGCAAACCAAGACCCGGAACCTACCAAGTCTTAATAGGCCCTATCCCAACATGGAGGTTGAATGCAATGACTTAACTACATGGTAATCTCCAGGCATTGGCATTTTGAATTTTCTATCTTTTTTCTTTTCATTTTTTCTATTTTTTCTTTTGTTGTTGTATATATACATATTTTTATTGTTTTCATTATTTTCTATTTTTTTGTTGTTATTTTTCGTTTCATTTTTTGACACTCTGTACACCTATCTAAGGGTAATACTTCTTAAGATAAAGCCCATTCCAAGGGTGGGATAACTCGATCCCCTCAGCATTTACTAGCCTGTAGGCATTGCCAGGATGCACAGCCTGAACTACGTATGGTCATTCCCAATTGGGTTGGAGTTTAGAACGCGGCCCACCAGATTTTACAAACATTCTTTTCACTACCATTTCACCGACTTGAAATTTCCTTTCAATGACCTTCTTTTGATAAAAACGTGTGAGTCTGTTCTGATATACACGTGCATGCTCGGCAGCGGCCAACCGTTTCTCATCTAAGAGTTCCAATTGGGCAAGGAGTGAATCACGACGTTCGTCGAGGGGAAGCTCCTTGTCCAACTGTACCCTGAGAGAAGGAACCAAGATTTCATACGGAACTACCGCCTCCATCCCATAAGTAAGGGCGAACGGAGTTTGCCCAGTGGGAGTACGGATTGAAGTGCGATAGGCCCATAAAGCCTCAATCAGCTTTTCTGGCCAATCCAAGAACTTGTTTGACTCACATATATTTTTTATGATTTTAATCAATATTTTATTAGTGGCCTCTGCTTGGCCATTACCTTGTGGATAATAAGGTGATGAATGATGCAATACAATTTTATACCTTTTGCAGAGGTCCTGAAGGTCCTGAGAAATGAATTGCGACCCATTGTCGGTGATGATTGTGCTTGGAATGCCGAACCTGGCGATGATGTTCTTCATGATGAATTTGCAGACTGTTGATGCTTTAACCTCCACGTAAGCTTCGGCTTCGGCCCATTTGGTGAAGTACTCCGTTGCAGTAAGGATGAATGATTTTTACTTTGTGAGGGAGTTAGGATTACTAAGAGGACCAATGACATCGAAAGCTCACATGGAGAAAGGCCATGGGGAGGATATTGGATGAACTGAAGAAGATGGGGAATGAATTTTATCGGCGTGAAGTTGACACTTGACACACCTACGGACATAGACGGCACAATCCGCTTCCATGGTGGGCCAGTAAAAGCATTGCCGAAGGATTTTCTTGGCAAGCATTTGGCTATTCACATGGCCACCGGACACACCAGAGAGTGCTTCCTCGACGCATTTCCAGACCTCCTCTTCGTCAAGACATCTTAGAAGAACACCAGTAAGACTTCTCTTGTACAGCACTCCTCCGACCAGCATGTATCTCTGTGCCACTCTCCTTATGGCTTTTCTATCTTCCGATGTGGCTTCTCTAGGGTAGGATTGATCTTTGCAATACTTGGCAATTTCGTAAAACCATGGCTTCTCCTCATCAGCCAATTCTTCTTCTAACTCTGTCAACATAATTTCCCTCTTCTCAGGGATTTCTTCCTGTAGGGCCTTCCTTGCTATCCTGTCCTTGATATCTACGTAGGAAGCGTCATCGATTGCGGGGGCGTGACGCTTGTAGATGGAAATAGACTCAAACCATCTTCCTAGAGGGAACCTTAAAGATGATGCCAACGAGGCGAGGGCATCGGCCAGAATATTCTGATGACGAGGGACATGGACAAAGATCAATTTGGTGAACAGTTTGGCAAAGGCAGCAGTGAGTTCTTGGTATGGCTTGAGCTTGGGATCACGAGTGCGATATTTGGTGAGCACCTGGCAAAGAATGAGTTGACTGTCACCTATGACTCGCAATTCAGTGATATGAAAAGAATGAGCAAGTTCCAGGCCAGCCAGCAGAGCTTCATTTTCAGGTATATTGTTGGTAACTGGGAATTTGAGCTGGTATGCCAATGGGAATGTAAGGCCTTCAGGCGACAGGAGGGCAATGCCGATTCCCTTCCCTTGGGAATTCAGAGCTCCATCAAAATGTAACGTCCACATGTAATCATCTGATTGGTTGATGGACATTAGTTCCTCACTGGAAACTCTGACTGGACAGGATCGAATTTGGGGAGAAGATGGTGAGCGAGATGCTCAGCTATGGCATAACCCTTGATCACATTTTGCTGAATGTAGGTGATGTCAAACTGAGAAAGAAAGCTTTGCCAGCGTGCTAATCTATCCGTAAGGATAGATTTTTCTAGAAGGAACTTGATAGGGTTCATTCGGGCAATCAGATGGACTTTATGAGCTAGAAAGTAGTGTTTCAACTTCTGCACTACCCAGACAAGGGCGGCACAAGTTTTCTCCATAGCCGTGTACTTCTGCTCACAGGGGTTGAGGAGTTTGGACAAGTAATAGGTCGCCCTTTCCTTGCCCGCTTCATCGGCTTGTGCTAGGACAGCTCTCACGGAGTCGTCCAGGACTGAGGTGTAAAGGATTAAAGGTTTACCTGGCGTGGGTGGAATTAGGACCGGTGGATTGGCCAGATATTCTTTCAATCCTTCAAAAGCTTTTTGGCATTTAGAATTCCAAAGGAATTCTACTCCTGACTTAGTCAACTCGTAGAAAGGTTTGCACCTTTGCGAGTGCTGGGACACAAACCGACGAATGAATTACAATCTTCTGATTAACCCTCGAACTTCTCTCAGATTCCTCGGAGGTGGCATATCCCTAATCGCTTTAGCCTTGTTGGGATCTATTTCAATACCCCTCTTACTCACAATGAAACCAAGCAATTTACCCGACGAGACACCAAATACGCACTTTTTTGGATTCATTTTCAAATTGAACTCCCTTGATCTTTGCAGCACTTTAGCTAGAACTCTTGAGTGTTCTGCCCTAGTCCTAGATTTCACCGGTAAATTATCCACATACACCACTAAATACACATGCATCATGTCATGAAATATTACCATCATAGTCCTTTGATAAGTAGCTCCAGCATTTTTCAAACCAAATGGCATGACCAAATAGCAATAAGTTCCCCAAGGTGTGGTGAATGACGTTTTCTCCTGATCCTCTTCTGCCAAACGGATCTGATTATACCCAGAAAATCCATCCATAAACGAGAGAGTTTTATAGCCTGCTGTGTTATCAACCAACACGTCGATGTGAGGCAAGGGGAAATCATCTTTTGGACACGCGCGGTTAAGGTCCCGAAAATCGATACAGATTCTCACCTTTCCATCATTTTTCATGACCGGGATAATGTTTGCCACCCATTGAGGATATAGGACGACTCTAATAAACCTGGCTTTGTGGAGCTTATCGACCTCTTCCTTCATTTTTAAAGTCATTCGGGGGTGGAAACATCTTAACCTTTGCTTTACCGAGACGGACCCTGGTTTTAACGGTAGGCGATGTTCGACCAGGGTGGAATCCAATCCCGGCATATCCTCGTAGCTCCATGCGAACGTGTCCCTGTACTCCTTGAGAACCTCGATCAATTCCTCTTCTTTAGACGGCGGCAAATTATTGCTTATGAGGACGATCCTAGGGTCTTCCTCCGTCCCCAGGTTGATCTCTTTGGTGGTTTCTTCTATAGCGGCTGATGGTTCGTCAAACCTCCTCATTCCGCTAGCATAAGCATCAGCCGCGTCCTCATATTCTTCGTCCCCTTCTTCAATAGGGTACTATTCATCTGTGAGCTCATAAACTCCATACCCCTCATCAATTGTGCAATCCTCCTCGCATTCTAACTCTGACAGTTGGATGGGATTCTCTAGCAATTGAGGAATGGCTAGAAAGGCTTGACACCTATTGGCTAAATCTAGAAGAAATCGAAGAAGAATTTACCTACCCTTAGATTTTCTTCTAGGCACTACCCTTGACTCATTATTGTTAAATTGACCTACCTATCCTACAGACGAAGGGGACACTAAGGAATGTACAGGAAAAGACCCCTCAGCGGAGGAGTAAAGAAGGTCACTCAAGGGACCTTGAATGAGTGGCCTGTAAGTCGGGACACACTCGTGAGAGATGTAGGAGGTCTCCTCAAAGGAAATGCATTGTTGAGGAGTTCGAAAATTGACGTTTTTTTTTCATTTTCATTTTCAATTACAAAACAATTGAAAGAACTTGGGGAATGAGAGGAGGGGACTATAGCTAAGGGGTTGTAAGGCTCGTTGAGCAGATCATGGTTGAAAATTTGGCGCGGGCTGAGAAACCCGCGCAAGAATGTGAGCAGAGAAGGGGACCAATGAATATCATCAGACAAACGTCTGGCCCAGGAAGGATTCAGCAACAACTGTTGAGGAGAATGATTAGATAGAATGACAGAAAGTGATCCGTCAGTGGTAACGTCCTCTTGCCGAGGAAAACTTGGAATTTCGACAATGTCAACGACATCTTTTGGTACCTCGGAGATCAAAAGTGGCCCCTCTAAGTCCGGAGGTGAGAACATCTGCTGTAGTGCAATGAAAATATCATGTATCTCGAACCACTTGTTCCATTCGCAGTCTGGGTCATCGTGTTTCCTCTTCTTTGCAGCCCTCGAGCAACTTTCAGCTAAGTAGGCAATTTGTAATTTCCCATGTGAATGTTGTGGGTGATCCCCTAACTGTATCACCGGTCCCTTTCTGAAATGAGAGTACAAGGTCCACGTAAGAGGTTCCTCATATGCTTCAAGTGGCCCTTCAAAGCCTAGGCCAGCTCTAAGGGTTAGCTTTGTCTTCTTTTACAGTCTCAGTCTCTCTTGTAACTGTGCACCCAAGCCTTTACCCTGTTGGTAGCCAATGTTTCTCATAATCTCCCATCCCTTAGAATGGGAAGGGTGACATGACTTTAGTGTTGGAAGCGGCTTTTGTGTAAAAGGGGCGCGACGAGGGTCACACACATCTAGCAGTGAAAGAATCGGCCGGTGAGTCGGCCAAACAGAAGGCAAAGAGGTATTAATAGCATCCACTATAGAAAGGATGGACATGCTATTTACTTTGATAATCCAAGTCTTGTATGGAAACTTTAAGCACTGATGATTGGTGGAAGGCACAACATTCATAACTTCAATGTAAGGGCGGCCTAGTATGGCCTTGAATGTGGGATCCATATCAAGGATATGGAATTCCGCAAAGACTGATGCAGGGCCCAATTCTACATTCAAAATGAGCATCCCCATTGGTGGCTTTTTGCTATTGTCATAGGCCGTAACCGTGATTGATGAAGGCCTTACCTGTTCCGTGTCAATCCCATATAATTGGAGAGTGCTCATGGAGATCACGTTTATAGACGCACCAGTGTCCACCAAACATGGGTCTATAGATGCCCCATTGATCTTTACTGCAATCCACACAGCATATTTTCGAGCCTCCTTGGGGGCAAGCTCATGGTGGTGAAATATAATAGCCGGTTGTGTATCAGTCGGCGTCAATACCGACGAGATATTCTCCACTGGGAGATCCTCATTTACCATAACCTTCTGAAGATACTCCATCAAGGCGTCCTGATGGGTTTTCGACCTCTTGATTAGCTCGAGAATGGAGATCTGAGCTGGTGTTTTATCCAAATGTTTTAACAAGTCATATTGTGTCCCGGGGATAGACTCCTCTAGCTGCTCTTCAGTGTCTTTCTCTGGCTGAGACTGCTCGGGGACCTGACTGTTTTGGGAAAAAATCCGATGGAACATCCTTCCACTACGGAGCACCATGGCTTGTGGGTTTGGTGGCACCTCTACGAGATTAGGTACGGGATTTAGCAGGGGCTCAGGGGGTATTGGTGGAGGAACAATTAACGAAACAGGGGCAATGGAAGGTGTAGGGGCTCTGATGAGTGGTTTGTTAGGTGGAGGTATGGTGGAAGTGGATGAGGTCTCGGATGGACGGTGGATGATTAGGGGTTTGGGAGGTGGTGGGATAGTAGAGGTTGATGGGGCCCCGAATGGGCGATAGGTAATGAGGGGTTTCGAGGGTAAAGGGGTTATGGTGGAGGTAGATGATGTTTGTTGAGGACTCAGTGGAAGGTTAACAGTAGGGATGCGGATGAGAGGCCGTGATGGCAGTGGAAATGGGTGAGGCGTTATTGTAGGTTGTACTACGGGTCGAGAATGGACAGGTGCGGGATGGATAAGGCATGGAGTTTGATTTGGAACATGATTGGCGACAAGGATAGAGCTGCCTTCCGTATGCCAATCTTGCCCTCTTCCAACTTCCTGGAAGGAAGAGATGGGGTTGACTTGGTGGTTGGGTTGTTGGTGCGCCGGTAATGGATTTTGGAGGATGCCCATGTTTGGCTGTTGCTGTGGTGCCTGCTGAGGCTGTTGTTGCTGATGTTGCTGCTGTTGCTATTGTTGTTGTTGTCTAGGAGGGGGTCTCCTGGCCTTCATCATGGCAACGTATCGCCTCATTTCATCCCAATCTATTTGATGTTCATCATTCATATCATAGATATAATCTCTGAAATGGAAACAGTTTTCCACTGTATGACCCGGCTGTCTATGGAAGACACAATATCTGGAAGTGTCAACGTTCGTGGGTCATATGGCTCTTTCCTTAGGCAAGGTGAGTATATTAGCAGCCATGAGAGCATTAAAAATGTCTGATAATGACTCTGGCAAAGGTGGGTAGTGAGCTCTCCTTGGGCCAATTGGCCTCCTCTGTTGTTGGGGGCCATAGTCCCCGGGTGGTGGAACCTGATTATATTGAGGAGGTCGTTGTTGTTGTTGTTGGAGATGGAGTGGTTGAGGAATATTATTCTGGAGGAGGTTATTTTGTGGGGGAGGTCGATAGGGTTGCTGACCTTGTTGATCCTGATGAAAGGGTAATTATGGAGCTTGTGGAGGCCTGGGATTGGCTTGCCGGTTGGGATTGCCAACTGAACTCACCTGCTCATTCGTTACGACCCCTTCTGTCACCCCACCTTGGGCACCAGTGCTTGGTTTCCTAAACACCCTTGGCTTTGACGGCTCGAACATATGCATGAAGGGGGAATCTTTCAGCTGTGTTTGGATATATCGAGCCCTCTCACACAGTTCCTCTATAGTGGTGAGCTTGTTCATTGCCAAGACGTGTCTGAATTGCAGAGTGGCATTAGACACGATCATCTTCACTTGTTCCGATTCCGAAATGGGGTCTCTCACTTTTTTTGCCAAGGATCTCCATCTATCGGCAAATTGGACGAAATCTTCATCCGACTTCATTTTTTCAGCCACTAGGTCGGTAATACAAAGGGAGGGACCGACCCTATCCCGATATTTCTATAGGAATTTCCGTTGCACTACGTCGAAGTTCTCAGCCTCACTCGGCTCTAGGGAATAGAACCATTCTAAGGCGGGGCCATCCAATGATCTCCTGAAGAGATATGCCAGGGATCGTTGATCGTTCTGCCAAAATGAAGACTTATACATAAAGTCCTTTAGATGAATGAAGGGGTTGCCTATGCCGGTGTACCGTCGGTACGTTGGCATTTCAGAAGGAGGGAGACGGAATACAGGAAGGATTGGTAAAGAGATCTCAGGCGCGGATTTGACATTGACAATCTTTTTGAAATCTCGGAATTGTTCGTCCATCTTGTTCAGCCTATGAAGGAGAGATTGAGTGACCTCATCGTTCGGAGCAGGTTGTGGTGGCCACTGAGGCCTCGCGGAAGCCTGAGAAGGGAATTTCGGATGAGAGGGACGTTGTGGCATGTCAGTAAATGGAACTGACTGAAATGTTGTATGAAGAATTGGTGGAACTTGAGACTGGGGAGGTAATTGGAAAGAGGGAGGTTGCAGACTTGTCTACGCGAGAGGGAAGGAAGAAGGGATTGCCTGTGCAGGCTCTTGAGTAGAGGGAACAACTGGTGTTGGATTTTGGGGAGTAGAAGCAACAGATTTCCCTTTTAGGATGGCCTGAAAGGCTCGGACCTGCTCGGGATTAAGCTGTGTGTTCGCAAGGACACCTAGTAGGGAGGAAATATCTTGCGGCGGAGATGCTTCCCCGACGGTAGTTCGCACCTCATATGAGGGCTCACGGGAGGAACCTGCGTCCTCAGCGGGGACATGTGTCCCCTGGTGACCCGGGGTCGGATTCTGACCGTTCCCGGACATTTCTTGATCTTTTTCGGAACGCGAGATTTTTCCAGAACGCAATAACATACACGCTCAAACCAATAGCAAAGATTAACAAATAAGTTGATGTTTAACGCCTTTTTTGTTTTCTTTTTGTTTTCTTTTTGTTTTCTTTTTTCTAATCTAATGTTCACACCACAGGAGGGACCTTAGTTGCAATATTGATTTCCGCCGTGTGATCTAAGGACACTCGACTCACCACGAATGGGTTGACTATCTCCAGGGAACTTCTGTGGTACAACCAGTCCAGTGAACGAAGAGGGAATCCTTCGATGTCGGGGACTTACGGAGGTTCCGATGAAGGAGATCCTAGTCCGTCGAGAGGAATTCCCGACGGAGAGTCCTTCCTTCACCAAGAAAGAGTTATCCTAAAAAAAAGGAACAAAAAAAAAATAAAAATAAAAGGGAGATGATATGCAATGCAGTGCTGAATTTAACAAGAGATATATAAACAGACAACAAATATATACAACAAAAGAAATTAAACAAGCATCACACCACTCCTTTTCCGTAACAACACGAATCTCTTCAGACTTCACAGGGGACTCTGGAGGAATGCACGTAGTGCACGAGGGATGAAATTGGAATGCCAAAAGTGATAGCGGGAACACGAATATAGCGCACGCAGGCGCAATCAAGAGGGGCACACGTGGATGCCGAGTGGAGGGGCACACGTGGGTGCCGATGGCAAGAGTGCTACTGGGAGCACGAATGTAGCGCATACGGGCGCAATCAGGAGGGGTACACGGGAGTGCCGAGTGAAGGGCACACGTGGGTGCCGATGGCAATCAGGAGGGGCACATGGGAGTGCCGAGTGAAGGGCACACGTAGGTGCCGATGGCAAGAGTGCTACTGAGAACACGAATGTAGCGCACGCGGGTGCAACCAGGAGGGGCACATGGGGGTGCCGAGTGAAGGACACACGTGGGTGCCGATGGCAATCAGGAGGGGCACACGGGAGTGCCGAGTGAAGGGCACACGTGGGTGCCGATGGCAAGAGTGCTACTGAGAGCACGAATGTAGTGCACGCGGGCGCAACCAGGAGGGGCACATGGGGGTGCCGAGTGAAGGGCACACGTGGGTGCCGATGACAATCAGGAGGGGCACACGGGAGTGCCAAGTGAAGGGCACACGTGGGTGCCGATGGCAAGAGTGCTATTGGGAGCACGAATGTAGCGCACGCGGGTGCAATCAGGAGGGGCACACGGGAGTGCCGAGTGAAGGGGCACACGTGGGTGCCGAAAATATTTGGGTAACCAGAGAAAATAAAAGAGGTCCCACCGTGATCGCCAAGAGATGTAGACGACGGGATCACACCAACGTTTGTCCCATAGAGATGTGGACGACGAGATCGTATTAAGGAGAGGGAAGGAAAAGAGGAACGAGGAAAACGTAAAGAATGATTGTTAACAGACTCCGGTACGTGGCGGAGATAGGGGTCCGAAGAGCCTCTCGCGCAAACTGACCCTTTCCCGGTAAACGTGACCTACCGTTTCGCGAGCAACTTTTCATACACCGAGGAGTCTGAGAACCTACGTAATAGAAGTTGAGAGACACGCAGACTCGGAATCTGTAACAGTATATCACTCCTAAGACAATTATAAGAACAATATGAACAAAAGCATACCACCGCAGGACATTGGTCTTTGCGAGGTTTTAACAGCAATATGACAATATCAGCAGTAATGAATATGTGTACATATAGAAACCACCGCGAGACATTGACCTTACGGGATTGTTACTGCAATATAAATAATAAATATAAGTAGATATATATACCACCACGAGACATTGGCCTTTGCGGGATTTTTACAGCGATACAAATAATAAATATAAATATATACAAAAGACCACCGCGAGGTATTACTCTCCGCGGGGTTTTTACTATAATATAAATATGTATAACAAGAAAGGAAAATGGGATCAAATAAACCGCCGCGAGATGTCACTCTCCGCGGGGTTTGAAGGCGGTGATAGGGGAATGCTAAAATGAAACAGTTAGGGGTTAGGATGTTAGAGTGCAGAAATTAAATTACTGAAATGAAAATGGTCGCAGGAGGTGACCCACCGCACCAGTTAGATAAAACCACCGCGAGGAACCAGTTCCGTCAACGGGGTTCGAACAAAAAAAACGACAGAAAATAAAACCACCGCGAGGAACCAGTTCCGTCAACGGGGTTCGAACATAAAAGAAATGACAGAAGATAAAACCACCGCGAGGAACCAGTTCCGTCAACGGGGTTCGAACGGAAAAGAAAAGACAGAAGATGAAATCACCGCGAGGAACCAGTTCCGTCAACAGGGTTTGAACAGAAAAGAAATGGGGAGGGGAGTTAGAGTCAGTATGGAACCTCCGCGAGGAACTTGTTCCGTTCGCGGGATTTGAACAGAAAAGAAATAACAGAAAGAAATGGGGGAAGTGTGATCGCCAGGGGCTGAGAACCCCACAAGAAGTGTTCTGATCCCGTTCGCCGCCGGAGTGGGAGCAGTGCGGGTCCTCTCTTCCTCTTCTTTCGGCCGGCCGACGAAGAGGGCCTTCTTGGTTACCCCGATTTTGTTATTCCTTCTTTTGGTTTGTTTTAGTTTTGTGTTGTTGTTTTTTTCGAAGATTTTTTTTTAAGAAGAAAGTGGATGTAAGATTACAAGAAAACAAAAATAAATGAAAATAAAGAATAGAATAAGATATATATATCTATATATATATAATATCTATATATATAGGAGAGAGAGAGAGAGACGCAGGGAGAGGGTGAGTGAGAGATCGAGAGACACTGAGGGGGGAGGAATAATAAAAAAATAAATAAAAGAAGAGAGAAGGTGAGATAGGGATCAAGAGAGAGCAGAGAGATCGGATGAGAAGAAAGAGAGGGGGCGTGAGGGAGAGTGAGGTAGAAAGAGAGTAGATAAAATAAAAAAGAAAACAAAAGAAAGAGAGGCAGGGGGATGCGAATGAGAGAAAGAGAGAGAGATGAAAGTGATGATGAGGGGGAGAAAAAATAAAAAAATAATAAAAAATGTGAAAGAGAGGGAGATCGAGAGGGAGAGAGAGATGAGAGGGAAGAGAGGGTGAGAAAGAGAGAAACTGAGAGAGGGAGAGAGACGAGGGAGAGAGAGACGGCGGGATGAGGGGGAGAGAGAGAAGCAGAGAGAGGGAGAGAAAGAGAAAGAGGGAGGGGAATTAAAAAATAAAAAAATAATAAAAAAAGAAGTGAGAGAGAGGGAGATCGAAAGAGAGAGAGACGGTGGGGGGAGAGAGAAAGAGTGAGAGAAAGAGAATAGAGGGTGAGAGAGAAAACCGCGGAGGGGGGAGGAAGAGAGAGAGATGGAGGGGGAGACGGAAATAGAGACGCAGGGGGAGAGAAAAAGAGAGAGAGAGGGGGGCGTGTGAGAGAGAAGGGGGAAGAAAGAGAGAGAAGAAGAAAGAGACGCAGGGGGGAGAGAAAGAGAGAGAGAGGAAGAGGGTGGACGCGAGAAAGAGAGAGGCGACGGGGAGGGGGTGCCTGGACGGGGGTCACGGCGACGACGTGAGGAGCTCGACGAACGGCAGCGAGGACGACAGCGTGCGCGGCAAGGGGCTCGCGGACGGGTGTGGACGACGGGGGCGGTGCTGGCGGTGTGGTCGCGGCGAGGTTGCAGCAGGGGCGAGGACGACGCGGAGGTGGCCGAAGGAGGTGGAGTAGACGACGGGCTAGCGGCGAAGTGGCCGCAGTGGAGGGCGTGGGCGGCGCGTCCTGCAGAGGAGATAGATAGGAGAGAGTTAGAGAGAGGGAAACGACGACGGCGGCCGGTGGTGTGGGGTGGCGACGCAGGCGGGCTCGCGGCAGTCGCGGGCGGTGGTCGGTGCGACGGTGCAGGGTGGAGGCTGGTGCGACTGTGGCAGCAACGTTGCCGTGGACGACGGGAGGCGGCCGCGGCGGTGCAGTTGGATGAGATGGACGGCCGGGAGGGTGGCGCGCAGCAGCGGGCTTGCATGTAGGGGGGGCGTTGGCGGCGTCCGCGGGAGCGTCCGACGGGGGTGCAGCGGCTCGTGGGCGGCGTTGGCAACGGGAGACTCATGGCAGCGGGCGGTGAAGATGGCAACGTGCTCGGCGGTGACGGGCGTCGATGGCGACAACGGCTCTACGTCGAGGTGGCAGCAGTAGCAGACGGAGGAGCAGTGGCAGGGACTTCACGGTGATGGACTTCACAGTGGCAAGGTGGCTCGCAACAGGTGATCGACGGCGGGTGGGTAGTTGGAGAGGAAGGCGACGTCGGTGGCAGCGGCGTGGAGGGGATAGGAAGGCGACGACGGCAGGAGGAAGACGGTGGTCGCGAGTGGAATGGCGGGCGACGTGGGCAGATTGCAGGAGCCGGAGAGCTTCACGGATGGCGTCCGACGAGGGTGCATCGGCGAGGGTCGCGATCGGCGATGGCGTATGATGCTGCGTGCAGACGGCGGTGAGGGACTCGGACGGTGCATGCAAGGTGCCCCGAAGGTGGACGGCAACGAGGAGGGCTGTGGAGCCGAGGGGGGTGGTCACGAGAGTCGACGGTGTGCTAAAGAAAGAGAGGGAGAGAGTGTGTGGGCTGTGGGCGGCTTCGGACTGTGGCTACGGTGGCGGGTGTTACATGCAAAGGGAGGGAGAGGGCAGCCGGTGGCGGTAGCATAGTGGAGACGATATGGTCGCTTGGTGTATATAGGCTTGCGGTGGACGTGGGGAGTGGAGGTGGAGTTGGCAGAGGGGGGGCTGTGATCGCGACAGTGACGACGTCGGTGACCGGCAGGGGGAGCTCGCGGAGGTGGCGGATAGGTGCAGGCGAGGGAGTGAAGGGAGATGGCCGGGGAGTGGGTAGCGGCGGCGTGGAGGACAGTGGCGGCCAAGAGGATGACGGTGAGGGAGAGGGTGGTGACGATGGGGAGAGTAGAGGAAGTGGGTTTCTGGGAGATGGAAGTGGATGATCCGAGTGGAGTCTGTGGAGGGTTGGGAAGTGGGTGGTGTTTCCAAGGGGGAATGGGGTGAGTGGAAGTGAGGAGGTTCTGGGAAGTGGAGGGGAGTCTCGGAGGAATGGATGATCGTTCTGGGGACTCTCCGGGGTGAGGAATGGAGGAGTTCTCTCTTCTCTTCTCCTTCTCTCCGAGTGGGCAGCCTCTTGGCTTGAGTCGATCTGAAAGATGCCTTCATTAGGTGGGGGTTCACGTGGGTTTTTGGCAGAGGGCAGAGGTAGTGGGAAGCATGTTCTGGGTGTGGCTGTGGTGGTGGGTCTATGAACATCCGTCGACAGAATGGGTTGTGCATGCAGAGAAAAGGGAAGAAAGAGAGGGGACCAGATAACCCATGTGATCAGAATGGGGAATATGCAAACAATAAAAGTGGGGAACATGAGAGGGTCGTCATGAGTTGGCAAAAGGGGCAGAGAATAAAAGGACGAAGGAAGAAAGGGGGGATCAGGGAATGGAGAGATGGAGACAAGAAGTTTAATATAAACTAAAAGATATGTACAGGGTCGGTGCAGATCTGATGGGTTAATGCATATAATTAGGTCCGTGCAGGTTTGCAGCATAGAAGTCGGTGCAGACCTTGTGCTTGCGCAATGCACACTGTACAGACTTTATTTTGAAAGATTGCACAAAAGTATGTACATTGAAGAGAGATGCTCAGGCATGCTATAAAAGAATGTACAGACTTTGCGTGCATGCGACAAGGCGATGTATAGACTTTCTGTGCCTACAACAAAATGATGTACAGACTTGCTACTGAAGAATGTACAGAATTTAAGGGTTGTACAGACTTGCCATCAAAGAATGTATAGACTTTGGTGTACGAGCGGCAAGACGATGTATAGACTTGCTGTGCCTACATAAAATGATGTACAGACTTGCTGCTGAAGAATGTACAGACTTAAGGGTTGTGCAGACTTGCCATCAAAGAATGTATAGACTTTGAGTTATGCATGCACGGACTTGCCACCAAAGAATGTATATACTTGCTAAGGTGAATGTATAGACTTGCTAAAGAATGTACAGACTTATCAAAGCTGAATGTATAGACTTGCTAAGGCGAACGTATAGACTTGCTGCAACGTGCAGACTTGAATGTATAGACTTGCTATGTATAGACTTGTTGCAACGTATAGACTTGCTATGTATAGACTTGTTGCAACGTATAGACTTGCTATGTATAGACTTGTTGCAACGTGCAGACTTGAATGTATAGACTTGTTGCAACGTATAGACTTGCTATGTATAGACTTGTTGCAACGTACAGACTTGCTATGTATAGACTTGTTGCAACGTGCAGACTTGAATGTATAGACTTGTGTGGACACCAAAAATTGCACACACAGATATCCTGCTCGGCCCAGCATCAACAATGGCACCGAGTGAAGAAACCCCGGAGAGACTAGTCACTCAGACTCCCCAAATATGCACACTGCCGTGAAGCCGTCTCCGGAGTCACGACAGTGAAGAGAAATCAACCACCAAGAGCCCCACAATCCATGGGCCTCGAAGAAAATCAAACGGGTCACAACTCGTGCTCACAACGGGCTCAAAACTGCCCATTTAGCCATTCAACGGCACGCCCAAGGCCCTTCAGCGGCACGCCACTGGTCCCTCTCAGCGGTACGCCCTTGGCCTTCAGCGGCACACGCCCAAGGCCCTTCCTGCAGGCCTTCAACGGCACGCCCCAATGACCTTAAGTGGCACGCCCTGCAAGCCTTCAACGGCACGCCCCAATGGCCTTCAGCGGCACGCCTTGCAAGCCTTCAACGGCACGCCCCATGTGCCTTCAACGGCACACTATTTCAAGCATTCAACAGCACACTATTTTAAGCCTTCAACGGTACACTATTTCGGGCCTTCAACGGCACACTATTTCAAGCCTTCAGCGGCACACTTCTTGGGTCTTCCAGTAGCACACTTGTGAAGGCCTTCAGCGGCACACCTGCGAGGCTCCCCAGCGGCACGCCTTCCTCAGCCCCCAGCGGCACAGCGTTCAGCCCATCCACGCCGGTCAACGCTCGTAGCCCTTGCCGCGCAGCGAAAGCATGGCAGGCCCATGCCTGCACCTTGCTGGGCTGTCCTCGCCCCACCTACTCCTGTCCTCGGCATTCGTCAGCCTGATCAGGGGTATAAGAACCCCTCGCTCCGACGAAAAAGGGGGGGGCAGAGATACGGAAGGATACACACACAGAGGGGGACGGACACACACACACAGACACGCAGAGAAAGGGGAAGAAGGGGAAGAAGAAGAGAAGAAGAGGAGGGAGGCGCCTGCCCTCCCACTGCTCCGTCCATCGCCGTCCACGCAAGGAAGAAGAGAAGGAAAAGGGAGAAGAGAAGAAGAGAGGAGTGAAGTCTGGGAGGGGAGGAGCCCACGCTCCGTTCCCCTTCCCACATTGTATTTTCATTTCTTTTCCATTTTTTTTTGTTATTGTCCCCCTTTTCTTTTGTTCTTTTGTTTCTCTCTTGCTCACAGTCTTAGGGCGAGCATGCTTTGCAATGTATTTGACCGGCCACGGTCATTCCCTTTCTTTTATGAATGAAAGTCGCCCTCCTTGGGCTCTCTATTGCTTCCGTTGGTATGTGCCACCGTGTTCTTGGCTGTCCATTTCTTTTCCCTTCTCCGGCGTTTGCTTTGAGTCTTGGTGTCGATGGTTTCTCCCGGACGCCACACCAGCTTGAGTGGTCTGGGGCCACGAATATCTCCCTGCAAGGCCCAATCCCTTCACCTGTGCTAGCCCCCTCAGGCCATTTCCCCCTTCTACCGAGGTTTTCTGTGGGTTTGATCGATCTAGTAGCCCCGGTGCACCTGCACCCTCCCTCAACGGCACACCCATTTGGGGTTTCAGCGGCACACCCCTAGCCTCCCCTCAGCGGCACACCTGCCGCTTAACCCTGACTAAACCCCCAGTAGACCCTATCCAGCCTCAGAGGCGTCTCCCATTCAGCGTTTCTTCCGGGCTTCCCGAAGTTTTATAAAAGGTGTTGTCGCCATTGACACGCACCTCCAGTTGTCAGGTTCCGCCACTCCATGTGGGCGCGTTCCCTGTATCTCCCTTGCGCTCAGGTCAAGGGGAGATGCTGCCGAATTTTTGTTAGAAAATAACAAGACGTTAAAAGGTAAATGATGCAACAAACAAATGGGATAATAAATACACATCAAAAAACAACAAAAGCAACAAATAAATAGAGCAACAACAGATTGCAAGAAGGAGAAAAGATTTGTATAAAACTACGCAAAAATCAAAGAGAAGAAGAAAAGAAAAGCCTTAAAAATAAGTAACAGAGGAGTGGACCTTCATCGGCACGTCCGTTCCAGCCTTCGCCAGTACACCCTATCAGCCCTCCAGCGGCACACCCTATCAGCCCTCCAGTGGCACACCCTATCAACCCTTCAACGGCACACCTTCTTGGCTCCTCACCGGCACACTCCTCCACCGTCTCATTCTTCCCATCGCCAGTACACCCTATCAGCCCTCCAGCGGCACGCCCTATCAGCCCTCCAGTGGCACACCCTATCAACCCTTCAACGACACACCTTCTCGGCCCTTCAGCGGCACACTCTTCTCACCCTCAACACAATGTATAGACTTTAAGCTGAACAATGTATAGACTTTAAGCTGAACACTGTATAGACTTTGAGTTGGCCAATGTACAGACTTTGGGCTGGCCAATGTACAGACTTTGAACTGCAGCCAAGGGATAATGTATAGACTTTGAGCTCCAATGTATAGACTTTGAACTGCAATGTATAGACTTTGAGCTGGCCAACGTACAGACTTTGGGCTGGCCAATGTATGGACTTTGAGCTCCAATGTATAGACTTTGAACTGCAATGTATAGACTTTAAGCTGGTCAACGTACAGACTTTGGGCTGGCCAATGTATGGTCTTTGAGCTCCAATGTATAGACTTTGAACTGCAATGTATAGACTTGCTGACCAATGTATGGACTTTGAGCTCCAATGTATAGACTTTGACTTGCAATGTATAGACTTTAAGCTGGCCAACGTACAGACTTTGGGCTGGCCAATGTATGGACTTTGAGCTCCAATGTATAGACTTTGAACTGCAATGTATAGACTTTGAGCTGGCCAACGTACAGACTTTGGGCTGGCCAATGTACAGACTTTGAGCTGCAATGTACAGACTTTGAACTGCGATGTATAGACTTTGAGCTGGCCAACGTACAGACTTTGGGCTGGCCAATGTACAGACTTTGGGCTGGCCAATGTGTAGACTTTTACCTGATGAACCCAGCCAATGTACCGACTTTGAGCTGGCCAATGTACAGACTTTAAGCTGGCCAACGCATAGACTTTGAGCTGATGAATGTAGCCAATGTATAGACTTTGAGCTGATGAATGCAGCCGATGTACAGACTTTGAGCTGAAGAACGTATAGACTTTGTGTGCTGGTTGAATAGACAACATATAGACTTTGGGCTGATGAATGTACGGACTTTATGTCGCAGCGACCGGCCAATGTGCAGACACATGCCCTTCGCCGGTACACCCTGCAGCGCCCATCGCCGGCACGCCCCAGCCCAGCTTCCCCCGGCACGCCTCGTTTGGCCTTTCGCCGACACGCTCCCCCTGCGCTCAGCAGAACGCCTGCTCCAACCCTTCGGCGATACGCCCTCAAGCTCCTTTGACAGCACGCTCCCGTGACCCCTTCGCCGGCACGCTCTCCCCTGTTCAACCCTTCGTCGGCACGCTCGGCCAGGCCCTTTGCCGGCACACCTAAGGCACCTTCATCGGTACGCCTCCCATAGCCACCACACCTGCCCCTTCGCCGGCACCCTTGGCCAAGCCCTTCCCCGGTATACCTCCCGCGAACCTTCAGCGGCGCACTCCCTCAGCCCCCTCAGCGGTGCACCCTTCCACCTTCAGCGGCACGCTCCTTCAGCCCGGCCCTCCAGCGGCCCACTCTCTCTCTAGAAGAATATGTATAATAATAATAATAATAATAATAGTAATAATAAAATTAATAAAAACTATGATGAATAAATAAATCTGAATATATATATGAAATAAACAAAAAATGTAAAATAATAATAAACAAAAAAGGAGAGAAAATATAATAGTAATAATAATAAACAAAACGGATAAATCATCCAGAATAAATACATGAGAGGGAAATAAGCAATATATATATATATATATATATATATATATATATATATATATATATATATAAAATTTAAAACCAAGATAAAAAAATGGTAAAATCCACTTTGCAGCCCCGTCTCTCTCGTGACCCGGTGCTGAAGGAACAACAATGTCGCCCTTCCAGGTTGGGCCTGAGTCTTGAGAATTATCCCGAAATGGCCATGGCCCGACCTCGCCTCGGGCTGACATTCCGATTAAGCCGGACTCGTTTCTCAGGCCGAATCCCTTCCGAGCCACTACTAAAATTACCGCACGCTCGGCAGACATTTGAACGGGTTCACCTCGGTTTTCGTCGCGTTTCTATTATGGGCCTGTGTCTGAACATGAAAGACCCGTGAGCAACCAATATGGTCGACGGCTCCCTCCCCGACATGGTCGTGAGCCGGCATTGCTCCAGGCCGATAGCCCGTTAAATCGGATTCATTCTAATGGGATTCGTTCCCGTTCTTTCATTGAAACTGCCGTAAACTCGGCATACATTTGTACGGGGTCATTTCCATCCACGTCGTACTTTCAACATGGGCCCTTGCCCGAACATGAAAAGGTCCGTGAGTGACCGAAAAAATCGGAATAGAACGAGACGGTCCTCGCCACCCCTGGACCCCTTCCATGGGAATATCAATAAGACCTCCGTGGGCCACGCTTAGACCTCGGGTCCGTCCCAATTGTGGTCGCCGTTCAGCTCATATCCTCGGTCTACAGCTCGCTCCCTTCGAACACCTTTTCGGTTTTGGAGTCTAGTCCTGGGACTCTCCCCCGTTGCCCTCCGGTACCGGAAATATTAATGATGCCCGCGTAAGCCTTGTTCGGACCACGGGAGGGGCCCCCGGTATGGTCTTGACTCGATCTCGCACCGGGCCAATAGATTTACCGGTTTCCTGCTACACTAACCGAGATTTGACAGAATGTTTTCGGTGTCTCAGAATCATAAACTTACCGTATCCCGGCATGCATATGTCCCAGGTCCTCCCGCGACGATTACAATATTCTCAAGCCGGACTCCCGTCCGAATATTAAACGGTCTCCCGAATGACCGACACGTTTCGAACGTCCGCTTCCCTAGACACAGGGCTTTTCAGCCGATTCAAGGGATATTCCCTTGTTGTCCCTTGGCACCGAAAATATTAATGACGCTCATGCAAGTCTTGTTTCGACCGCGGGGGGCCCACCGCAGTATGGTCACAGCTTGCTCTTGCACGGGCCAACCGATTTACTGGTTTCTGACCGCTCTGACCGAGGTTTAGCCGAACGTTCTCCGCTCTTCCGAACAATAGATTTGCCGTACCTCGGCATACATGCGTTCCGATTTTCCCGCGACAACCGTGATCTTCTCGAGCCGGACATTCGTCCGAACATTAAATGGTCAGTACACGACTGACATGACCGCGAAGGGTTTTCTTCTCGCCCTCGCGCGAGGATTTCAATACCTCGTAATAGACCTTCCATGCAATTGATTTCTTGGCCATGAGACCCTGAATCCTGACGATTAATCATGGGTGTTCCCTCATATGGGGGATGTAAATGACGCCGTGACCTTTATGACGCGGCGGGTTTTGGTCCCGACACGAACCACACAATCGTCTGACCGAGTCAGATCGAGCGCACCGTGGGATCTTCGGAGCCCGAATAAATTGTCACTTTGTGACTGGCACGCCCACGCACTTAATAGACGAATCAACCATTCCCGAAGAGACGAGCATAATAAACGATCGAAAAGTGCGTCCACAACTTGTTGCAACGTATAGACTTGCTACGTATGGACTTGTTCCAACGTATAGACTTGCTATGTATAGACTTGTTGCAACGTACAGACTTGCTATGTATAGACTTGCTGCAACGTGCAGACTTGAATGTATAGACTTCACTACAAGAAAAAGTGGCAATAGCGACCGAATTAGAGACCGAATAAATCGATCGCTAGTCGGTCCCAAATAGCGACCATATAGCGACCGATATAATCGGTCGCACGTCTGAGACCCATTTTGCGACCGAATTTATTTCGGTCTCTAATCGGTCGCTGATCTTGCGACCGAATTTATTTAGGTCGCGAAGCGGTCGCGGATCACTCATCTCCCCCCCCCTCCCCCCCGCGTCCCCCCCTCCCCCCTGCGGCCCCCTCCCGCCCGAGCCCCCCTCCGCCCGAGCCCCCCCTCCCCCTGCGGCCCCCTCCCGCCCGAGCCCCTCTCCGCCCTAGCCCCCCCTCCCCCTGCGGCCCCCTCCCCTCCCGCCCGATCCCCACTCCGCCCGAGCCCCCCCCTCCCCCTGCGGCCCCCTCCCGCCCGAGCCCCTCTCCGCCCTAGCCCCCCCTCCCCCTGCGGCCCCCTCCCGTCCGAGCCCCTCTCCGCCCTAGCCCCCCCTCCCCCTGCTGCCCCCTCCCGCCCGAGCCCCTCTCCGCCCGAGCCCCCCCTCCCCCTGCGGCGCCCTCCCGTCCGAGCCCCTCTCCGCCCTAGCCCCCCCTCCCCCTGCTGCCCCCTCCCGCCCGAGCCCCTCTCCGCCCGAGCCCCCCCTCCCTCTGCGGCCCCCCCATCTCCCCCCCGCGACCAGCTCCCATCGGCGGTGGACGGACGACTGCGAGCGGCGTGGCGAGCGGCGGTGGACGGATGACCGGCGTGGCGAGCGGCGGTGGACGGACGACTGCGAGCGGCGGCGGGGACCGGCCATCGGAGGTAAGTGAGGCGGACCCCCGCCGGAGCCCCCCTCCGCCCGAGCCCCCCCTCCCCCTGCGGCCCCCTCCCGCCCGAGCCCCTCTCCGCCCGAGCCCCCCCTCCCCCTGCGGCCCCCTCCCGCCGGAGCCCCCCTCCGCCCGAGCCCCCCCTCCCCTTGCGGCCCCTCTCCCGCCCGAGCCCCTCTCCGCCCGAGCCCCCCCTCCCCCTGCGGCCCCCTCCCGCCCGAGCCCCCCCTCCCCCTCCGGCGCTGCTCTCCCCTCCCCATCTGGTTTCCCCCTCCGGCGCGGCTCTCCCCTCCCCATCCGGTCCCCCCTCCGGCTCCGGTCCCCCCTCCGCAGGGCCCCCCCTCCGGCTCCGCCCCCCCCTCCGCAGGGCCACCCCTCCGGCTCCGGTTCCCCCTCCGCAGGGCCCCCCCTCCGGCTCCGGGCCCCCCTCCGGCTCCGGTCCCCCCTCCGCAGGGCCCCCCTCCGGCTCCGGTCCCCCCACCGGCTCCGGTTCCCCCTCCGCAGGGCCCCCCCTCCGGCTCCGGTCCCCCCCTCCGGCTCCGGTATTAAATTTTAATATCCTGCTATATTTGATTTCTGCTCTTATGAATGTGTTGGATGTTAAAATAAAATTCATGCTTGGAGTGGTCTCTGATCTCAAACTAGCCCACCCACCTCCTGTTGCTACAGTACCATTAGGAACTGGGAACAATCTTCCTTTTGCATTTGGCTGGGTAGGTTACATTTCCACATGTATAATGTACATGTACAATTTGACTTGTTCATGCATGTGCATGTGGTTTGGGGCTCAGGGGATGCTGATCATGTACTTGCTTTCACAATTAGACAAGCTAGTCACATTGGGGTTCCTTAATTTCCATTTGTGTACATGCTCCCAATTTTAACCATTTTTGAGCCTTCTTCTGAGCCTTAATTGGCTACATTATGTTGATACTTAACAGTGGTGAGCAATGCATTATGCATTCTGAGGACCCCGAGTGGGTCGATAGAACAAGTTACTTCCTTTTCCTTGCTTTTCAGATGATGTATTCAATTTTAGAATTCATCACGTTATCCAACAAATGGATGCACATGAGATTAGATGCCTTTATTTTTCTTTTCCAAGTCCTAAGGTGAAAGCAACTGCTGTTGTAGGGAAAGAAGAATCCTGGTAATGGATGTATATGTATTTGGAGCTGATAATCAGTGGTGTACCCAAAATAAATAAACTAATATAATAGGTATTAATATGATGTTTAAATTTTATTTTATGTATACTTGATCATTAGATTAAATTAATGGATGATATTAAAGGATAAAATAGTAATTTAAGTATTATTCAATTATCTGATATTTATATGATACCTATAATACTGTAGCTTTTCGATAGAACTATAGGGTCTTATAAGACAGTTTAAGATGGTAGTTTCCTTGTTGACTTGGATTTGGATGCACCCGCACCCCATATCTGCACCAAAATCAGACCTGTTCATCCTTAGCCTGGATCTAAAGATTCAATTATGTTCAAAAGCATCTGGCAGCATGATTTCTTCATGTGTTTGTGGGAGTGGATCATAGATTCGTATGCATGCACTCAGTCAGAATCTTTTTTCCTTTTTCCCTTGTCCGTAGTCCAAATGGAATGATATGCAAGATATATATCTGACTATCACAACCTTATGATGTAGAGAGTTTGCTGCTGATTTTATTTTTTCTTTATGAAATGTAATTCAGTTGGCATATAATCATGAGGATGAGAATTCCTAAAGAAGGCTCTTGTGATCCTGTGGCGCTTCTAATCAGATTTCTAAAACAGAATGATGCACCTAACCTTATTTAGATGCTGGGCGGTTTGATCACGTATCTTGCAATATATCCATGCTCTGTCTAATCAGAATACTGTGTCTGAAGACCACTGTTCCGTTGTTTATTTTTTCTTTTTTGTTATTTAGACTTGTAGCATTTCTAAAATAGTAATTATATATGAAGCTAGAGATAGTTGGGTGTTACTTGCAGCATTTCCAGCACATTCATAAGAGCATGAATTTTATTTTAACATGTTACTGCTATGTTTTTAGAATGTGTTATTATCTTGTCAATATTTAATTAGTTGGGTGTTGTATGTGAGCTGAGATGCGTGGGTGCAACCTAACATTGCACGCATCTTAGGAGAGCGTGTTAAACCCGTGTCAATCAATCTACCCGTTCAAGACTTTGGGATTGATGTGCACGTTCTCATTTTGAATGATGAGAATGTGTATATCTAACTCAAAGTCTTGAATTGTCCCGTTTGGACAGTCTGTGAATGTTTGATCGCACTTAGGTGGTTAATTACTATATGTGTTTGTGTTGTTTGTTAAAAATTTTGGCTGGATGCGTCTTCTCACTCCTCTCTGATATACCTTTATTGATTTTGATTAATTTCTTAACCACTTATTAGTAAGTGTTTAAGAAAATTTCTTAATCAATAAATATTTTGTGGTATATCGGAGAGGTGTGGGGAGATGCTG
>JAHNEJ010002389.1:0-57739 GCA_022559845.1 Amorphophallus konjac
GGCCATCATGGCTTCATTTTATTCTTTGTCAGGTTCCTCTTCTAGCTAGATGGACTTCCTGACGCATATTTGTCCATGATGCGAGGCGCTTTATGGGATTGTTAATAGATTTGACTACTTGGCTATTTCACCGATGGGACTATTAATTCATATTTCCCTTAGGGGATATTCGGTAACTGTAGCAACCCTGATAAAAATAAGAATTTTTTTAATAAATCAAATTAAAATAAAAGATAAGTAAATAGATGACAAAGAGCCTAAATGAGTAAATCATTAATAAAGAGAAAAATAACGCCTTTTATCAAGGCGCTGATTCAAAAGGAAACGCCTCTGTATAAGGCGTTAATTTAAAGAGGACGCCTAGACAATATGGCGTCAAATTTCAAACGACGGGAAGATAAAATTAAGGAAAGGAAATGAGACGCCCTCTACATGGGCGCGTTTTACATAAGAAATGACGCTTGACAAGGCGTCAATTTAAATTAACGCCCTCGCTTAAGACGTTAATTCAGATCGAGTTTCGTTCGACCCAGGAGTCTATCCAGGGCAAGTTCTGGATAACTACGTCGAAGGTGGAATATGGTAAGGACTCTATCATGGAAGTATTACTTCCAATAGAACTCTAACCCTATTAGGATCCCCAAAATCCTATAAATACCCTCCTAAATCAACCCTTGATCGATATTTGGCGATCTGCTGCTGCTGTCATCAACGTGAAGAACAGGTAATATTCTTCCTCTTTATTTTTGGTTGTGTGTGTTGAAAGAACGTTGATGTTCTTTTCCTTCCTCATCTTCCTATACAGGTTGTCTGTGTTGAGAAGACGATCACCCCTTTTTACTGAAGATCGGGTATTCTTCGTCCATCTCCTGCAAGTTATCTCTGTTCGAGAACAGAGCATCGTTTCTTCTCCAAACCTTCATCTGTTCATCAGTTAAAAACATCAAAAGGTAGGTTTTCTCAAGAACATAGCCCAAACTAGTATAAATTATGAAATAAACTCATCCATGATCTCATGCATATAGTTTTACTGCGTTTCCAAATATTTTCTGAGTGATTTTAAAGAAGCGACCCAGACAAGGGCGCTAATTCTTGTTTTGACGCCCTACCCAGAAGTCGTCAATTTCATATAATTGATAATTATCTATGTTTAAAATTCTATAACTATGAAACCATGAATCTAAATTAATGCATGATCATACCTATCTAATCCTGCTATTTTTCTTGTCCTGACCATGAAATTACTTTTCCTGAAATTTTATTATCTGAAAATTGATAAATTGTTGAATTAATGACCTGCACAAGGTCGTCTCTTATTGAACTGACGCCCCAGACCAGGGCGCTAATTGAAAAGTAACGCCCCTGTCCAGGGCGCGTTTTTGTTAAAATTCTAGAATATTGATTTTCTGTAGAATGGAAGTATTGAAGGGACGACTAATGTATAAGTCGTCAAATTGTGAATAAACGCCCTTGAATAAGGTGTTAATTGGATAATTAATGACTTAACTTAAGTCGCTATTTTCTGTATTACTGTTTTACACTGATTACTATCAACCGAAGGGTTATATATATATATATATATATATATATATATATATATTAATATATATATGTAATCGGCACTATATTCCGTTCCGTGAATATAGTCCCATGTTTCATGATGTTTTTATCGCACTACCCTCAATTCTCATTGACATACAAGCTCTCCATTGGACATTCCGTTCCTTTGGACTAGCAAGTTAGTCATAGAGACCTCCGTAAGTCTCCTCGCAGCTTGATTCCCTCAAGGCCGACTGAGCTGGTTGTACCATAAAAACCCATTACATTATTTGATTGCCATGTCACTCTAAAGAAACATGGTATACCGGCCCTCATGTTATGCAAAGTGTGTATCATGAGAATTCTCTTAATGGGATGAGGTTATCATACCATTTGATGATGTTCTTGTAAACCCCAATTCTAAATTAAACTTGATGTTCTTGTGGACCTCAATTCTATATAAAGAATGTCCATACTTGTTGTCATGGTACCCAAGTTAGGGAACCAATTCCACCTAGTTTTATCGATAATCGTGATTGTACCGTTATTATCACCATTCTATGTCAAGTGTCATATTTTTGGACTCTATTCTATCCAAGTTATCCTATGTATCTACAAGCTTTATTCTTGAAATTCCATATTGGCTATATACAAAAGTGGATGTTAAAATACATGATTAATGCCTGTGCATATAGGGCCCGATCTGGTCCTGGGAGGAGCACCCGAAAGTACTTGTGCCCATGGGAGTTGATTGATCACAGTATTGACATTATACCGAAGTGCATGACTAGCTTGATTGAACATTCCACAAATCTTGTACTGTACTTGACTTGATATTACATGACTTGCGTGGCCCGAAAAAGGGTAATTTCGTACTTGCGTGCTTGAAACGTGATAGCCAAATTTCCACATGACATGATGAACACACTTGCTTGAATATCTTGATATTTTTTGATATAAGTTCTTGAAAGTTCATGACTAGTTCTTCTTGCTATCGTTATGTTATACACTCTCTCTATCTTGTCGTTTTATGCGAGCATGCATAGCTATAGTGCATTCATGAAAGATGTAATTACTTAAACCCATTGCTAGTTCTTGAGATATAAATTCCTACTGAGCGTTCGCTCACTTAGTGTTTTCCTACTTTTCAGGTAAGTCCGACGGTGAGGGAACTCAAACGGATGGGGAAAATCAAGAGTGAAAGAGATAGAGCTTCTTCCGTGTTATCTAGTCTTTTTTCATATTTTCTTGAGTCAACCTTGTATTTTTATTATTTTATTTTAGTTAGTACTTCAAAGGTTTGTAATAGACATATTCTTATGAAGGAATAAAGGATTGGGTTATCTTTACCTTTGCGCATCTCTGATTTTGGTGTCGAATACACTAATACTCTGATTGACATGATTGATATAAACTCGTCACGCATCTCCGGGTATCTTCCGTTCTCGGGGCGTGACAGTAACAGCTATGCATAGGATTAGCGGCTGCACCCTTGTTGTCATTGGCTCATGCGGGAGATGGCCCGAAGAGTTGGGGCTTTTGCAAGAACAAGCTTCTAGCGCTTATGCCAAGTGCTATTCTCCTGGTCTTTTGCATTGATAGTTGCTGTTGCGGGGTCTTCTTAGCTCTGCAGGTGACGCATTGATCTCATGTTCCTTAGACATTCATGATGTATTACTTCCAGGGAGTCTTGGCCTGTGAAGGCAGATGTAGAGACCATGCATGTCTCATTTTTTGTTGATATCTATCCCCGGAACAATCTTTTTTGCTGGTAGGCACTAGAATTTAAGCCTCGTAGGCATGCTGCTTGCTAGCTTCAATTATGCCTTTAGGGGGCAGCTGATATAGTGAGGCTATATTGGTCATTTATCTTTAAGACATGCATCTAGTGATGGCGTGGCGGTCCACCCTCTACTCACCCATTTGCAATTCGCCTTTGTTGATCAAGCCTTCAATAATGTCCTTGAACACGTAGCAATCCTCAACATGATGCCCACTCTTTGGTGATAAGGACAGAACTGGGGATCATATTTCTTCCGACATCTTTTGGTCTCTTGTGGCTCCGGGAGCACAACTCTTGCCATATTCACGGGCCCATTCGAAGAGAACCCGAGTCTTGTTTTTCAGGAAGGAGTAGGGTTTCTTCATCTTTCCCTTAATCAGGATCCTTCTTGGCAGGCTTAATGGAAGAAGTCCCAGCTGCCTCTTTTGTTTTCTTCTTTTGTTCGAAAGCTTTTAAAATCTGTGATGGGAACTTTTTTCTTGTGCTGGGTTCTGATCACTAGCTTATTCCTCTGTCTTGATGCAGCAGCACCGGCAATATTTTGCCAAAAAGCTTCAACATCAGCCACCACATCATTTAGCTGTTCAAATAGGATTTAACTTTCAATGCATCACCCTTTAAGAATTTCTTTCTTCAGATTTCGCTTACATATTCGAAATGACTCCTCATAGCTTGGTGATATCTGCATCTCTTGCTGAGATTTCTCCATCTTTTTATGTAGTCCCAGGGCGGACTCATCATCTTTTTTTTGGTATTTGTAACTCAGCCTTGGTGATTTCTCCCTCAGTTGTCTTCATCTCATTTGTTCGTTCCACCCTTAGCGTGTCCGCTGTCATTGGACTTGTCGGGCTCAGATGTAGGAGGTTGGCTGCATATGTGGGCTCGTCAACAACCGTTGTCTGAGGCGTTTGTAGTTGCCCCCTGACATGCTCGAGAAGCTGAAGGACATGTTGATGCTGCATGTTGCAGTTGCTGAGGAAGGAAGCCCCCTGCCTTGTTGTATGTTGTTCGAGGCAGTGGCCAACTGTTGCTGGAACTATCAGGTGACATACGCACCACCTTTGTACAGTCCCAGATAGGGTCCTGCCTGCCTGAAGCGCAAATGGAAGCATGTTCAGTTCATTTAGCTGCCTTCGCAGCATTTCAATTTCTGCTGCTTTTGACATATAACGCCATTACAACATGGTCTTCCAGAAGGAGCTAGAGTGCCGTCTGCCGCCTTGATTTTGGATGGGATGAGTGGTCATCCCCCGCAATCATTCGGGTCGTGACGGCTTCTGAGATACAACATCTCTCGCTTTATGCCCCCAGGTGAGGAGTGTGATAATGCACTTCCTCATTAGCTGACAGAGGATGTCTTCGTGTTCCTCTCCAGGGCCCAGTAACGTGGTGGAGGTAGAGGCTTTAGCCTGATTTGGCCCCATCGGCATATAGCATATTTCTTCATCTTTGTCTTCAGTAGTTCGGCTGATACTGCGGCAAAACCGATAATGTGTTGCAAGAGAGAGTCACCCTCCTTTTATTCTTTATTTCTTTTTTTTATTTCCCTTCGGCAGCCGCGGCTGCCCCGGTAGTGGGTCACTTAGTGCACTCGGCACTTTTAATTTTCTTTTCAGCCTCTTGTGTGAGGTCCAGGGACTTGAAGTGTTCCCAAGAGAGAGATTCCTCCGCTCTGCACAGGCTGGATCTCGTTTGTTCATGTTCATTTTGCACATGTATAATGGCCTGTAACTATTCCACGGTTTGGGCTGACTTCTTTGTATTCCTGCGGCGGGGTTTGTTTCTTCTTGTTGTTAATTGGCCTTCTAGCGACTACTCGAGGGCTTGTTTTATGCTAGATAGGGGCCATAGGGGGTGGAATGGGCCAGGTCATGGCGCCATGAATTTGGACCCTCGAGGCAAGGCAAGACACTAGCCTTCTTCTTGTTCTTGTTGGCATTGTCCACCAATCTTATTGCTTCTCTGTGGGCGTTAGAGTACATGATTCATAAGTGTGCTGGGCACGAGCCTATGACACTTCTCTAGGCAATTATTGGTATATAGATATCATGTTGATCGATGCCACCATAATGGACCTTTCATGCGGGTGTGGGGGATCGACCCTATACTTCCCCATTTGTAGATCCCCCTTTTTGATCAGGCCTTGGACTATGTCCTTAAATATATGGCAATCCTCAATGGGATGCCCAAGCATTTTATGGTAAGAGCAAAAGTGAATATCATCTCTTCTGTTGACATCATCTAGTCTTTTCAGCATTGGGAGAGTGATCTTCTTATATTTCATGGCCCACTCGAACAGTACTCGAGTCTTGTGCCGGGGGAAGCGTAGAGCTTCTTTGTCTTATTCTTTAGGGAGGGCCCCTCTTGACATTCAGCGGGCTCAGCAAGAGGAGGGTTAGATACCCCTTTGTGTCCCTTTACCTTGAAGCTCGCAGTGTGAACTGCTTGAAGTGTCGGCCTTTCATTAGTTCGCCTGATTTTCTGACTTAGGGCAGCAAAGGCGGAGGGATACCTTGCAAGGAAGTCCTCAATTTTGTTCAGTCGGTTGAAGGACCTGACTTCAATTCCGATTATCTTATCTAGAATTTCTTTCTTTAGATTCTGTTTGCAGATTTGAACTGCATCTTCTTGATGGGAGGACATCTACACTTCATACTGAGGTCCCTCCATCTTTTAATGTATTCTGTAGTTGTTTCATCATTTCTTTGCTTAGTTGCATTAAGTTCATCCAGGTCACCTCTGTCTCGGCGACGTGGAATCTTTCTCTGAATTTTCGTTGCATGTCTGGCCAGTCACTGATAGACCAGATCGAGAGGCTAGAATACCATTCAAAAGTGAATCTCGTAAGTGAAGATCCAAAGAACTTCAGAAGGTAGGTTTCGTCAGCTGCCAATTCTCCCATCAAATTGATGTAATGGGCTATATGTTCTTTTGGTGACCCTTGCCCGTCGAACTAGTCAAATTTTGGTAGCTTGTTGACGCCGGGCAGTAGTCTTTTGGCAACGTGCAGGGCTGGGTATGGTACTTCATACACATTGAAGTAGGTATGATCATCACTACTCCTTTCTACTAGCCTTGCCTCAGTCATTTGTTCCACCATTAGCCTATCCATCATGGCCGGTCTGACTGAGCTTGTATAGAGGGGAGGTTGTTGTAATTGCGGTGTCATCAGCACCGTTGCTTGGGGCATTGTAGCAACCCCTTGGTATTGAAGAGTTGGAAGTTGCTCCGGATCATATGTTGTGGTTGCTAGAGAAAGTTGCCCCTAGCAGAAATAGGTGCCGACTAAGATACGGCTAGAGAAGTGCTCCCAGTAGAGATAGGTGCCGGTTGAGATGCGGCTATTGGTGGCGAAGTTTCAAAGACTTGGCCATTGCCCCTTATGTCTTATGAAGGACTTCAACTTGCTTGGACATAGAGGCATGTGTATTATTTTCATTCAGCTGCCTTCTTAGCATTTACATTTTCTTTTTGATATTTCTGCAACAGCATTATTACAGCAGGGTCACACGTGGAGGGGCTGGGAGTTTGGTTTTTCCCTTCCAACGGAATATCCAGAGAAATTATTAGTCTTTCGTTGTCATCTTCAGTGGTGATCACAATTGCAGCCATTGTGACTAGATCTGTACTTGTTTCTTGAGCAAAGGCTTGGACAGATTCAACTGCAGCCTTCCTTTTTCCGGTAGCGAGACCTAATTTTTCAGCGAGCTTAGTTATCCCATTATGATATGCAGGCAAAGGTCCACAACAGCCAGCCACTCTAGTGATATTACAGATAAATATCTGAAGCTGCCTGCTTTTTCGGGTCACCCTCCTAGGTGTACCAAGGAAGATTAGTCTGTCAGATACCGAAATCCTCGTTGTAGTCTCTTCGTAAAGGGGTAGCCTATGGTAGTTTGACTCTGCATCTTTCATTTCCTCCGAGTCAGCTTGTTGCTCTCGGCTTTTCTTCGCAGTACTCATAGGTTCTAGGAGCCGCTGTGTTCCTTGAGAGGTGTTTTTAAGGGCGCAGAAGTTTCCCCGTACGACCTGGGTAATATCACCCTAGTAGAGTAGATCATAGCTGGTGGCACCCTACATTGTGCCGGAGACGTGCAGGGGAACCGCCCTTGTATGGCCATTTGATGGGGGAAAATGCATGTCGTTAATACGCCCCGCTACCAAATTAAAATATCCGGCCCACAAATTAAATAAATGGAATAGTTAAGTGATGAGACCGAGTCGAATCCACAGGGAGAAGTAGATTTGAAAGTTAAAAACCTTGAGTTTTTAAGATTTAAAAATCATGAAAATTGAATTGAAACCGCCTTAGGAGATTTGGATGCAATTTAGAAGGGGTGGAATGGATAGAAGAACACATGAAAAATTATAATGAAAATAGGGTGAGTTAGGAATAGAAATAACTCTAAAACCAGACAAAATTAGAAGAAGTGACAGAAGACAAAGTTGAAGATCTGAGAGTTAGGAAGAAGTTTTATGAAGAGTGCAGAGACAGAAAATGAGAGGAAGAAGGTGAAAAATATGAAACACTGACATCTATCGGCGCGGATGAATAGTAAACTCGTAAAAGATAGAACCGTGGAAAAATAAAAATAACTTAAAAACTAAGAAGAATTAGAGGTAGTGGTAGAAGAAGAAAATTTAGATCTACAAGATAGGAACAACTTTCATGAAGAACGCAGAAATAAAAGAGGATTGGAAGGGCTTCAAAATGGAGGAACAAAATAAGGTATCAACTCGGATGAATAGTAACGTGCTAGGATAGAACTTAGAAAAGTGTAATAACATAAAAATGAAGAGGAATTAGAGGAAATGGTAGAAAGAGAAAATGTATAGAATTGAAGGATGAACAACTTTGAAGAAGATAATAAATTTAAATGAATATCATAAAAGCATGTAAATGACTAAACAAGTATAAAATACTCAAAAACATACAGCAACAATAAATGAAATTGAAATCTGAAGGGGCCTCCTGCCCCTCTCTCTCTCCTTGCTTCTTCAAAAATACCCAAACAACTCAAACGCTCTCACAAAATTCTCACAAGAACAAAGGAACTAAAAATTACCTTACAAGAGCTTATTCTGAAGTTATTATCTCTCAAACCACACCCCAACCCTCCTTTTATAAACCTCAAACTCTCATTATTTGGAAGGGGAAAAGCTTTCTCCTCTTAGCCTGTGTGAACTGCTTGCCGCCCGGTGTGAAGCCGCGTGCTATATGAACCTGCGAAGCCCTTGTGAAGAAGGCTGCCCATGGAAACTTTAGCATCCTGTTGTCGACCCACGTGAAGCTGTTGACGCCCTGCTGCCCATGGATGCGCCCAAGTCAGCCACTAAAAGCCTTTGCCTTTGGTGTTTGTGTGTTGACCTGCTGCTGAACCACTTTTGGAGAAGGTTGTCCCACCGTCTTAATTTTTATAAGTTTAGAGTGTCGCATAAGATAGTTCCACCGTGTTGACCTCACTCTTCTCCCATATATAAAAGTGTTGTGTGTTCCACCGCCTCTCATTAGCACGTGAAAAAAATATGCTGAGAAGCATGCGCAAATTTGAAAGCTTCTTCAATTATGAATTTGGCCTTTTGTTTGTTTTACCATGTGAAGGGGCCTATGATGCATGCATTCAACTTAAAGGCATTAAAGCCTTGGTGGAACCTCTGCCCTGCATGTTATGATATTAGAGTTATGTATTATATATATTATATAGTATATATATATTATATATATATATAATATGTTATATATATAGATATATATAGATATATAATGAATATGTTATATGATATCTATATTAAGAATATATATATATATATTCTTGTTATTTTGATTTTTATTTCTTTTTATTTTCTTTATTTGACTTATAGATATATATATAGTAGTATTAAATATCTATAAATAGATAGATAGATTATATCTACATATATAAATAATATATATATATATGTATATATTATTCGACATAAAATATATATATGTTTATAGTTTTCTTTTTCTTTTGAATTAAGATTGGACTTGGTCGGCCGTGGACTTTAGCTTATGTTTGCGCAGACTTGTGGAGTTCTTGTCGAGTGCCTGCAAAATAACATATTTATTGATCAAATTATAATATTTTATCAAACTAAATATTTTGATTGAAAATTGATATTAAGTGTGATAATTGTATAATTACTAACATTAAAGCTCATAAAAAGTATGAATATCATAACTTAACTCATATAAATGCACACTTATCACACCCCCCAACTTACTCATTGCTAGTCCCTTAGCAATGCAAACAATTTAAATTAAGGACCAACAAGAGTTTAAAATATTCATGCCTCATTTCCAGATCATCTTTCATAGAGTTAACTAAAGATTAGGAATCTGGAATCATTAACACACACTAGCCCTAGATTTGGAAATTAAGATACATGATCAAGAAGTCAACTTAAAGTTCAATAGCACTTGTGCATGTGTAATACTAAGTCACAGTGAAGATAATTGCATCCCCATTTGCTATTCCGAACAAGTGCCCTTCAACCCTGCACTTCTTAATCAGAGCATTAAGAATACTAGCTTTTTATCTGCCTTATTGCTTTGTCCCTTTGGGATCTCTCTTTTTTTCTTTTTCTATACACACATGATGCTGCACTACCCTTCACTGTTTTACGCGAACCTCAACACGTCTTAGGTGAAGTAGGCCCGGTTACACAGATCAAGGTTCCCTTTTCCTTTTGACGCGAACCTCAACACGTCTTAGGTGAAGTAGCCCGGTTACTCAGAATCGGAGCATTTTTCATGGTGTTTTTCTCAAATTATTTCAATAGATAACATGGCAGAAAGCTTATAAAAGATCTCTTCTCAAAAAGTACAGAATATCAGGCAATATACCCAAAGTAGCAGAAGGCTTGTCCTGCTTGTTTCATTAGCGTGCAAAGTGATTTTCATTTTTCTAAAGTGCACATGAACTTTAAAAAGATTCTTATATCAGTTTTCCATGACTAGATTACATCAATTTTCCATCATCTTATCCAAGTCATTTCTATTCCAGAATTACTGTCAATGGAAGCATGAATCATGAAACGTAATTGGGATTTGGGTTCAATAAAAAAAAGAGGCAAAATAAGGTTTGTATAAGATAACATGATTTCCGTCCCCCAACTTAAATGACATTGTCCTCATTGGCATGAACAATATGGAATAATGAACAATGTAGACATGAAATTTAGTGAAGGAACGGGACAACTTGATGAAGTGAATTTCGACGGCTTGGCTGTTGAGAGGCGGTACTTGGCTTGAAATCAGAGCAACAGAGTAAGCAATCAGCTCTCTCCCCCCAACTTATCTTTATTCAAACCTGCAAATAAAAAAACAAACTAAAAACTTGGGTTGCCTCCCAAGAAGCATTTATTCTCACACAGAAATACAAAAATTTTGGGTTGCCTCCAAAGAAGCGCTTAGTTTAACGTCTTCAGCCAGACTATTGCAGTTCACTAACCAACGGGTGGCATTCAGAATGAGCCACCAAGTGATCTTATCCTCCGATAAATTCCAGCCCTTGTGACCATTGGAGGAAAAGATTATGCCTCGTGCATGTGGGCTAGAATCATGCCAAGGTGGGTCTAGGAATTTGGATGGACCCCCTCGGTCAGAGAATGCCAGAGGAATTATCATATCTTCAATTACAAAATATTCCTCTGTACACTGAAGGTCTTTATAAGTGTTAAACACATCAATGCGGACCTTAATGTCCCTTAGCTTTTCTCCTTCATCCTCAATTGGAAAATTGTCAAGCACAATGTTGAGGTGAGGAAGAGTAGGAGTGGGAGGAGTTCCGAAGGATTCCATGAAAGGGATATGTCGAGAAGGCAAGGGGTAGTGAAAGAGACGTGCTCCTCAACACACGGATGATCATGAAGTGCAAGTGGAATCGACCGATCGGCTAGTTGCAGGATGTAGGGATTTGTATAGAAGTGTCGAGGTCAGGAACAGGTAAAAGATCGAGATCCTCCCCAAAATCAAGAGACACCCAATCAGAGTAAATTTCAAGTGGAGCACCCAGTTCCTCAATTACCAAAGAAGAATGGCTTATGGCCACACTCAATTCTCTCTCCACACTCACATTTTCTTCGTCATTCACTTGGAAGGAGGACTCATCAATTCAGGAAGGAAAGTAATGAATTTGATCATTGACTGGCAAATCATCTTCCTCTTCTTCTCCCCCGACTCAAGATCATCATAATCCTCTTCACAAATGGAATGGTTTTAGGCTTCTCAGGCTGCTCTTCCTTTAAGTCCTCATCATAAAACTCCCCATTATCCTCTCAAGATCAAAAGGGATATGAGTGTTAGACTGGGGAATCATGGATTGATCATATGGACTTTTATTGTCATCAAATGCAGGAAGTTGGTCCTCAAGACTTGTAGTGGAGTTGCTAGGCATTGGATCCACTTCCGTTTCTATGATATTTTTAGTAACCCTGCTCAATTGGCCTCAAAGTTTTACAGTTGTTCCTGGAAGGCTTGTTGTTGAGTTTGGAAGAGCCGTGTCAATTGATCAAACAAATAGGGTTGATCGTAAGAATCATCATTTGGATATGGACCCAATTTGAAAAATCTTGTTCTTGAGGACTTTGGCCTTGATCCTGATAAGACTCCCAAGAAGAATCATGTTGATCTCTCCAACCAGAATTAAAGTTGTTTGGACATGGGTCAAAATAAGGTGTGGAGAGGTCTTGAGACATGTGGGTTTGTCTTGCTTGGTCCATCCAAGAGATTGTTGGGTGATCTTCCCAGCTAGAGTTATAGGTATCTGAGGATAATTCATAATCGGGCTGAGAAAATCGTTGATCATATTGGCCTTGCTCCGGGGTGAAAGGTAGATCATGGCCCCCTTGGAAGAACTGAGTGGTTTGAGCCTGATCTTGGTAAATGATGGAAACTCGGGCATCATAGGTGAGGGGATCTCATTTTGGGCCGACCACGAGTATGGACTTTCATAATAGGTCGGGCTGTTTTTGGGTGAGAAATGAGTTGGATTTGGGCAACCACCTACATAATGGGCCGGGCTAGCCCACATGTGATCATTGTCATGGTCACTAGGTGGTATGAAGTGGTCTTGATCCATGGCTAGAAATTGATCAAATTTATGAGCCAATTGGTCAAACCTGTCTAATTGGTGTGCCCAATCCATAGATGAAAATTATGATCTCACCATTTTTTTAGTATTTTATTTTTTTTCTTTTTTGATTTTTTATACAAACAAATTCTCAAACAAAGTCCAACTTAGATTCACCATCAAACTTGTCCACCGGCCAGGTAACAGGTGGGGAAGTGGGAGGCTCCCCTTGCTTTCACAAGGTCCTAATTAAGTAACCACTTTCCCGCTTATAGCGTTTGCCGTTGACCTCTAGCCTTAGACACCAGTTTCAAAAATGATAGTGAGCCCAAGTTATACCTTTTTTTGTGTTTTTATTTTTCTATTTTTTTTAGTGAACTGAGTTAATCCACCATATTTTTTATTTCTTCGATTTTTTTTAAGAACATTTCTAAGCATGAAAACTAATTACATATTGAAAGTAAAAATAAAGAAACTAAATCTATGGAAAGAGGGTAAGAATACTAACCTTAATCGCATTCCCTCGTTCTTTATTTGAAAATAAAAATAACAAGAGTAGAAGATAAAGAAGACTTACCTCGGGGAGACACAACATTTTTTTGACATTTTCAAAATTTCTATTTTTTTTGCTTTTGTTGATCTTTTATTTTTCTGCAAAAATAAGAGTGAGCACCAATATATATACAAAAGAAAGCACAAAGTTATCAACTTCAAATTCAAACCTCCCCGGCAACGGCGCCAAAATTGATGGCGGAAAACGCACGTCGTTAATACGCCCCGCTACCAAATTAAAATATCCGGCCCACAAATTAAATAAATAGAATAGTTAAGTGGTGAGACCGAGTCGAATCCACAGGGAGAAGTAGATTTGAAAGTTGAAAACCTTGAGTTTTTAAGATTTAAAAATCATGAAAATTGAATTGAAACCGCTTAGAGAGATTTGGATGCAATTTAGAAGGGGTGGAATGATAGAAGAACACATAGAAAATTATAATGAAAATAGGTGAGTTAGGAATAGAAATAACTCTAAAACCAGACAAAATTAGAAGAAGTGACAGAAGACAAAGTTGAAGATCTGAGAGTTAGGAAGAAGTTTATGAAGAGTGCAGAGACAGAAAATGAGAGGAAGAAGGTGAAAAATATGAAACACTGACATCTATCGGCGCGGATGAACAGTAAACTCGTAAAAGATAGAACCGTGGGAAAAATAAAAATAACTTAAAACTAAGAAGAAGTAGAGGAAGTGGTAGAAGAAGAAAATCTAGATTATAAGAGAGGAACAACTTTCATGAAGAACTCAGAAATAAAAGAGGATTGGAAGGGCTTCAAAATGGAGGAACAAAATAAGGTATCAACTCGATGAATAGTAACTGTGCCAAGAAGAACTTAGAAAAACGTGTATTAGCTTAAAAATGAAGAGGAATTAAGGAAATGGTAGAAATAGAAAATGTGATAGAATTGAAAGATGAACAACTTTGAAGAAGACAATAAATTTAAATGAAGATCATAAAAGTATGTAAATGACTAAACAAGACTAAAAACTCAAAAACATAAGTACGTGAATGAAATTGAAACCTGAAGGGGCCTCCTGCCCTCTCTCTCCTTGCTTCTTCAAAAACACCAAAACAACTCAAACGCTCTCACAAAATTCTCACAAGAACAAAGGAACTAAAAATTACATTACAAGAGCTTATTCTGAAGTTATTATCTCTCAAACCACACCCCAACCCTCATTTTATAAACCTCAAACTCTCATTATTTAGAAGGGGAAAAGCTTTCTCCTCTTAGCCTGTGTGAACTGCTCCGCCGCCCGGTGTGAAGCCGCGTGCTATATGAACCCGCCGAAGCCCTTGTGAAGAAGGCTGCCCGTGGAAACTTTAGCATCTTGTTGTCGACCCACGTGAAGCTGTTGACGCCCTGCTGCCATGGACGCGCCAAGTCAGCCACTAAAAGCCTCTGCCGCTTTGGTGTTTGTGTTGACCTGCCGCTGAACCACTTTTGGAGAAGATTGTCCCACCGTCTCAATTGTTATAAGTTTAGAGTGTCGCATAAGATAGTTCCACCGTGTTACCTCACTCATCTCCCATATATAAAAGTGTTGTGTGTTCCACCACCTCTCATTAGCACGTGAAAAAAACATATGCTAAGAAGCCTGCGTAAATTTGAAAGCTTCTTCAATTATGAATTTGGCCTTTTGCTTGTTTTACCATGTGAAGGGGCCTACGTGATGCATGCATTCAACTTAAAGGCATTAAAGCCTTGGTGGATCTTCTGCCCTGCATGTTATGATATTAGAGTTATGTATTATATATATTATGTATATATTATATATATATAAATATGTTATATATATATAGATATGTTATATATATATAGATATGTATAGATATATATAATGAATATGTTATATGATATCTATATTAAGAATATATTATATGAATATATCTATATATATATAGTATATAAGTGAGTTTATGTTATTTTCATTTTTATTCTTTTTATTTCTTTTTCTTTTCTTTATTTGACTTATAGATATATATATAGTATGATATATATATATATATAAATAGATAGATAGAGATATATCTATATATATAAATATATATATATATATGTATATGTATATATATTATTCAGACATAAAATATATATATCTTTATAGTTTTCTTTTTCTTTTGAATTAAGATTGGACTTGGTCGGCCATGGGCTTTGGCTTATATTTGCACAGGCTTGTGGAGTTCTTGTCGAGTACCTGCAAAATAACATATTTATTGATCAAATTATAATAATTTTATCAAACTAAGTATTTTGATTGAAAATTGATATTAAGTGTGATAAGTGTATAATTACTAATATTAAAGCTCATAAAAATATGAATATCATAACTTAACTCATATAAATGCACACTTATCACCATTCCACCACACTTTCTATTATGTGCATAAAAATATGTCGACCAATCATATGGCCGGAAGGCTGGTTTGCACGATGCCGAGGCTTTCATCTCTATTTTTTTCTTTTTCTTCTCTTCTCCCCTTGAAACTGTTGACCATGACAGGCTCTGACTGAACTATAGTTGGGGCCTGCTCTCACTTGAGCACCCAAATTTGTTTAAATCTGGTTGGTTTCAGGGCCAACCCTCCCCTTGATCTAGACTCAAAGTGGTCCGCTTTATCTTGGGCCAGCGCCTAGAAAGAGTTGTGCACCGACACTGTTGGAGTTACCCTGTCGGGTGTGATCTTGGCCTGCCAACCGTTCAGGAACACTCAGACGCCTCTGATTAAGATGGACTTGCCCGATATTATTGCGGACCTTAGAGCATGCCGATGTTCTTCTTGGCCACCCTCCTGGAGCTGGTGTGCGCCTCTTGTTGGCGAGGCACAGGTGTTAGCGTGGTGGACATAGCATCCCATCACTGTAGCTTCAGTTGATGTCGCCTTTGCAGTGGCGACGAGCTCTACCTCCCAAGCATTCAGGAGCTCCATGAAGGCGACCCCCAAAAAGTTGGGAAACCAACAGTGGGTGGGAAGTTACCGAAAGCAGTTGGCACGGCGAGAAGCCGTATGCAGCATGACTTGCCATCACATGGGGACCGAGGATAAGTCCAGACAGTTCGTTCGCCATTACTTCAACCTATATGAAGAACAGCAGGATGAACAAATAGTCAGTATTTCGATGGGGCCCGGGGCCCTCTATTTTGGCGAAAAGATGAAGAGGTTATATCCCACGGCCGTGCCAACTTGTGGGGAATGGCAATATTTTTTTAATAGTTTATTTTATTTGTTATTTATTTATTCATTTGTTAGGGGGTTTTATTTAAGTGCGTGGGCGTGCCAGTCATAGAGTGACGAGTTTATTGTGCGCACCGTCTGACTGATCAGACGAAGGTGGATATCGTGTCGGACCCGAAACCCGCATATCGTATAAGGCTACGACGTTAATTACGCCGTTCCGAAAGAAGGACAACCCTTGATTAATCGCCAAAAATAAGGGACCCACGAGGGCCAATAATTTGAAGGAAAACTTGATTTGGAAGACATTTATTGGATAAAATGGACTTTATCATGCAATGAAGCAAACAGGAGATGATGTTTATTTAGGTGGATCGACTCCCGGTACGAGGCGGAGAACTTAGATCTGAAGATCACTTCACGCTTAGTGATAGTTTAACCGGACTTAATCTGACCTTCTGCAAATCCATTTCCATTGCATATACCAGAAAATCAAGATATGTAGGCATAGGATATTGCACCTATACATATATGTGTATACACGTGCGTACATGTGTAGGTAAATTAGCATATAGAAGAGTTTATTTCCTTATTCAGAATTGCGTGCATAAGTTAGTTTTTGATAGAACACATATATTGCATGCAGCCACAAACGCTCATACGTAATTTGAAAATTCAGTGATGGTTGATCGAAGATATGCTATCATATTATCCAACCATTTACTTGTTTATTCATTCGTCATGTTTTGGGAGATTTCGGCAGCACCTCCTCGTCCTGAAGTGTGTCGGGGATGGTATAGGAGACTCGTCCATGAAGTGTCTGAAGTCCGCGATCAATGACACCCAAGAGGGGGGGTGAATTGGGTGATTACCTTTTCTAAAAAATCTTTTACCTGATTTAACCGAATGTGATAAAGTGGCAATTAGAAGCTCATATATGATATTTTGCAGGTTAGATCTTTCACAAACTATTATACACAATAGTCCTTCGGTACTAGGCGGAGGTATGAATCCAAAGATCCTACTCACGCAAGGTGTTATTGTCTTGACAGGACTGGCCTTGTTAGTTCAAACCCACCTTTCGATATACCAAGATCTATTACAGAAATAAACGATTGTGCTAGATCTGAAAGATAAAACGTGAGGAAGTAATATGCACGTATAATTACATAGAATGGGGGTAGAAGAATGGACCAAACCACACAAGAGACAGTGATTTTTAGGTGGTTCGGATGCAACACGGCAACCTACGTCCAACCCTCACGATCCGTGAGGATTCACACACTATCTTGTAAGATTACAAGATCAAACCACATACACACACTCGTATGGAGTTTAGAACTCCTACGATGGTGCAAAGGCACCGACACACACACACACGGATCTGAAGAGATCCAACACACACACTTGATGTTCACAGATTAAGAAAATTACACACTTGAAGCTCAAAACAATTAGAAGAAGAAATGAAATGAAAGTTCAGATCTAGGTTCCCCCTGATTGAATGATGCAGATCTAGACTTGATTCTGTTCTTCAGTTGAACACCACTTCTTTGGCTTCAGAAATGATCTTGAAATGCTTGATTCTTGATGAAGGATAGCTGGACGGATCACTATTCACGCAGGTTCTTTCAGCAACTTCTTCCTCTCTTGATAGCCTCCCTTGAATCCTCTTGGTTGATTAGGGTTTCTTGACCCATAAGGTGTTTTATATAGCCTAGGTGGTCAAGGGAGATGCCATAGACTAGCCTCCCACATTTTCTGGCAACTTTGAATGCTCATGGACTCAAAAGTCTAAAAGGAAGGCTTGCCCATGTTGGAGAGAAACACAAGTCAACATTTGCTACTGAGCAGGGGTCGGTCGACCGAATTCTGTCGGTTGGTCGACCGATCTCTGAGAAATCTCAGAGCTTTCAGCTCTGGAAAATTGATCGACCGAACTGGGCATCGGTCGACCGAACTCTGCAAGAGTTCAGTCCTCCGACTGTGGGAAATTTGGTCGACCGAACCAATTGCATTGGTCGACCAAACTCTGTAAAATGAAAAAATCTTTAGCCCAGAAATCACAATCATATTGAAAACCCCTTCATTCGATCATCATGTAGCATCCATTTGAGGTTTAATTAACTCTTTGTGTATTTTGGAAGCTTGATCATTTGAGCATTTGATCATGATGAAAATGTCTAATTGCCTTCTTGTGTTCGTTCTTGAGCAAGCTTACACGGCACGAGACCGAAAATAAGTCCAGTTTTGTTATCATCAAAATCACCTGGAGAAACTTAACAATCTCCCCCTTTTTGATATGACAAAACTCTAGTTCATTAAGTGCATTGGCATGCCTTAAACAAATTTGAACCTGTACACATCGCTTACATCACAGAATTCATCATTACATCCGTGCAAGCTTCCACATGGTTCTTGTACGAGGCTGAGTTTACACTCACAGCAAGTGAAGGATTTCAGATGGACTGATCTGTCTTTCTTCCAACACCATTTGATATACATAACCAAATGGAGGGTTTTAAACAAAACAAGTCCTTAAGGTAAATTTTAATCCATTCAAAATACATCATTCAGCCAACACCAATCCATTCATTCATATTTGCTAAATCCATATAAGTAAAAGTAAAATGAAGAACCAAGATATGTTCAAACACCAAGTGCATTCATTCATTAATCCATAAGATTACTTGACTTTTGACATTGACACGATGCATACCATGCCTAGACGGACTAGACACTGACTCATGCAATGCAAATGACACACACTCATGCAAACACTAACACACATGCATACATAGTACATTACAAAATACTTCTCCCCCTTTGGCATCATCAAAAGGGGGGAAGGGAGTACAGAGGAAGTGGAGCAAAAGTGAAGCTACAGGACTCAAAGACAACCACAGATGGGATGAGCAGAAGGTCATTAGTCATCAGCATCAAAGCCTCCTTATCACAAACAATGCCGAATATCATCAAGAATATGATCATGGGCCTGGACACGGTGCTAGATATTGGCAAGAAGAGGATATGGGCCTAGGACACGGGGCTGGATATCAGCAAGAATCTGATCATGGTACTGAAGATGGTGCTGATATTGGCAAGGTTGTTCTCATTAGCCCGACCATGGTGTGAATGTTCACGAGAGTACGGTTCATTGTGCGACAGGCCCACATGAGTCTTGGTGGCTAGTGGTAGGGTGGTCATGTGAGTGGATAGGTTATTCAAGATGTGTGAGAAGGAATCTATCCGGCCAGACATGGAGTCAAGAATAGTGCTAAAGGTGTCAAAAGAAGTCCCAATGGTATTCCAAAGTTGGAGAGTTTCTCCCCAAAGGTATCCACATGAGTTTCTAATCTAGTTAGGCGCTGATCAAAAGCCTCAAAGTTGCCCAAGAGGGCTGTCCAACGCCTAGTAAATGACTCACCGTAGTGAAATTGTGGTGCACCTCTTGATCTATCTACTATGGGGGAGGAGGCTGCTCACCTGAGCTGGTTCTTGGGGTGGTGCTTGAGCCTCCTGCTGTTGTGGCTCTTCTTCTTCCTCATTTTCAGATTCCTTACATACATGCCCACATTTCTGTACAATTCTCCATCTGGACCCAAATAGTATTGAAAAGATGTGAATAATTTGTGCTTGTTGTAAATATCATCTGCTAACTGGAACTTGCACTTCTCCGTCCAAACTGACTCTAACAAAAGTAAAAACTCTGATAAGTTGGGAAGCAAAGGGCAAGGAACGCCTTCTCTGAGTGCGGCATGACCCAATCAAATTGGTAATGAGGTGTCCATATTGATTGGTAAGCCATTCGAACACAATAGAACAAGAATTTGTGCACTTCAGTCACTTCATTTGACTTCCACCCTTGGGATAAATTAGAGTGGTAAGCATGTGGTGCAAGATCTGCTGTAGTGGTGGAAGTAGTTGGCATTCAACTTTATCAAATTGCTAACTCCTTGTACATAGTCATTGCGTGTCATGAGGATGAAAGTCTCCTCAACGTGTGCATGACCAAAGAGTATATCATGGCCCCTAGCTGACACTCCTAGGGCATTCTCAAATAGTGCTGGATTTACAGTAATCTCCACTCCTTTAACAACCGTATACAAATGGTCATTCAGCATAGATAAATTCCATAAATTGGACTAGACTAGATAATCTTGTATCTAGTCACAAAAACAATCCATCCATCTTGACATTAAAAAGTAAAACCCAAATCTGGTAAGATTTCATTCAACTCACTCAACTCAAAATCAACCAGTCGGGGGTTGATTATCAGCCTTGGATGCATCGGTGGTGCACATGCAGGTGCCGGTGCCTGCTGGGGTGGAGGAATCGGGTCCTCACCTCTCTGGGAGCTGGATGCCCCCCGGGTGGATTTCTGAGGGTCTCGAAAAAAGCTTCTTATAGGTGCCATTAGACTAGAAACCACATGGAAACCCTTAGAGAGCTAACCTCTCCCTTGGGGTAAGATGGACCGGATGACACACCAAAGGCTTTGAAGAATCTACTCCACAAGCTTGAACCCAAAATAGAGCTTCAAGATCGCATACGTCACCATAGAGATTCTATGTCGAAAGACGGCAGACGATCCAGATCTTGTGCAGAGAGGAGAAAGAATGGGTTTCTAGGGTTAGAAGGAGGGTTTGTGGGTGTTTAGGTTAGAGGAGAAGGTTTGAGAGTGAAAGGGGGTGATTGAAGTGAGAAAATAGGGTGAAAGACCCCTTTAAAATGAGTTCGGTCATGACCATAGTCGGACCAATTCGACGGTTTCGATCGACTGAAGTGGGGCGTCGGTCGACCAACTGGTCAACCTAACCCTTTTGCATTTTTTTAAAAAAATCACCTTCTTCCCTTCTATTTTCTTTCCCCTTTTTCTTCTCTCCTTTTCTTTTTCTTTCTTTTTTTTGTTTCATTCATCTCTTCCCCTTTTTTTTTGAATATATCCTTTCTCCCCTTTTTTTGTTTTTGAAAAGAGTGGACTTGGTGAAAAAATGATGAGGCATTCTGAGAAGACACTGCTCAGAAATCCCTCTGACTCTCCCCCTCAGAAAATGCCTCAATCCGAGGTCACTTGGGTCCACATTTATTTATCAAGGAATATTTGGCCTTAAAATTTTTTCAAGGAGGGGCTATATATATAATTACATTCAAGCATACAAGGATGGCATATCAACATAAGGAACTAGAAAAAGTCACACAAAATATGCATGTCTTCCATGCAAACCTACCCTTTATGCAACTACTTTTTCTATATATGCAACACTTAGCCTTAATGCAGACCTAGGTATGTATGCTCTCACCCTTGCACATGCCAAGTTCTCTTCTTATTTTACTGAATTGTTCTTGTTTTAAGGGTTTGGTGAAGATATCTGCCAACTGATTGTGTGTATCAATGAAGTTCAACTCAAAATCCCCTTTACCTACATGATCTCTCAAAAAATGATGCCAGATGTCAATGTGCTTTGTTCTAGAATGTTGGACAGGGTTTTAGACAAGTTGATTGCACTGGTATTGTCACATAAAATTGGAACAGATTTCACTTCAACATTCAGATCAAGCAATTGATTTTTGATCCAAAGTACTTGGGCTCCACAACTTCCGGCGGCTACATACTCAGCCTCGGCCGTTGAGAGAGCTACTGAATGTTTTTCTTGGAAGCCCATGAAACTAGGCACCACCAAGAAACTGACAGTACCCACTAGTACTTTTACGATCAACAATACAGCCAGCATAATCCGCATCAGTGTATGCAATCAGATCAAATGAACTACTGATGGGAAACCATAAGCGAAGTCTACTAGTGCCAATCAAATATCGAAAAATCCGTTTAAACAGCCAATAAATGAGACTCTTTAGGACATGACTGAAAACGAGCACAGAGACATACACTTGTATTGAATGTCAGGATGGCATGCTGTAAGGTACAGTAGTGATCCGATCATACCTCGAAACAGTGTAGGATCTACTATTTTACCCTTTTCATCTTTGTCTAACTTCGTGGTTGTGGCCATCGGAGTTGACATTGGCTTTGCATCTGCCATTCTGTATTTCTTCAAGAGTTCCATGGTGTATTTGGCTTGGTTGATGAAGATTCCTTCGATGTTTGCTTTACCTGCAAGCCAAGGAAGAATGTCAATTCACCCATTAAGCTCATTTCAAATTCACCCTACATGATTTTTGCAAATTCATCACATAAGGCATCATTAGTAGCTCCAAAGATGATATCATCTACATAAACTTGAACCACTAATATGTCCTTACCTGAATTTCTTGTAAAGAGGGTTTGATCAACCTTACTCTCTTGAAATCCATTCTCAAGTAGAATGAGGTGAGCCTTTCATACCATGCCCTTGGTGCTTGCTTCAGTCCGTACAAGGCCTTTGCAACTTGTACACGTGTTGTGGATGTTTTGGGTCTTCAAAACCTGGAGGTTAGTCTACAAAAACATCCTCCTTGATGTACCCATTAAGAAAAGTAGATTTAACATCCATTTGAAATAATTTCAAGTTAAGAGAGCAAGCACTAGGAAAAGAGAATCCGGACTTGCTTCTAATCAAGCAACGGTGCAAAGGACTCATCAAAATCAATACCATATCTCCTGCTATACCCTTTGGCTACAAGCAGGGCTTGTTCCTACCACCAATCCGTGTCATTTAGCTTATTTCTGAAAACCCATCGGTTCCAATTAAGTGATGATTCTTAGGACGCGCACAAGAGACCACACCTTGTTCCTTTTGAACTGGTGTAGCTCTTCATGCATAGCCTGGATCCAAGATTCATTTGAAGAGCTTCATGGACTTCCTTAGGCTCTTCTTGAGAGATTAAAGCCATCAAATCCTCTTCTTCCATAGCCCTAGTGAGGATCTGTTTTTTCACCAGCTATAGGGATTACCAATGATGTTTTCGACAGGGTGATCCTTCAAGAGCGTTGAAGATCTAGGCAGATCGGGGTGTTGCATTTGTTACTCTTGGAGTGTTTCAATTGAAGGATCTGCATCATCTTCATCCTTGCATGGGGTTCCTTCAGTTGATTCACTCTTGGCCTTAGTTGGTCCAGCTTCATGTGAGTTTTTAAGAATGTGATCTGTAACAAAAGAAGGAAAAACTTTCAGATAGAAACAACATAAAAGGTTGTCAACTCTTAGAGTTGGCACCATCAATGGAGAGCCTGACCAACTAATTAAGTATAGTGACAACTCAGCCAATCAACATTTTCAGTAAACCACGGCCAAAACAACCCGCACAAGGTTATTTTCCTAGGAATTAGCCTAGGCAGCAAGTTCATATGATTGAGCTAGCAACTCCCCCTCAGCTAGACACTATATGACATGTGATATGCACAGAGATGTGCAAACAGCTATGGATTGAATGCATATACAGACATATATAATATCACATAAATATTCAACATAAAGTAGATCAACACATAGCACATTTTCTAGAGAAAGTGAGAGGGATGTCACCTGAACGTTCAGATTTTAAAATTTTCTTTTACCCTGACATATGCCGCTCGGCCCGTATGCCTTACCTTCTTGACTGAAAATATATTTCACGCTTCTTATTGTCAAGGCACACCTATAAAATAATTTCTCATTTTACATTCTTAGGTAACCAAATCCTTTTGGGTCCTTGTGGATTAGTAGCACTTGTAGTGGGTCATCTTGCCAAGTTTTGGACACTTAGGTCATCATATTTCAACAGGAAACAATCACACATTGTATGCACGGATTTGCCACAGTAATGGCAAGAAGCACGTGACATCACATTTCTTTTACTCATTGGTTCGACCAGTTTGTGTGTGTTGGGATGATGTGTTGAATGAGAACTTCTTTTCTTCGTTATTGATTGAATAACAAGTTTTCTGAAAACAATCTTGTCATCATGCTTTAACATGAAGCAATCATTCATCTTGTGAGCTACTTTACCACAGTAGTCACAATTCACATATGACTTGATAGAAATTTTATTCAGGTTATTAGCATGCTTCCATATGGATGGAGCAAATTTATCTTTGTCACATGAAAATTCATTTTCTTCTTCGCAGCCAGCAGTATGCAATTGTATGACCTATTTTACTACAATGATTACAATGTATGGAAGGTTTTGTGGTAAATGACTACTTTACATTTTTAAAACCAATTCTATGCTTGTATACTTTCAAATCATCATTTTTCATGATAAAAAATCATGCATCACATGTCCATGTTTCCACAGTAGAGATAGGAAAATTTCCTTTTCTTTGATGCATGGGGTTTAACATGAATGTTTTTGGCATGCACATTTAAGGACATTCACACTATTTTTCGGATTTTGTTGAGTTATTTGCATAATGTGCTTCTGGGAGTCTGATTTGGAGGTGCTAGGTGTACATGTGCTGTGAACAAATGAACTGTATAACTTGTTCTCAAATATCTTTTTGTTCACAAGATTATATCCCAGCCCTTCTCTTTGAAAATTCTTTCATGCCCAACAATTTGTCCAGTTTTCTTTGCCATTTACAAATTTGGACAATGAATTATTCAATTCATGAATCTAAGATTGAAGAGATGAAATATGTAATTCTGCACTGGCAAGTTCTTCTTCATAAGTAGCAAGCCTGGTATTCAACATTGCATTTGCCGTCTCAAGGCCATCTACTTCCTTATTTAATCCATTCACATTTTCAGACTCATTTATAGCCACATATTTTTCTTTTTCTAGAACTAACAATCTTTCAGACATGCTGTGTTGAATTCCTTCAAGTTCTCATTTTCTTTCACAAGCTTTTCAATTTCCTTAGCCAATGCATTATTCAGAACTAGTTCATCCAGTAATTTCTGATAATCATAATCAGAGTTTAGTTCCATTTTTAACTCTTTTTCCGTTTTCTCACATTCAGAGATTCTAGCAAGAAGACTTTCATTTTTGGATTTTATCCATGCAGCCTTTTCCTTATGTAGATCTAACTCGTGTAACCAAGACCCAAACTCTTTTTTAGTTTCTTAGTCTCAGATTTTAATTTCTTATAATTACTTGCAAGATCATTGTGTGCATCCAATAACTCATCAAAAGAGATATTATCATAATTCGATCTTGCCTCTGAGGGTGATCCACTCTGCTAGTCATTGCTGTGATCACTCATGCCTTCCATGAGACATCTGACCTCCTCTTCTTCATGGAAGCCAGCTAAGCCATCAAGTATGTCCTTTGCGGAGCTGCAGCTGGAACAAAAGGAAATTGCTAATATTAACTGCAGTAGTGAACAAATTTAGAACCAAACAATTTTTCACATGTTTGGACTCATAATCTATAGTCCAAACTGATTCATCTTTAGGCAACTCATAAGGACCATGAGAGATAAGCGTCCATAGCTTAGGGTCGTATGAGTTGATAGACTGCACATTATTCCCAACCACAGATTAAAGTTAGAACCATCAAACACAGGTGGAGAATCCATAGTGAACATTTTGTTAGCCATTGATCTGGATCTCTCTAGATCGTTAGATCTATGAAAAATAGAGCCTTAGCTCTGATACCAATTGAAGTCCCGCGATCAATGACACCCAAGAGGGGGGGTGAATTGGGTGATTACCTTTTTAAAAACTTTTACCCGATTTAACGAATGTGATAAGTGCAAGTTGGAAGCTCTAGATCTGATATATTGCAGGTTAGATCTTCACAAACTATACACACAATAGTCCTTCGGTACTAGGCGGAGGTATGAATCCAAAGATCCTACTCACGCAAGGTGTTATCGTCTTGACAGGACTGGCCTTGTCAGTTCAAACCAACCTTTCGATATACCAAAGATCTATTACAGAAACAAACGATTGTGCTAGATCTGAAAGATAAAACGCGGAGGAAGTAATATGCACGTACGATTACACAGAATGGGGTAGAAGAAATGGACCAAACCACACAAGAGACGGTGATTTTTAGGTGGTTCGGATGCCAACACGGCAACCTACGTCCACCCCTCACGATCCGTGAGGATTCACACACTATCTTGTAAAGATTACAAGATCAAACCACACACAACACACACGTATGGAGTTTAGAACTCCTACGATGGTGCAAAGGCACCGACACACACACACACACACACGGATCTGAATAGATCCAACACACACACACGGATCTGAATAGATCCACACACACACTTGATGTTCACAGATTTAAGAAAATTACACACTTGAAGCTCAAAACAAATTAGATGAAGGGAAGAAATGAAAAGCTCATATCTAGTTCCCCCTGATTGAATGATGCAGATCCATGAATTGATTCTTGATTCTTCAGTTGAACACCACTTCTTTGGCTTCAGAATGATCTTGAAATACTTGAGTTCTTTGACTGAAGATAGCGGGACTGATCACTGTTTCACGCAGTTCTTGCAGCAGCTTTCTTACTCTTCTGATAGCTCTCCCTTGACTCCTCTTGGATGATTAGGGTTTCTTGACCATAAGGTGTTTTTATATAGCCTAGGGTGCTTAAGGGAGATGCCAAGATAGTCTCCCACATTTTCTGGTAGCTTTGAATGCTCATGGACTCAAAAGTCTTAAAGGAAGGCTTGCCCATTGGAGAAAACACAAAGTCAACATTTGCCGCTGAGCAGGGGTCGGTCGACCAATTCTATCGATCGATCGACCGATCTTGAGAAATCTCAGAGCTTTCAAGTTTGGGAAAATCGATCGACCGAACTGGGGCATCGGTCGACCAAACTCTGTAAGAGTTTAGTCCTCTGGCTGTGGGAAATTTGGTCGACCAAACCAATTGCATTGGTCGACCGAACTTTGTAAAGCCTGCAAAAAAAACTCTTTGCCCAGAAATCACAATCATATTGAAAATCCCTTGACTCGATCATCATGTAGCATCCATTTGTTTAATTAACTCATTTTGTGTATGTTGAAGCTTGATCATTTGAGCATTTGATCATGATGGAAAATGGCCTTAATTGCCTTCTTGTGTTCGTTCTTGAGCAAGCATACACGGCACGAGACCGAAAACAAGTCCGGAGCTTTTGTTATCATCAAATAACCAGGAGAAACTCAAGTGTTGAGACATCCCCTACTAACGTCGTGCATAAATGGCAATCCCATGCCCATGATAGGTGGAGGAGCCCGAGGGCCAACCCTCCGAGAAATCCCGGTCACCCATGAGGTCGCAATCCATGCTTGCCTTTTTATTGTGGAGCTGCTTTTCATTGTAGTGCATGCATGTGAGTTCATGAGGAGAACTAGCATAACCGCACTCGACGAGTTTGCATATCATCAGGACAATGTATGTCCGGGGACGACACTTGTTATTTATTTATTTATCCTCTTCATCGGCTACTTTGCTCTCACAATTCGGCATGGATAGCCGTGGAGCCATTACCACCATAAGGGATGAGAATCGAGCGAAAAGTCAAGGAAAACACATGCAGAGTAAGTAACAAAACTCCAATTGCAGCATCCTCCCTACCCCAAAACATGTTGGGGGAGATGTATAGAGGTTCGTCCATAGCAAGTTGAGACACACTCCGTAAAAAAAGACAACATGCCAGAACGGCAGCCCAACCCTATAACAGGTGCCGATCTCTGAGGACTCACCTACTAAGAGACCCTTTCACTCGAGGGTTATCGATCACATCTACCGGCTATGTCAACCCATTTCGGCGCCATGGCATACATAGGGGCTCCGGGAGCGCTGTATAACCATGGTCGTGGGTCTAGAGATGTCGGGGCAATGTTCGCCAACGAGGCGTTCATGTTCACTTGGGGAGTGATCGGAAAACAGAACATATGGAAACATACGTAGATACTAATGAATGGTGATATACCTATTTGTACCCCGCTTATTGACCAGGGTCATGCCATGAGATCTCGCAAAGCCCCATCGGTATTGGGGTTGGTTGAACAGGTTAAAATAAAGAAAATGAAATAGACAGGATACGTCACCTTCATATGGGGGGAATCCCTGAGCCAACAGCTAGCAAATAGTGGTAATGCCCCTATCCAGCGGCCATGAAAGGAAGGGGAGTGCCCCTTGATCTGGCGGCTAGCACAAAGGGTAAATTCCCCTGATCCACAACTATAAAGGAGGGGGGTGCCCCTTGATCCGGCGGCCAACATAGGTGGTGATCTAGCGGCAACATGGGTGGTGATGCCATGAACCGGCGAAAGAAAATGGGGGAGATCCCTTGTGATCCAGCGGCCATGCAAGGGGAACTTGATCCCATATTATCCGTGGCCATGCAAGAGGGACTTGATCCCATGGATCGGTGGCAACACCATGAAGGGGCTCACCAATTGATCTGGCGGCTAGCAAATAGAAGGCAAACCAACTGATCCGGTGGCGCTCGCTTCGCCGGATCAACTCCATAGACATGCCATCTTTGAAGCGAGGCATACAGAGATGAATCACTATGGAAGACGATGAAAGTTCTAAGTCAGGTACTAGGAAACAGAGACCAGAGGAAACAATGTTAATAACATGAAATTTCATTTACCCCCTATTCACGACGTTCAAAGATCACGTGTGGATGACGTGACAAATCTTTGGCGCCTAATCGGTTTTCGCATAAGGGGTCTCACAATATTACTTTGAAACAAGGCCTGAGCACATTGGTCCTAGCCCAAAAGGGAAATTTGTTTAATTAAGGCTTTCCCCACCTCACCAATCGTGTATCAGACACCCAAAAGAAGAAACATAGAGAAAAGAATAAACACAGAAATACAACCCTGAAAGCTTTGACCGAGATGAATCTCTGGCCGCCGTGGGGTTACAGAGGTGGAGAGTGCGAGAAACAATGAGCAAACGTTCGATTGAGCATTTTGTATACCAAACTCATCTAGACTTTTTCTATTCAAAAAATATAAATGTACAATCACCAAACTATCATTTACAGAGAAATGAGGAGATGGGGAATGTAGCCCGATGAAGGCACTTTGGTGGAAACCCACCTATGCACTGGAACCGACAGCAGCAGACGGACAGGTTCTTCCTCCCGCTCGTAGCTAGGCTTTTTTCTGGCTTCCTCGGGGTGTAGAAGATATATAGAGTGGTGCTCCTTTTTTTGTTCTCTCCTTCTATTTTGTTGTCCTTTTTTGTTCTGTCTTCCTCTCTTGGTGCTCTTCTCTTCTATTATTTTTCCTTTCGATCAAACGAACTGGGTTTTATAAGGGCATTTGATCTTGACACGGCCGTTGGAGGTGGAGGGCTTCATCCGGCGACAGTAGCCAGAGGGCTTCATCCGGTGGCTAGGGGCAGGAGCTCACCCGGCGGCCACGGGCGGAGGTGGCCTTGGCGTCGGATCACCAAATGACCATCGGATCAAGGCCTTTCTGTGATGTTTTCGGCCCAATTGATATAATCCGGACCAATTGAGTAGTTTGCCCCTGACACTTCGAGTATTTGTCTATTTTTTTGGAACCGGAGCTGGTGAAGGATTGTGCTACTAGGGGCCCATTGAGTTTTAGTATTTGTCCTAGTGGCCACGTCCCGCGGTCGGAAGCTCTATTGCAATAGTTTTATCAGGCGGACGATCGCACAAGAGTTCTTTGTTCTTGGGGAATTGTTCTCTGAGTTTGCTCGGCTTGATTGCTTCTATGGTGGACGACGGCTCTACCAGGCATTGGCTTTGCCGGAATGGCACGGCCGGACAAGTTTCTTTGTAATGTAGTGAGCTCCTTCCGCTAATGAGCTTGGGACTATTTGATAACTGCTCCAGCATTCGTGCACCGGTTTTGGGTGACTTCTTCGACACTCGACTTGTCTACGGGTGTGACTTTAGAGCACTTCGTAATGCATCTGTGTAATTTTTTGAGTGTCAACAAGCTCCCGACCTCCCGTGAGTGGATGATCAGATTTCTACGTTCCCGTTTGACTACTTGAATTTCCATAGTGTGGTCGCCCCATTGAAATAGCTAATCAAAAGAAGTTGAGAAGTCTGACATATCAGCGCTAAGTCCTTCTGACATTAGAGGCGGGCCAAATATAGAATAAGCAACACCCCCTCCTTTGTTGACCTGGTGCATCGAGGGATGAAGAGTATCATACCCCAACTGAAGAGGACCCCGGACAAAGTGCTCTTGTAATGTCCCTGATAGCGATAGCCAATCGAGCATTAATGCAAGCGGGCTCTCCCGATAGCCTAGTCCCCTTTCGGTCTCTCATTTTGTAGTTCAGGACTAGCTTATTTATTCCTTGCAGATGGGCGCCCAAGCCTTTACCGGGCTGATACCCGAGCCTCAACATCATAGACCAACCCCTTATGTCTAGCAGCTTGGATTTCCATGTAGCGTCCACCTATGCTGTCTCTGGATTATGGCACAAATAAGCCCATGGAAAATCAAGATCCATTATAGAGACAACATGCTTGTTGGTAGGCCAACGTGTTGGAAGAATTTTCGCAGAAATGGCCTTGACCGTGTGAGCCGTAGAGATACTCTCGACCTTGACTACCTGCCCTTGAAAGGGGAATTTAAGGCACATGTTGTAGCACCCCTAAAAATTCTCCAGTAATTATCTAAAATTTTCAATAATTAAAGAAATTATTTAAGCAATTAATAGGCTTAAAAGACTTAAATAGGCCAATTAATGGGTTATTGCATTATTAACATTTTTATTAAAGGTCCAACTACTAATAGACAATTAAGCCAACTTAAAATGGGCCTTAAAACCAGAAACCTAAGCCTTTTGGCCCAAGCCCAGCCCTAGAAATGTAATAGGGTATATTTCCCTAATTAAAGTAAATAAATAAGAAAAATTAAGGGATATTTAGGAATGACTTTGAATTAAATCCAAATTTTGACGGCCCAGCTAGGTCGCGGTCAGTCACATGACCGCGTTCTGGAGGTCACGGCCCAGACCAAACCACATTCAAGTTCCGTAAGCGGAAACTGATAACCCATGGAAAGTCTGGATTTTTATCCTCCCTATCGCTAAGGATCGATGTGATCTGCATGGGAACATGCCTAGGATTCTTAGGAGATCGAATTGACACCCCATAGGACTCCTAATTTCACCTAATCTCTCAGCCCTATGTCAATTCCTATAAATAGGACCCAGGTCTATTCTGCGCGAACCCTAGCTTTTGGATCGCGTGAAGTAGAGGTAAGATGATGTTGTTTTGAGTTCTTCCTTTATAAGTTTTTATTCCCCTTAGTATCTTCTAACCCTTGCACACTTTTGTGTTAGGAGATCAATAGGTTAAGGAGATAGAGCGCTCGGAAGTAGCAGTTTCTACGTAGAATGCGCAGGAACCACAGCCCTCTTCTGGCGACAAATTCACAGCCTAGGAGCAACCCCAGAGGTAGGTTATCTCATGATTGGCTTAAACAACTTTCTAGGAGTAAAAGCCTTCTAGCCTTGCTCGATTCCATGTATGATACATGTAGAATTTCATGTTTTTCTATGACTGCGCAATAGGGTTTTTACTACATGCTGTCCATGTAACCTTAATCAAAATCTAACAACTGTCTGCTCATTACCCACGTTTTCATGCTTTAGTTTCATGATAGCATGCTTTCCCTACTAGTTTTATATTAGTTCCATCACTATATGCCTTAGAAATAGGCTCTACACGTTGGATGTTTGCTTCTGTCTGATGCTGACAGATAGCGATCCTGTAGAGACCGCTACCTTCAAGTAGCGGTCTTCCACCAACTGCGACCTGGGTTCTATAATCGAATCAAACCTTGTTTATGCCCTATTATATATGATAGTAAGCATGCCTTCTTTCATTTACTTATGTTCCTGATCATGTCATGACTTCATAGTTAGTGTTAGCATGTGCTTAAAAACTTATTTTCATGTATGTTAATTTCATGCCAAGCCTTATAGTTTTGTACTTAAAGAGGAGAGGTTTCATGACTTAGTTACACCCTGATTCACTCGTTCCCTTCTCGTCTTATTTCTATTTTATTACTTCACACCTAGCCCGTACTCCGGTACGACGCTATTAGTTCACATGCACATGTTAAGAAACCTTCTCGGACTTGAGAGCCTCTTCGTCAGATATTCATTCTGTCGGACTAGGTTATCTTATTTAAAGGCCTCCGTAAGACACCGCGAGCCTGGGATTCCCACGAGGACGCGGAGCTGGTTGTACCCTAAAAACCTTAAAGGCAAGAGAGCACTTCGTGAAATCTGCGTTTTCATGATCGCGGCCATCAGGCGACCGCTACCTTTAGATAGCGGCTACTCTCTGACCGCGTTCCGCCAGTTATTCTATTGAGTCGACCTTTTCCTTATTCTGCGTCGACTCCACTTGATCGCGGCTTGCACTCATCTACGAGCTCCTGATAGCGGTCCTCATTGAGCCGCGTTCTTCCAGCTTGTTCATTGCGTCGACCCAGCTCTTTCTTGTGTCGACTCACCTTCTGTTCATTGCCAGATAGCGAACCCCTCTCGACCGCTACTTCCTGATAGCGGTCCAGTCATAACTGTGTACTGTCAATTTTCTGTCCAACCCGAGGTTTGACCCAAGGGTTGATCTTGCTCTATTCTCAGGTGATCTTATGATTATCTGGAACCCAAACCTTATTCACTAAGTCACTAATCAATCATAGAAATTAATGAATATACCATTATGCTATCAGATTCCCCCGTAGCATGACATTGTCATTAATTCTTTCTTAACCTCACATACTCATTTTGGTACGTTCTTACCTTGGTTTTATTGCCATGAAACTATTGTTTGAACATGATATTATTGGCCTACTTTACTGTTATATCTCGTGGAAGTAGCCTGATTTATAACTTGAAGATGCAATGGTGGGCACAGACGGTGTCTAAGGGCTCCACAGTAGCCCCCTCGGTAGATGGCTGAAAACATACTATAAATTATGGGGTATGATGAATATTGGCGTCGCATTGCACTGTGAGTACTTTTTTTATAAACGAGTGAAATCCACAAGGTAATCTTATGAAATTTACATGTTTGCTAGTATATTCTTGTTACAGGAGTTTCTAGTGCATAGCCTTTTCAAGGATATGAAAAGTACATTCTCGTTACATGATCATACATTCTCGTTATTGAAAGGCCATACTATAATCTTGCTTGATCATGCTCTCATATTTAATTGAAATCTCATATCTTTACACTTATCTTGGTACTTGTTGTTACTTTGGTTTTTTGTTCGTGTGTTTTATCGCATTTTCACTGTTGCCCCTTTTTATAGACCTAAAATGTTAATTACTTTAACATTGCCATAATGTTGATACGAAGATACCTACTGGGTGAGTGCGCTCATTCCCTACTTATTCAATATTTTTTAGGAATTTCTAGGGGCTCGGAGTCAGAGTACTCAAGTGGTGATTCCGAGAGTGAATAAAGTACGAGAGATGTAACGATCCAGAATCCGAGTTCCAGAAATGACCTTGTTGTGCTATGTTTGTGATTTTGATGACAACAAAACTTTATGTATGTGTGAGAAAATATGATTTAGAATGCTTGGTTGAGAAGTCTTGTATTCAATGAGAATGCAATTGTGAAATCATGTTTACTTGCATTGAATGAGAATGAAAGTGTGAAATGATGTTCAGTCTTCCTCGTTCATATTGAATGTTTGAGTTCTCATGCCATTGCATATGTTTTCATTGGTTGAAAAATTTTGTGGAGTTTGAAAAGTGTGGTCATTTTGAAATGAAAAATCAAGTTCCATAAGGTTCTACTAATTTGGCATGATTGTCTACATTTGGGTGTTGAAGCTTTTGGGTGTTGACGATATGGTAGATACAAGGATCAATTTGAATGACTGAGCTCCCATGCCTTTGTATTTTGGATGCTTGAAAGATTCAAAGTTCATCAATAGCAAAAGCTCATTTCTTGGTGCAATATGCATTTGGATGGTTGTGAAGTTATGGAGTTGTATGTGGAACTATCAAGTTTAGAAGAACTTAATTTTTTATACATATACTAACTTGATGTTCTTGTGATTTTATAGGTCCAAGAATGGTTTTTAAACCTTCTCTAATCTAGAGGATCATGGTAACATTTTACGATTTGTTTTTCCTTGAAATGATGGAGGTTTGATGATGTTTTTTGACAAACAGGCATGGGTTGACCCTATGGGTCGACCCCCCCAGACCCAGGTTCTATCTAAAACATAAAAGGGGCAGCTGAGAGGCAGAAAATAGCATGGGTCGACCCCACGGATCGACCCCCATGTTGCTGCATTCTGTTTTGTGTTAGCCTGAGTTGGGTTGTTTAGGGTCGACCGATGCGGTCGACCCTTTCCGGAACGAGATTTTCGGAAGTCTTCTAAACCCATTCTTTTGACCTTGAAACTTTACCAAATTACCACCCTAAAGGTTCCTAGACATATGAGGGTGTTTCTAACATGTTCTAGGAGGGTTTTATGTGTGTGTTCCCCACTCCAACTTGTATATATACCTCAACTCCGAATTTGTGAAATATGAACCCTAATCTGCTTATTTTCTATCTTGTAGGATAAGAAGGCCAAGGAGGAGAAAAGGAGGACTTGGGAAGGGGATATCATCTACATCCATGCATCTTTTAAGATCGTGGTAGAAGGAAAAGATGAGTGGTTCGAGAATAGGAAGAAGATAATACCGACTTCGTGATCATTTATCTACAAACAAAGAAGAGCCGGATCATTTTAAGAAGGGGGAGCTTTACATTTATATATGTTCTTTTGTTCAGTCTTTAGAAGTTGTTTGGGGCTTATTGTATCCATTTCTGAACACTTCAACCATTTTTGAAAGAATATTTTGAGTGGGTGTTTGGAGATTTGATCTCCGAGTGTTTGCGTGGACGCGTGTGGGTCGTTCTGTGTAGAGGAACTCCGCATGTGTGATTTGGGGATTGTTCCCCGTGTGTGGTTGGGAGTTTTCTCCCGTGTGGTTGTGGAGCTACTCTGCGTGTTGTTTGGGGATTGTTCCCCACGTGTGTTTGGGAGTTATCTCCCCTGTGTGTGCATGCAGGTGTCGTCCTGCGTGTGTGTTGGAGCATCGCTCCGTGTGTGCTGTCTTGTAAGGGTCTTTGCAAGATAGTGGAATCCTCACCGGTTTGGTGAGGGGTGGACGTAAGTGCACAAAGTTGTGTGGCCGAACCTCTTAAAAATATCTGTGTCTCATGGTTTGCTTGTGGTTTGCAATTCCTTTACTATTATTCTTCGCTATTTATGGTTTTGGCACAGCATTTCACACACACAGATGTTCACATCTTGACTAATCACACACGAGTGAGTTTTGAGTGCTTAATTCATCTTGATATATCAAGTTCTTGTTTATCAAATCTAGAAGAGGCTAATTGCTTATCTATCCATCGTTCATTATAGTTGATCTTAATTACTTGGAAATTAATTTTTAATAGGCCAATGATTTCACCCCCCCTCTTGATTGTCATTGCCCCAGACCCAACAATTGGTATCGGAGCCTTGGCTCTATTTGTCTTGAGGTCTCATGATCTATAGAGTGATCCTAGGTAACGACAACCTTGAGTGAATTGGCCAAAAGCTGTTTAACCTCGTGTCCTCCGTGCTTTAATGGTAATAATTTTATTTCTTAAAGAAATAGGATGTGTGTTTTTCTTACTTTGCATGAGCCTAATGTTTGGAAAGTCATTAGTGAAGATCCATATGAACTTCTTGCAAATGAAAATGAATGGAAAGGCAAGTATGTTAACAAAAATGTTGAAAATCTTATAGCATTAAATTTTTTGAAGGACAACATAGAATCTGATGTACTTTCATGTATTTTCTCTTGTAGGTCAGCAAGAGAGCTTTGGGACGAGTTGGCACACAAGTATGAAGATGAGTCGAACGAGCTGGTCCAAAATGTATGCATGGTGGCTCGAGGAGAAAGCAATGATGAGGTAAATTCTGACTCTGAAGTGCTTTCAATTGAGGAATGACAATTAGCCTACGCTAATTTGTATGAAAAATGTATGAAGCTCAAGTCTGAAAATAAAATATTGAAAAAGAAAACTAATGAGAATGTGCATGACAATATCTCTTGTGAAAACTGCAAGTTATTATAGTCAAAAATTGAAAATCTAGAAAACCAAAATTAATTTCTTGAATCCAAAGTTGAATTATTTTCAGATGAGATTCCTTGTCTGAATGAAGATCTTGAAATGGCTAGACAAACTAATACAACCTTTGCATCTGAAAATGACTGTCATGATTTGCGTGAACAAAATAAACTCTTGTTGTCCAAGATTTCATTACTTGAAGAAATAGAAAAATATCTTAGAAACAAGTTAGATTCATTGTCTGACGATGAAAAAAATGTTAGAAAAGTTTCTTGATAGTGAAATTGATAGTAAGAGCATCATGATTGAAAATGAAGAGCTTTAAAAGAAAAATGGTGCAATGCTAATCCAGAATTCTTTGCTTGAGAGTAAATTAAAATATCTTGATAAACTTGAATCAGAAAACTCTTTGTTGAAATGTGAAAATGAACAGTTGCTTGCTAAGATCTCAAAGTTTACAAAAATTGAAAAAGTTCTTGAAAAATTAACTAAAAAATTACATACTGTAAATGATGAAAACAAGGAAGTCATCGAAGAAAATGAAAATTTTAAATCTGTGAATTGTATGTTGAATGATAAGATTTGTGCATGCAAAGAAGAAATCACAAGTGTTGAATTGCATATCTCTGCTTTAGAAGAAGAAGTACAAACCTTAAAAGATGACTTATCAAGATTTGTTAAAGGAAAAGAAACTTTGGATAAAATGCTTGGTGTCAAAATGAATTTTCAAAGAGAAGGCATTGGATATTCCCATATGAACAAAAAGTCTTTTGAATCCAAATTGTAAACTTCTTTTATTCATACTTCTGATATTCCCAGCACTGCTAAAGCACCTCCTCCCATTGCTCAAATGAAAACTTCTGAAAATAATTTTGAGAAAAAGAAAATTTTCAACATAAAGCCCACAATGCAAAATAGATTTCAAAAGGTTCAAAGTGGGTAGAAAATGAAATCGAATGTTGAATCTTTTTATTGTGGTATGAATGGTCATGTCATGGATGACTATGCTGTCATGAAAAAGGATTACAAATTTGCATGTAAAGATAAATATGCTTTGAAATCAGAAAGAAATGTTTCTTACTTTTATTGTGGTAAGCTAGGCCATATGATGAAAAATTATTTTTCAAAGCACAATGATGATCTTCATGCAATGAATGTTAAATCAAATTTTCAAAGAAAATTTAGTGATAAACATGCTTTTCATGCTCAAAGGTTTTCATCTAATAACGGAAGGTTCTTTGGAAAAACTCATGCTCATAATAAAAAATCATTCCGTAGATCTACTTCTCCTTATTGTTTTCACTGTGGTAAGTATGGGCATGTAATGAAAAGCTGTTGGTTTTTAATAAAATGATAACTTTCATGCTTCTAGGATGAATATGAGGTTTAATTTTGCTAAACCTAGATCTTTTGAAAATAGAAGATAGAATGCTTTTGAAAACTCCTTTGCTCATGAAAGGAAATCTTCTATTAAAGTTATTCCTCCTCAATGCTTTTATTGTGGAAACCATGGACATGTTATTGAAGATTGCAGGATCATGAAGAATGATGATATGGTGGCAATGAAAATGTCGAAGAAAACTTTTGGTAGCAATGCAACTAACCTCAAGGGACCCAAGAAGACTTGGGTACCTAAATCTGTCAAATAAGTTGACTTTTATGCAGGTGTGCCTTGAGGTAATGTAGCAACCCTGATAAAAATAAGATTTTTAAATAAATCAAATTAAAATAAAAGATAAGTAAAGAGATGACAAAGAGCCTAAATGAGTAAATCATTGATCAAGAGGAAAATAATGCCTTTTATCAAGGCGCTGATTCAAAAGGAAATGCCTCTGTATAAGGCGTTAATTTAAAAGGGACGCCTAGACAATAGGGCGTCAAATTTCAAACGACGGGAAAAATAAAATTAAGGAAAGGAAATGAAACGCCCTCTACATGGGCGCGTTTACATAAGTAACGACGCTCGACAAGGCGTCAATTTAAATTCGACGCCCTCGCTTAAGACGTTAATTCAGTTCGAGTTTCGTTCGACCCAGGAGTCTATCCAGGGCAAGTTATGGATAACTACGTCGAAGGTGGAGTATGGTAAGGACTCTATCATGGAAGTATTACTTCCAATACAACTCTAACCCTATTAGGATTCCCAAAATCCTATAAATACCCTCCTGATCGACCCAGATCGCTATTTGGCGATTTGAGCTATCGTTCTGCTGAAAGGAGAGGTTTTGTTCTTCTTATTGTTTCCTTCAAACCACAGGAGCATGAGGATTCTAATGCTTCTTCGTTTTCTTCTATCACAGATTGAGGAGCTCCTGTCTTCCTTAAAGAACGAGGGTTCTTCATCGTGGGTAGATTACCTGTCAAGTTTTCCTATCAAACGTGAAGAACCGGTAAGTTCTTCTTCATCCTTTGACATCAACCGTATACTATAAAGGCTAATTAATCCTCTTCTCGTTTTTTTCCTCTTACAGCCCAACACCCGTGAAAGGAGGAAGTTTTCCTCTATTTTTTGCAACGGCTGTTTCTTCTCTATTGCTGTCTCTACTTCTGCATTAGAAATAGAGCATCGGATTCTCATCAAGTCCTTCACGTTACTTCAACAGATCACCAGTTGATAATCATCTGGTAGGTTTTCTCAAGAAACGTAGCCCAAATTAATTTAAGATCCTTAATAAAATCATATGTTATCCATGCATATAGTTTCATCATGGTTTTAAGTGTTTTCTGTAAAATTTTGAAAGAAGCGACCCTGACAAGGGCGCTAATTCTTGTTTTGACGTCCTGCCCAGAAGTCGTCAATTACATGTAATTAATAAATACCCACTTTAAAATTTAATATCTATGTAACCATGAATCTAATATATTGTATGAGTATACCTGTGAAATCCTGCTATTTTTCCTATCATGATCATGTACCCTTTTTCCTGAAATTTTATTATATGAAATTTGAAAATTGTTGGATTAACGACCTGCACAAGGTCGTCTCTTATTAAACTGACGTCCCAGACCAGGGCGCTAATTGAAAGTAACGCCCCTGACCAGGGCGCGTTTTTGTTAAATTCCATAATATTGATTTTTGGTAAAATAGAAATAATGAAGGGACGACTGCTGTATACGTCGTCAATTGTGAATAAACGCCCCTGAGAAAGGCGTTAATTGGATAATTAATGACTTAGTTTAAGTCGCTATTTTCTGTATTACTGTTTTACACTGATTACTGTCAACCGAAGGGTTATATATATATATATATATATATATATATATATATATATATATATATATATATATATATCGGCACTATATTCCAGTCCGTGAATATAGTCCCATGTTTCATGATGTTTTAACGTTACCCCTTAACTCTCATTGACATACAAGCTCTCCATTGGACATTCCGTTCCTTTGGACTAGCGAGTTAGTCATAGAGACCTCCATAAGACTCCTCGAGCCTTGGATTCCCTCAAGGCCGACTGAGCTGGTTGTACCATAAAAACCCATTACACTATTTTGCCATGTCACTCTATGGAAACATGGTATACCGGCCCTCATGTTATGCAAAGTGTGTATCATGAGAATTCTCTTAATGGGATGAGGTTATCATGCCATTTGATGCTGTTCTTGTAAACCCCAATTCTATATCAACATCGCTATGGTGTTCTTGTAACCAATCTATCAGATCATTCTATATTAAGAATGAGGACGTCTTGCCATTGATGTGCTGTTCATGTGGACCTCAATTCTATATAAAGAGTGTCCATACTTGTTTGTCATGGTACCCAAGTTAGGGAACCAATTCCACCTAGTTTTATCGATAATCGTGATTGTACCGTTATTATCGTCATTCTATGTCAAGTATCATACTTTTGGACTCTATTCTATCCAAGTTATCCTACGTATCTACAAGCTTTATTCTTGAAATTCCATATTGGCTATATACAAAAGTGGATGTTAAAATACATGATTAATGCCTACGCATATAGGGCCCGATCTGGTCCTGGGAGGAGCACCCGAAAGTACTTGTGCCCATGGGAGTTGATTGATCACGGTATTGGCATTATACCGAAGTGCATGACTAGCTTGATTGAACATTCCACAAATCTTGTACTTGTACTTGACTTGATATTACATGACTTGCGTGGCCCGAAAAGGGTAATTGTATACTTGCTTGACTTGAAACAAAATAGCCAAATTCCAACATGACATGATGAGTTACTTGCTTGAATATCTTGATATCTTTTGATATAAGTTCTTGAAAGTTCATGACTAGTTCTTCTTGCTATCGTATTGTTATACACTCTCTCTATCTTGTCGTTTTATGCGAGCATGCATAGCTATAGTGCATTCATGAAAGATGTAATCACTTAAACCCCTTGCTAGATCTTGAGATATAATTTCCTACTGAGCGTTCGCTCACCTAGTGTTTCCCTACTTTTCAGGTAAGTCCGACGATGAGGGAACTCAAACGGATGGGGAAAATCAAGAGTGAAAGAGATAGAGCTTCTTCCGTGTTATCTAGTCTTTTTCATATTTTCTTGAGTCAACCTTGTATTTTTCCTTTATTTTAGTTAGTACTTCAAGGTTTGTAATAGACATATTCTTATGAAGGAATAAAGGACTGGGTTATCTTTACTTTTGCGCATCTCTGATTTTGGTGTCGAATACACTAATACTCTGATTGACATGATTGATATAAACTCGTCACGCGTCTCCGGGTATCTTCCGCTCTCGGGGCGTGACAGTTTTTGTGGTATCAGAGCCTAGGGTATTCAATTCCTAGGAAAACCCAAGTCCAAGGATAGGTTAAACCTTTAACCGGTGAGATTGGGTAGAACCAAGGGTTAAGTTAACATAGAAATGCTAGCTTTAAATGAGATCACGTATTAATCTAGTTATTGTAATTGTAGGACGATGGCTACCGAACGTGCTCAGTGGCGCAACATGCAGCGTACACTTCAAGGCATGACTCAAGTGCTGCAACAAGTAGCACAGGGAGGTGCACAACGAGCCGGAAGTCTCCACCAAGTCTTCAAGAACATGAACCCTCCCAAATTCATGGGTTCTACGGATCCGGATGACGCAGAGCACTGGATCAGGGAGACGGAGCGTATATTCCGTGTTATGCAGTGCACGGATCAAGATAAAGTCTTATTAGCTACCTTTCAGTTAGAAAGGGATGCCCGATGCTGGTGGGAATCAATAGAAGCTACTTTAAATCAAGACCAAATTACTTGGGAGGAATTTGTTGAACATTTCAACAATAAATATTTTTCAGACCGAGTCCAAGAAAAGAAAGCTACCGAATTTGCCGCACTCAAGCAACGGTCATTATCGGTGGCGGAGTACGAGGCATAATTCTCTAGATTGTCTCGGTATGCTAAGCACTTAGTTAGCACCGAGAAGATGAAAGCTAGGAGGTTCTAAACGGGCTCAGGCCCCAATATATTACCCAGCTGGCACCAATGGATATTCAGGTCTACTCAGAGATAGTACGCCGAGCTCAATTGTTAGAAGATGCCACGGAGCTATCAGATAGAATCCGTGGGAAGGATAAGAAGGAACAAGTTACAAGTTCGGGTTCCTTTAAACCCAACTTCAAGAAGAGGCCTAGCACTGGAGGTACTTCTTCTCAAGACCAAAAATTTAAGAAGACCAAGCCCTTCTCTATCACTACTACACCTTCGAATATAATATGCAAGCATTGTGACAAGGCTGGTCATAAAGCCGAAGAGTGCTGGAGGAAACTTGGAGCATGTCTCCGTTGCGGGAGCCGTGAGCATCGGATTCCCGATTGCCCATTACTTAATGATCAAACCGGTGACGGAAAGCGCCCGGTAACCAAGAACGCTCGTCTTCACGCAATTAAGGAGACCGAAGAAGAAGAAGGCGGACTAGTAGAAGGTACACTGAAAGTTTGTTCCAAGTATGCACATGTCTTATTTGATACGGGTGCATCACATTCTTTTATTTCCAAGAAGTTTGCTAACCCACTACCTATGGAACCGGAATGGATGAAAATAATTTTATCTACTCCTCTCGGAAACGAAACCGATATTACTCACCATTATCAAAACTGTGAAGTCTTGGTAAAAGGAAGAAATCTTCCTATCGATCTCATAAGTTTAGATCTAAAGGAGTATGATGTCATACTGGGAGCGGATTGGTTATCCAAATACCAGGCAACAGTCGATTGCCGCAATAGCAAGGTTACTTTCAAGGACTTTCCAGAACTAGTCTATTCTAGCCCTAAGAGTCGGAGCGAGTCACCTCTTATTTCGGCTCTCCGAGCTAGCAAGCTAATAAGGAAAGGATGTGTATCTTTCCTTGCATTTGTCACGATTAAGGTGGCTCAGGAAACTAAGATAGAAGATATCCCAGTTGTGCAAGAATTTCGGATGTGTTTCCGGAAGATTTGCCTGGATTACCCCCACAAAGAGAAGTGGCCTTCACCATCGACTTAGTCCCTGGTGCTGGACCTGTTTCTAAGACACCTTATAGAATGTCCCCTGCTGAACTCAAGGAGTTAAAGGAGCAATTAATGGAACTTCTTAAGAAGGGATTCATTAGACCGAGTACTTCCCCGTGGGGAGCGCCTGTGCTATTTGTAAAGAAGAAGGATGGATCCATGAGACTATGCATCGACTATCGACAGTTGAATCATCTCACTATCAAGAACAAGTATCCACTACCGAGAATCGATGAGTTATTTGATCAAATATCTGGATCCAAGTATTTTTCAAAGATTGATCTCAGGTCAGGATATCACCAACTAAGGATCAAGGATGATGACATTCATAAAACCGCATTCAGAAGCAGGTATGGCCATTATGAGTTTGTTGTTATGCCTTTTGGACTAACAAATGCCCCTGCTGCCTTTATGCAGTTAATGAATAGTATATTCAGGCCTTATTTAGATCAATTCGTGGTGGTCTTCATCGATGATATATTAATTTATTCCAAGACTAAGGAAGAGCATGAGGAGCATTTGAGGATTGCATTACAAATATTAAGGACAAACCGATTATATGCCAAACTCAGCAAGTGTGAGTTCTGGCTTGAGGAAGTGACTTTTCTCGGACATGTTATATCAAAGGATGGCTTATCAGTAGATCCATCAAAAGTTGAAGCTGTGAAGAATTGGGAAAGACCGACCAATGCTAGCGAGATCCGAAGTTTCTTAGGTCTTGCGGGCTACTATCGGCGATTCATCAAGGATTTCTCCAAGATAGCCGTACCACTCACTAGGCTAACTCGCAAGGAGATCCGTTATGAATGGAGTGAGGAATGTGAAAGAAGCTTCCAAAATCTCAAGGATCATCTAACTACAGCTCCGGTCTTAGCATTACCAATGGAAGGAGAGAAATTCGAGGTATACACTGATGCTTCTGGCATTGGCCTCGGATGTGTTCTAATGCAACAAGGAAAGGTTATAGCTTATTCTTCTCGTCAATTGAAGAAGCATGAAGAGAACTACCCCGTCCATGACTTAGAATTGGCCGCGGTGGTATTTGCACTCAAAATATGGAGACATTATCTTTATGGAGTACAGTTTACTGTATACTCTGATCACAAGAGTCTCAAGTATCTCTTTTCACAAAAGGAACTAAATATGAGGCAAAGACGTTGGCTAGAATATCAAGGACTTCGACTTCAATATACAATATCATCCCGGAAAGGGTAACCATGTAGCAGATGCCCTTAGTCGAAAGCCGAGAGCACTGTTAGCCAATTGTATGATTCAAGAATGGAAATTGCTGGAGCAATTCTCTGAACTCAATATAAGCATGGACACAGACTTCAAAAGTGTCACATTGTCTCACATAAGCATTCGTCCAGACCTATTATCTGAAATACAAGCACTTCAGGATAATGACCCAATATTAGTGGAAATCAAGGGCAAACTAGAAGGACAATCTGATTTCCAAATAACTTGTGAAGGAAGATTAATGTTCAGGAATAGAACTTGCATACCGGATTGTCCCGAGTTAAAGAAGAAGATATTAGATGAAGCTCATAGATCAAGGTACACGATTCATCCTGGATCTACCAAAATGTACCAAGATGTGAAGAGGAATTTTTGGTGGCCCAACATGAAAAGGGAAATAGCAGACTATGTATCACGCTGTCTCACTTGCCAACAGGTCAAGGCGGAACACCAAAAGCCTGCTGGAAAATTACATCCTCTAGATATTCCCAAATGGAAGTGGGAGAATATTAGCATGGATTTCATTATGGGTTTATCTAAATCAAAAGGAGGACATGATGGAATATGGGTTATTATTGACCGATTGACTAAATCGGCGCATTTCTTGCCAATAAAGAGCCGATGGTCAGTTGATGTTTTGGCTGCATTATACATCAAGGAAATAGTCAGATTACATGGTATTCCTGTTTCAATCGTGTCTGACAGAGATCCCCGTTTTACTTCTCATTTTTGGAAGGACTACAACATTCGTTGGGAACAAGGCTTAACTTTAGTACAGCTTTTCATCCTCAAACGGATGGTCAGACCGAGAGAACTAATCAGGTGGTTGAAGATATGCTCAGAGCTTGCATCATTGATTTCGATGGAAGCTGGCATGATCACTTGCCGTTGGTGGAATTTGCATACAATAATAGCTACCAGGCAAGTATACAAATGGCACCTTTCGAAGCTTTATACGGAAGGAGTTGCCGATCACCCTTATGCTGGGACGAAGTTGGAGAGAAACAACTATTAGGTCCAGACATGGTAAGGGATACCACTGAGAAGATACAATTGATTAGAGAAAGACTGCGAGTTGCTCAGTCTAGGCAAAAGGCTTATGCCGATACAAGAAGGAGAGATCTTGAATTCCAAGTTGGAGATCATGTATTTCTCAAGATATCGCCTGGACGTGACATACGGAGATTTGGTGTTAAGGGCAAGCTTACACCAAGATTCATCGGACCCTTCGAGATACTGGAACGAGTTGGCGAGGTTGCTTATCGCATCGCATTGCCTCCTCAACTGTCCGATGTACATAATGTATTCCACATATCTATGTTGAAGAAGTATGTACACGATCCATCACATATTATTGATCATGGAGACTTAGTGATCCAGAAGGATCTCACATATGAGCAGAAGCCTATGTAAATACTAGATCGTGAAGTACGTACCCTAAGGAATAAGGTTATTCCCATGCTTAAGGTACAATGGAATAAGAACTCCGAACATGAAGCTACATGGGAGACCGAGGAATCCATGAGGAAGCGATTTCCAGAATTATTTTAAGGTATATACTCTACACTCTCCACTTATATATACTATTGAATTTAGGGGACCAAATTCTTTTAAGTGGGGGAGGGTGTAGCAACCCTGATAAAAATAAGATTGTTAAATAAATCAAATTAAAATAAAAGATAAGTAAAGAGATGACAAAGAGCCTAAATGAGTAAATCATTGATCAAGAGGAAAATAACGCCTTTTATCAAGGCGCTGATTCAAAAGGAAATGCCTCTGTATAAGGCGTTAATTTAAAAGGGACGTCTAGACAATAGGGCGTCAAATTTCAAACGACAGGAAAAATAAAATTAAGGAAAGGAAATGAAACGCCCTCTACATGGGCGCGTTTACATAAGTAACGACGCTCGACAAGGCGTCAATTTAAATTCGACGCCCTCGCTTAAGACGTTAATTCAGTTCGAGTTTCGTTCGACCAGGAGTCTATCCAGGGCAAGTTATGGATAACTACGTCGAAGGTGGAGTATGGTAAGGACTCTATCATGGAAGTATTACTTCCAATACAACTCTAACCCTATTAGGATTCCCAAAATCCTATAAATACCCTCCTGATCGACCCAGATCGCTATTTGGTGATTTAAGCTATCGTTCTACTGAAAGGAGAGGTTTTGTTCTTCTTATTGTTTCCTTCAAACCACAGGAGCATGAGGATTCTAATGCTTCTTCGTTTTCTTCTATCACAGATTGAGGAGCTCCTATCTTCCTTAAAGAACGAGGGTTCTTCATCCGTGGGTAGATTACCTATCAAGTTTTCCTATCAAACGTGAAGAACCGGTAAGTTCTTCTTCATCCTTTGACATCAACCGTATACTATAAAGGCTAATTAATCCTCTTCTCATTTTTTTCCCTCTTACAGCCCAACACCCGTGAAAGGAGGAAGTTTTCCTCTATTTTTTTTTGCAACGGCTGTTTCTTCTCTGTTGCTGTCTCTGCTTCTGCATTAGAAACAGAGCATCGGATTCTCATCAAGTCCTTCACGTTACTTCAACAGATCACCAGTTGATAATCATCAGGTAGGTTTTCTCAAGAAACGTAGCCCAAATTAATTTAAGATCCTTAATAAAATCATATGTTATCCATGCATATAGTTTCATCGTGGTTTTATGTAATGCCCTGGATCTTGTTGGATCTTTGTTGGATCTTTCGGGTCTGTTTCGGATTGGTTTCGTTGAGTTACGGTTCGCTTTCGTGGCTTCCGAGTTGAGTTTGACGAGCCGTGTGGGTTTTTCTCACGTACTAGTTACGGAACCCTACGGTGAGTTTGTTTGTCAATTCTCTAACTCGTGGATGCTACAACGACGATGTACTCTTCGAGCCGGTCGTTTGGCCTATTTTTGCGTATTTTTCTGAATTTGTGCATTTTCGGCGCATTTTCGGAATTTTCGGAAATTAGGAAAATTTCCTAATTTCTTTCTTTTTCTTTTCTCTTTCTCTCTCTCCTTCTCATTCGCGCGACCGTCTCTCTCTCTCCCGTTCTCTCTCGTTCTCTCCCCTTTCCGGCTCCGGCTGCAGACGGAGGCGTAGGTGGGCGAGGCGGTGAAGCCGTGGAGCTGGTTGGATGCGCGATGGAGCGAGGATCGGATCGATTCTGGCGCGATCCCAAACGGTGGATTCAAAGCCGGTGAAATCGGTTCGCGAGTGGTTTTCGGCATGGTTTAGTCCTTTCGGGGCGCGGTTTCTTCGGTGGAGGTAGGGTGACGGATCCTTGCTTCTCCATCTTCGTTTTCCCTGCCATTGCACGGCGTTCGGCTAGGAAACGAGCGCGTTTGGGCTTGTTTTGCCTAAACCGTGATTTTCGTAGTTTTTAGGGTCGGCCGATAAACGGTGACCATTTGCGGCGTAGTTAGTCTCTAACTGACCGCAGGGATGTTAGAATCCCGTCCACGTTGGTTTCGTGCGATTTGGTGTTCATTCGAGGCCGGTAGAAGCCCGGGAACCTCGGTGACCCATTTAGGGTTGATTTGGTAAAATCGCACGAATCTTGCGTTTTTGGTGTTGCATGTGGGGTTTGGAGCCCCTTGGTGTTGTATTTTGTCGTTGCGGTGTGTTTCCCCTGCGTTTCGGCATGAATGGGGCGTGGAACGGGCCGATCCGGCCATTCCTATGTTTTCCCGCCGTAATCGAAGTGGCGGTCATGCCAGCGACCGTTACTTGATTTAGCGGCCCTACGACTGACCGTCGTTTGGTCTGAGTCGTTTTAGCCCTTTTGTTTCCGGGTAAGCGACGGCCATAGCTTGGAGCGTCATTCCCGTGTAACGTGCCGGTGACTCGCCGTTACTTGCGTTTTGTCATTTTCGTTGGGGGTTAAGTCGGTTGGTCTAACGCACTTGACCCAGCGCGTTAGATGGAAGCGGCGCGCCTTGCCCAGGCCGTTGCTTGCCTGTTGACTGACGTTGACTCGTTGAGGCGGTGCCTTCGACGGTCGAACCCTTGTGCGTTGTTTGAGTGTAACGCGCCTGCCCCTGGCCGTTGCATTCTGTGTGGACGAGGTTGGGTGGCTGTCCCGTTGGAAGGGACGGTGGAGTCCCTGTGCGTCGTTTGTGAGTAACGCGCTCACCCCTGTCCGTCGTTTGCTGTGGTGTTGGGTTGAGGGTGGCTATGCCGTTGTGAGTAACGGATAGGCCCCCGTGCGTCGTTTGGTTTTGACGGCCCTCCCCTGCCGCGCTGTTTCGTGAGTGACGCGCCTGGCTTAGCGCGTTGCTTCGTTTTGGGTTTGGGTGGCTATGCCGTTGGGAGTAACGGTGGAGCCCCTGTGCGCCGTTTGCTTGTAACGCCCCTGGTCCCGTGCGTTACTTGGCTTTTGTGTGCTTTGTAGGTTGTTAGGGTGGTGTGAGCGACGGCCTGTGTCCGTCCGTCGTTTGGGAAATAACGCCCCTGAGCTAGACCGTCACTTGCTAGTAGCGGTCTAGGGCTCGTGCGTTACTTTCCTTGTGCCTTGGTTTTCCGCCCGATGATTCTGTGTGTCTTGGCTTGTCCTTGTGGTCTGCCCGTTGTCCCGTGGATGTCTCTTGATGTCCTATGAGGGTTAAGACTACGTTGCAAGGTGGCCAGGAGTCTTCTTACTTGTGGTAGGATTCTTGATCCTACTCTTGTATGTTTTTGTTGTTTGGTTTCGGTCAACCCGGTGTGACCCAGTGGTTGACATGTGACCTTGTTTGTGCGTGTCCTGGCGGTTCTGTCCTGTCCAAGACACTGCTTCTGGATGCTTCGAGGTGTTGTTCCACCTCGGTTTGCGTGTCCAGCTGTGCTGAGGGTTCTTGATGTTTCTCTCAGGTCTCCGTGTGTTGTTTTCTGCGGAGCGTGGTTTCTCTGGCTTAGGATTAGACCGATTGGCGGCTTGTTCCGCTGGTTGTGACGATCTTGCCGTTTAGTCGTTTGACTCAAGGATCGTTGCGTAGGAGGTCTAGTTGCTTGTCCTGAGTTGTCGGCAGTGGCGATGCTGCCATTTGGTGCCTCGAAGTACGTGTTGAGGGGCGTGGTTGCCTGTCTGTACTTCGGCACTTATGTTTGAGCTTCTGTGTCGTGTGAAGCCTCCACTTGTGTGACCTAAGGCCTAGAGGTGCCGACCCGCTAGCGGATGGCGGAGGGATTTTCCCGGTGAGCGGTTTGTAGTTAGTTCCGCGGGCTCCTAGTCAACGGTAGCGTCCTACCGAGGGAGAATACTAGCTAGAGGACCTGGCTTAGACTATAGCCAGTGTGTGCACACGTGGTCAGGGACTGAGGACTTACGTCGACGGGCGTGACCCTGACTAGTTACTTGTTTTGCTGTTACTATTTGGTTCAGCCGGTGTCTACATCTCTGCTGTTGTTACAGCAGTACTGTAGGTGAGACACTTGAGGTGCGGCATAAGACGTCAGTGGACGCAGCTGGCTTTCTAAGGGGGTGCTTCCGTCACGTGACGCGTAGCTTTCGCGTTTTCTTGCGCGTTGTGACCTTTGCGAGTTGCCCATTCGTGGCTGCACTCGGGGTCAGTGTTTTGCTGTCCGCACGGTGTTCTGTTCGTGCGTGGGGCTTTGTGCACGACGTTCTCTGTCGCGCTTTGTCTGCTTCTCGGCGTCGGCGTTCGCCTTCGCCTTTGTTTGGGCTGGTTGACAGGCCGATGTACCCTTCTGTGTGAGTTTAGGGTCATCCACCTGTTGCCTTTTTGTTTGGAGTAGTTTGGGATGCCGAGGTTAGTTCGGTAGCCGCTTGTTTGGTGCGGGTTCTCACCCTCTCCTGCGTGTTCCCTACTCCTACTTCCCGTCTGTTCCTTTACAGCTTTGTAGTGTAGCTTTTCCTGCTTTGCTACACCTGCTGTTCCTGCTGCTTTGTTGTTGCTTCCGTTGCCTTCGCTTTGTGCGCTGTCCAGTGGGGATCTGCGTGACCCCTACTGAGTTTCTGTTGAGACTCACCCCTGCTGCTTTTCAGGTGGGTTTCGTCGTCTGCCTCTGCTGTTCTTGGTGGAGCGCTCTCTTGCTATTGTAGCTGCCAGCCGTACCTGCGTCGGGCTTCTCCCGACTTCTGTGTACGTTTCTTTCTGTCGTACTGTACTGTGCTAGACTTGTTGTCTTTCCTTTGGGCTGGACTCTGTGTATAATTGTAATTGTTGAAATTATTAATGAAAATGTAATTTTATTTCTGCTACTTTAGCAATCCAATCTAATGAAATTGCTTACTGTTATATCTCTGTGGCTTCAATGTACTCTACACATGCCTTTTATCCCTTCGGCGCTTTCCCGCGCTTGGGAGGCCTCGCGGGTCCCACATGGTATCACGTGTATTCGGTATTTATACCGGGTGCACCGGGTATCCGGAATCCGGGTCGCTACAGGTGGTATCAGAGCAGTGTTCTGAGATGTTCGGAGTTCTTTTCTGAGCTATCAGAGCGTTGTTGTGTGAAGTACATGGGAATCCGAGATATACATTTTCCAGAGTCCTTATGCCCAGTACAGTCTCTTGCTGGCGTAGGTGTTGCGATGGTTTATCGCAGTGCTTCTCGCGTATGGTCTTGTACGTGCTTGGTTGGCACTGTACGAGATGGTTTTTGCTCTCGTCTGGATGTGACTATGTGCTTCGTTCGTTTTGATGTTGGTCTCGATCGTGTTGCGCTTGGCAGTGTTTGTCGGTTGGCATGAACCTGCAGTGCATTGTTCGAGCTATTTTCTGTATTTTGCTCAGGTGGCTTATGACTTTTGGCGCTGGTGTGATGGCCATGCACGTTCTTACGTTGCTTTGGTTGTCCCAGCTTGAGTCTGCTTAGCTTCTGATGCATTGTTGTTTTCGCCGTTTCGGTTGTCGTGTTGCCTCGATTGAGAAGTTGCTCGAGCGAACTTAGGATTTTCCCTTCCTGGTGAGCTGTTGTTGTTGAGCTTGTTGCTTCTCGTCCTTCGTGGTGATGCTTTTTCGAGTTTGCCTTGGAATTGTTGTCTTAGTGATGCCTTTGTCCTGTGTCTGCTTAAGTGTAGATAGCTTTATTTTGAGTCTGATCTGCTCCTTGTTGTACGGTTGCTTGGCTTTGGACTCCGTAATGGTGTTAAGAGCTGTTGTGTACCGTAGTTGCCGTGCTGTGTCTAACGGCCGATGCGTTGTGAAGGCTCATTTATTGTGTCAGGACGTGATGGTAAGCTGAGACTGATGCTTTCCTTGTGCTTTACGCTGAGCTGGTGCTCTTTTCTTATTGCACTTAGGCTCTTTGTGTTCGGTTATTCGCTGGATTGGTGCTCGTGGCGTGTGAATTGCGATCTTGTTGATTGCGATGACGCTGGTGTGTGCTGAGATGCGATTTCCGACGTTGTTCTGTTGCCTGTGCACGTTGTTGAGAGTACAGCTGTTGTGTGTGGGTTGGCTACCCACTTGTCGAGAGGTTCTTTCTTTCTCGATGTGGCTCCGTCTTGGCTTCTCATGCCTTGATGTCGTCAGTTGCCGTGCCTTTGTTTGTGGTTTTTCTTGTGTTGGCATTGGCAATTGTGTGAGTGTTGGGGAATTTGTCGGCATTCCTTGCTGATTAAGTACCCTTTGCTCTGCTTTTTCTTTCTTGGGTGTTGTGCTCTTGAGGCGTGTTGCTAGTCCTTGAGTTGCGTTCCCCGAGATTGTTGTCGTTTCTTGTTGTTGTGGGTCTTCTCTTGGTGAGCAGTTTGATGCGTGACCTGACTTTAGTGGTCGTGTGCTCAGCTGTTCTTGTGCCTTGTTGTGACCCTGCTTGCAGATGTGTTCCTTGGCACTGCGTGTTGTGCGGAGCCGGAGTTCTGCAGGTGCTGTCGTTGGTGTTCTGTATGCCAGGTGTCCCCTGTTGCCTTTGGCACTGGAGCCGACGATGTGGTCGAGCTGTCAGCTGTGAGGACTGTGTCTCCTTGTGTAAGCTGCTGCTTTCCGTGTTGTTGTTGTGTTTTTTCGGTGTTGGTTCTCGATTGTTGTGGCTGTCGTGTCTCTTGCCCTGTGAGACGTAAACGACGTTGCCCTTGCTTCGGAGGTGTCAGATGTGTTCACTTTGGTGCCGTACTCATGCTGTGGACTTGCTGTCTTGGAAGCTAGAGTGTGTACCTGTAATCGTGGTCTGACGGTGTTCCTCTGAGCTGTGTTTTCCGAGATTTGCGTTGTTGGGTTGTTCTTCCCTGCTTCTCCTTTGTTAGTCCGTAATTTCGAGGGCGAAATTTCTTAAAGGAGGGGAGGATGTAATGCCCTGGATCTTGTTGGATCTTTGTTGGATCTTTCGGGTCTGTTTCGGATTGGTTTCGTTGAGTTACGGTTCGCTTTCGTGGCTTCCGAGTTGAGTTTGACGAACCGTGTGGGTTTTTCTCACGTACTAGTTACGGAACCCTACGGTGAGTTTGTTTGTCAATTCTCGAACTCGTGGATGCTACAGCAATGATGTACTCTTCGAGCCGGTCGTTTCGCCTATTTTTGCGTATTTTTCTGAATTTGTGCATTTTCGGCGCATTTTTGGAATTTTCAGAAATTAGGAAAATTTCCTAATTTCTTTCTTTTTCTTTTCTCTTTCTCTCTCTCCTTCTCATTCGCGCGACCGTCTCTCTCTCTCCCGTTCTCTCTCGTTCTCTCCCCTTTCCGGCTCCGGCTGCAGACGGAGGCGTAGGTAGGCGAGGCGGTGAAGCCGTGGAGCTGGTTGGATGCGCGATGGAGCGAGGATCGGATCGATTCTGGCGCGATCCCGAACGGTGGATTCAAAGCCGGTGAAATCGGTTCGCGAGTGGTTTTCGGCATGGTTTAGTCCTTTCGGGGCGCGGTTTCTTCGGTGGAGGTAGGGTGACGGATCCTTGCTTCTCCATCTTCGTTTTCCCTGCCATTGCACGGCGTTCGGCTAGGAAACGAGCGCGTTTGGGCTTGTTTTGCCTAAACCGTGATTTTCGTAGTTTTTAGGGTCGGCCGGTAAACGGTGACCATTTGCGGCCTAGTTAGTCTCTAACTGACCGCAGGGATGTTAGAATCCCGTCCACGTTGGTTTCGTGCGATTTGGTGTTCATTCGAGGCCGGTAGAAGCCCGGGAACCTCGGTGACCCATTTAGGGTTGATTTGGTAAAATCGCCCGAATCTTGCGTTTTTGGTGTTGCATGTGGGGTTTGGAGCCCCTTGGTGTTGTATTTTGTCGTTGCGGTGTGTTTCCCCTGCGTTTCGGCGTGAATGGGGCGTGGAACGGGCCGATCCGGCCATTCCTATGTTTTCCCACCGTAACCGAAGTGGCGGTCATGCCAGCGACCGTTACTTGATTTAGCGGCCCTACGACTGACCGTCGTTTGGTCTGAGTCGTTTTAGCCCTTTTGTTTCTGGGTAAGCGACGTCCATAGCTTGGAGCGTCATTCCCGTGTAACGCGCCGGTGACTCGCCGTTACTTGCGTTTTGTCATTTTCGTTGGGGGTTAAGTCAGTTGGTCTAACGCGCTTGACCCAGCGCGTTAGATGGAAGCGGCGCGCCTTGCCCAGGCCGTTGCTTGCCTGTTGACTGACGTTGACTCGTTGAGGCGGTGCCTTCGACGGTCGAACCCTTGTGCGTTGTTTGAGTGTAACGCGCCTGCCCCTGGCCGTTGCATTCTGTGTGGACGAGGTTGGGTGGCTGTCCCGTTGGAAGGGACGGTGGAGTCCCTGTGCGTCGTTTGTGAGTAACGCGCTCACCCCTGTCCGTCGTTTGCTGTGGTGTTGGGTTGAGGGTGGCTATGCCGTTGTGAGTAACGGATAGGCCCCCGTGCGTCGTTTGGTTTTGACGGCCCTCCCCTGCCGCGCTGTTTCGTGAGTGACGCGCCTGGCTTAGCGCGTTGCTTCGTTTTGGGTTTGGGTGGCTATGCCGTTGGGAGTAACGGTGGAGCCCCTGTGCGCCATTTGCTTGTAACGCCCCTGGTCCCGTGTGTTACTTGGCTTTTGTGTGCTTTGTAGGTTGTTAGGGTGGTGTGAGCGACGGCCTGTGTCCGTCCGTCGTTTGGGAAATAATGCCCCTGAGCTAGACCGTCACTTGCTAGTAGCGGTCTAGGGCTCGTGCGTTACTTTCCTTGTGCCTTGGTTTTCCGCCCGATGATTCTGTGTGTCTTGGCTTGTCCTTGTGGTCTGCCCGTTGTCCCGTGGATGTCTCTTGATGTCCTATGAGAGTTAAGACTACGTTGCAAGGTGGCCAGGAGTCTTCTTACTTGTGGTAGGATTCTTGATCCTACTCTTGTATGTTTTCGTTGTTTGGTTTCGGTCAACCCGGTGTGACCCAGTGGTTGACATGTGACCTTGTTTGTGCGTGTCCTGGCGGTTCTGTCCTGTCCAAGACACTGCTTCTGGATGCTTCGAGGTGTTGTTCCACCTCGGTTTGCGTGTCCAGCTGTGCTGAGGGTTCTTGATGTTTCTCTCAGGTCTCCGTGTGTTGTTTTCTACGGAGAGTGGTTTCTCTGGCTTAGGATTAGACCGATTGGCGGCTTGTTCCGCTGGTTGTGACGATCTTGCCGTTTAGTCGTTTGACTCAAGGATCGTTGCGTAGGAGGTCTAGTTGCTTGTCCTGAGTTGTCGGCAGTGGCGATGCTGCCATTTGGTGCCTCGAAGTACGTGTTGAGGGGCGTGGTTGCCTGTCTGTACTTCGGCACTTATGTTTGAGCTTCTGTGTCGTGTGAAGCCTCCACTTGTGTGACCTAAGGCCTAGAGGTGCCGACCCGCTAGCGGATGGCGGAGGGATTTTCCCGGTGAGCGGTTTGTAGTTAGTTCCGCGGGCTCCTAGTCAACGGTAGCGTCCTACCGAGGGAGAATACTAGCTAGAGGACCTGGCTTAGACTATAGCCAGTGTGTGCACACGTGGTCAGGGACTGAGGACTTACGTCGACGGGCGTGACCCTGACTAGTTACTTGTTTTGCTGTTACTGTTTGGTTCAGCCGGTGTCTACATCTCTGCTGTTGTTACAGCAGTACTGTAGGTGAGACACTTGAGGTGCGGCATAAGACGTCAGTGGACGCAGCTGGCTTTCTAAGGGGGTGCTTCCGTCACGTGACACGTAGCTTTCGCGTTTTCTTGCGCGTTGTGACCTTTGCGAGTTGCCCATTCGTGGCTGCACTCGGGGTCAGTGTTTTGCTGTCCGCACGGTGTTCTGTTCGTGCGTGGGGCTTTGTGCACGACGTTCTCTGTCGCGCTTTGTCTGCTTCTCGGCGTCGGCGTTCGCCTTCGCCTTTGTTTGGGCTGGTTGACAGGCCGATGTACCCTTCTGTGTGAGTTTAGGGTCATCCACCTGTTGCCTTTTTGTTTGGAGTAGTTTGGGATGCCGAGGTTAGTTCGGTAGCCGCTTGTTTGGTGCGGGTTCTCACCCTCTCCTGCGTGTTCCCTACTCCTACTTCCCGTCTGTTCCTTTACAGCTTTGTAGTGTAGCTTTTCCTGCTTTGCTACACCTGCTGTTCCTGCTGCTTTGTTGTTGCTTCCGTTGCCTTCGCTTTGTGCACTGTCCAGTGGGGATCTGCGTGACCCCTACTGAGTTTCTGTTGAGACTCACCCCTGCTGCTTTTCAGGTGGGTTTCGCCGTCTGCCTCTGCTGTTCTTGGTGGAGCGCTCTCTTGCTGTTGTAGCTGCCAGCCGTACCTGCGTTGGGCTTCTCCCGACTTCTGTGTACATTTCTTTCTGTCGTACTGTACTGTGCTAGACTTGTTGTCTTTCCTTTGGGCTGGACTCTGTGTATAATTGTAATTGTTGAAATTATTAATGAAAATGTAATTTTATTTCTGCTACTTTAGCAATCCAATCTAATGAAATTGCTTACTGTTATATCTCTGTGGCTTCAATGTACTCTACACATGCCTTTTATCCCTTCGGCGCTTTCCCGCGCTTGGGAGGCCTCGCGGGTCCCACATGGTATCACGTGTATTCGGTATTTATACCGGGTGCACCGGGTATCCGGAATCCGGGTCGCTACATTTTAAGTATTTTCTGTAAAATTTTGAAAGAAGCGACCCTGACAAGGGCGCTAATTCTTGTTTGGACGCCCTGCCCAGAAATCATCAATTATATGTAATTAATAAATACCCACGTTTAAAATTTAATATCTATGTAACCATGAATCTAATATATTGCATGAGTATACCTGTGAAATCCTGCTATTTTTCCTGTCATGATCATGTACCCTTTTTCCTGAAATTTTATTATATGAAATTTGGGAAAATTGTTGGATTAACGACCTGCACAAGGTCGTCTCTTATTAAACTGACGCCCCAGACCAGGGCACTAATTGAAAAGTAACGCCCCTGTCCAGGGCGCGTTTTTGTTAAAATTCCAGAATATTGAGTTTCTGCATAATGGAAATATTGAAGGGACGACAAATGTATAAGTCGTCAAATTATGAATAAATGCCCCTGAGTAAGGCGTGAAATGGATAATTAATGACTTAGCTTAAGTCGCTATTTTCTGTATTACTGTTTTACACTGATTACTGTCACCGAAGGGTTTTATATATATATATAATATATATATATATATATATCGGCACTATATTCTAGTCCGTGAATATAGTCCCATGTTTCATGATGTTTTATCGCACTACCCTCAACTCTCATTGACATACAAGCTCTCCATTGGACATTCCGTTCCTTTAGACTAGCGAGATAGTCATAGAGACCTCCATAAGACTCCTCGAGCCTTGGATTCCCTCAAGGCCGACTGAGCTGGTTGTACCATAAAAACCCATTACACTATTTTGCCATGTCACTCTATGGAAACTTGGTATACCGGCCCTCATGTTATGCAAAGTGTGTATCATGAGAATTCTCTTAATGGGATGAGGTTATCATGTCATTTGATGCTGTTCTTGTAAACCCCAATTCTATATCAACATCGTTATGGTGTTCTTGTAAACCCCAATTCTATATTCAACATGATGTTCTTGTGGACCTCAATTCTATATTAAGAATGAGGACGTCTTGCCATTGATGTGCTGTTCGTCTGGACCTCAATTCTATATAAAGAGTGTCCATACTTATTTGTCATGGTACCCAAGTTAGGGAACCAATTCCACCTAGTTTTATCGATAATCGTGATTGTACCGTTATTATCATCATTCTATGTCAAGTATCATACTTTTGGACTCTATTCTATCCAAGTTATCCTACGTATCTACAAGCTTTATTCTTGAAATTCCATATTGGCTATATACAAAAGTGGATGTTAAAAATACATGATTAATGCCTGCGCATATAGGGCCTGATCTGGTCCTGGGAGGAGCACCCGAAAGTACTTGTGCCCATGGGAATTGATTGATCACGGTATTGGCATTATACCGAAGTGCATGACTAGCTTGATTGAACATTCCACAAATCTTGTACTTGTACTTGACTTGATATTACATGACTTGCGTGGCCCGAAAAGGGTAATTGTATACTTGCTTGACTTGAAATAAAATAGCCAAATTCTAACATGACATGATGAGTTTACTTGCTTGAATATCTTGATATCTTTTGATATAAGTTCTTGAAAGTTCATAACTAGTTCTTCTTACTATCGTATTGTTATACACTCTCTCTATCTTGTCGTTTTATGCGAGCATGCATAGCTATAGTGCATTCATGAAAGATGTAATCACTTAAACCCCTTGCTAGATCTTGAGATATAATTTCCTACTGAGCGTTCGCTCACCTAGAGCTTCTTCCGTGTTATCTAGTCTTTTTCATATTTTCTGGAGTCAACCTTATATTTTTCCTTTATTTTAGTTAGTACTTCAAGGTTTGTAATAGACATATTCTTATGAAGGAATAAAGGACTGGGTTATCTTTACTTTTGCGCATCTCTGATTTTGGTGTCGAATACACTAATACTCTGATTGACATGATTGATATAAACTCGTCACGCGTCTCCGGGTATCTTCCGCTCTCGGGGCGTGACAGGTAAATAGAGAATAAAGGGATTTCAATAAAAAGGAATAAGGCACACTCATTTAGTAA
>JAHNEJ010002387.1:0-62019 GCA_022559845.1 Amorphophallus konjac
ATTTAAAAATCCTCACTTTTGGGAGTGAAAAATAAATAACAATGATGGCAACATGTATAAGATATGATAAAGAATATAGCACGAGGTGCTAAAGGGGAGTTGTGATCGCCAGAGGGTTTACCTCAATAAGAAGAAATGAGATCGCGTGTACCTGGTGAAGAGTGGGATGCGGGATAAATATGGATTTCCTCCTCCAACTCCAATCGGCCGGCTGATGAAGTGGGTTTTCTTGATTGATTACCTTGTAAAAAAGACAATGAAAAACAAGGAAAAGGGAGGGGATCAGCCAAAGTGCAGTAGTATCGTTCCAAAAACCAACATGAAATAATGAAACGACGTCAACATGCGCACCTCTTTTTTTTTTTTTAAAACCCCTAGCAGAGAACTAGGGAAGGAGATAATATGCTAAATGCAGTAAAAGAACTAATGACAAGAGACCACAATGTGATGAGAATGAAATGAACAAAACAAAACAATATGTAGCCCTGCTCTCCCTGACGAGAGTAAGGTGCAACCGGGAAGACGCGGAACGGATGCAGCAGGATGAAGAAAAGCCAAAGGAGGAAGCCCTGCGTGCTTGTTCAATAGCTAACTTCTTAACCTCTAAATGCTCAGGGTGCCTATTGAATACTTAAATCTTCAACCTCTTTTACGAACGAATGATGTTTTCTTTTATAGCTTCAATCGGATGTGATCAAACAAGGAAATGATAAGAATGGGTAATGAGGCATCCAAAGAAGGATTAAGATCGGGCAAGAGTCCAAAGGATGGCAGGGAACTGTGGGGGAAAGATGGAAAAAGAAGGACTCTGGAGTAAAACACGCCTTAAGACAGGGCGTCTATTTACGAATTGACGACCTGCGATAGGGACGTTTCTTGAAACACGACCTATGAAAGGCCGTTTCTTCCTGGGTTTAATTTTGGAAATGAAAACTTCCTCTGTTTGGAAATTAATGGAACACGCCTAAGAAACGGCGTTTCTTCAAAACACGCCCTGAGGATGGCGTTACTCAAAAAATGCCTTTTATTTTGAAAATAGATAATTCCAGAAATTAACGGATAATACCAGGAATTAACGCCCTGACATACGGTCGTCCTTTCTTTTAAAACGCCCATGACAGGTCGTTACTTTAGAAAGTAACGCCCTTCGTCAAGCCGTGTTTCACGAAAATGCAGGAAAAATGCAGGAAACTCATGAAAAATAGAAAAACTTTATATTATAGGAATATTGAAGTCCACTTGGGGCGTTTACATAATAACATGAGATTTGATCAACAAAACGTCAATTTTGGCGTGTCTACAGCTGCCCCGCCTTGGCGTCTGCTTTGCAAGGGAGTGAGACGGAAATGGAATGAAGTTTAATGAAAGGAATAAAGTGGAACGAACTGATAAGGAGACGCCAAGGTGTGATGGGACACGCCTCAGACACTAAGCATTTGAAATCTTTCCAAGATTCTGAGTGAAACAACTCTGAGTGGTTCCAAGGAAGCATCGATCTGTTGGATAAAAGGAGATTAAACTAAGTAAATAAAGGGTGTGCGCGCGGGCACGACAGGGAAAGACCATTGGAGAGCGATTACCAGCCAATGTGGACGTGCTGCAACCAAGGTAAATTTTGCAGAAAAGTAAAGAGAATTGGGATAGAGATCCAACAAAGGGATACTTTCAAGGAATCAGCCTGAATGGCTTCAAATAGAACGAAGTACTTGATTTGGAATGGAATATCTCATGTCAACTCAATCGAGAGCGAGTGAACTTCATTATCGCCATAATATGAAGATTTTCAGCATGAAACTCAAGGTCCTACATGATGCATGCTGGGTTTAAAGAAAAAGATTAAAACAAACTAAAAATAAAAAATAATCAAGGATAATATTGCTAAGCTGTTTAGGTCTGGTCAAGAATCCATATTTCTGAGCTAACACTAAGCCGAAGCCCGTTTGTTCGCGCATCAACTCAGAAAGTGGAACCATCGTCCCAAACCTTTAACAACTCAACGGCCTATCCGTGTGATCAAGATTCTCCTGAAATCGTCATCGTTTTTGATGAAAGGGAACTCATATTTCAGGTTCATCAGAACCACAAGGTCCTTGATATACTATAGTATCGTAGATATCATATAATAACAATGCTTACAAGAAACGATACAAGGTGACAAGATGTTACTCCCATGAGCGATCCAAACGCCTCGAATCCTGCAAACTTCTGCACTTTGAAACTTATTAGACTTCATTTATCAATTCAGAACATGACATGATCATAAGTGCTTAATCATAAATAATTTCATCAAATAATAGCACTTAAGTTCATCAAAAGCATGGAGAGGGCAAAAAAAAAACGCAGGCCAATAAAACACGCCTAAGAATAGGGCGTTAAAAGCAGGAAAGACGCCTGACCGTAGGTCATTAATATTTGGAACACGCACTACTCAAAGGCGTCACCAAGAAAGGAAGCTTAGAAGAAACACGACCTCATCAAGACACGACCATATCACAGGTCGTCAAATCAAAAGATACGCCCTTACAGAAGGCGTAACCAACAGAGAAAGCTTAGAAGAAACACGACCTCATAAAGGGCGTGACATAAAACACGACCACTGTAAGGTCGTCAAATCAAAAAGACACGCCCTTACACAAGGCGTGAATTCAGCCCGAACCTCCGTTTCTAAATCAAGAACAGAGTCCTTAACCCAATCAAACTTCTATCTTCGGGACTCTTTAGGTCTCTTCAAATCCTTATAAAACAGCAGTTTTTCTTAACCAAATCATCAGAATTTCCTCTGCAGCCGAACTGCTTCGTTCTTTCTTCTCTGCAGGCCTTTCGTTCTGCTTCTTGCTTCTGCAACCGCAGGCCTCCGTATGAGCTTGTTCTGCAAAATCAAGCAATGAACCGGGTGATGAAGAAGCCTAAGATTTCCACACCCAGGATTACCGAAATACAAGGGCACGTAAGCAACCGGATTGCTTTGAACCAGGTAAGCTTTCTCTGCTATTTGCTTTAGGTTATTCCTTCTGCCAAACTCTCATCTCATATTACTGCATGTGTTCTGTTCTTCACAGGACTATCCAAATCTTCTGGGAGCTAGAAGATATGTCCAAATCAAATGGTTACCCCTCATCCTCTCCAAGTTCACTTCAGATATGAGGGTATATGTAGCCAGATGGCATCTCTTAGGGTTGATCACCCATGCTAAACATTATGATCAAGTCTACATAGATTGGGCTACCATAGGAGCATTGATTGAAACCTGACATCCTTCCACCCATACTTTCTTATTTTCCACATTTGAGGCCACCATCTTGATGGAGGAAGTAGAGATGATCCTAGGCTTGAAAAGGATGAAACACGGAGAAGAAGAAGAAGAAAAGATGGCCATCATGCCAAGGCCCATCTCCTCCCATGAATTGCAAACCTCGTTAATACCTAGCCCAAATATAGTGAACCAAATCAAGGTCACTAAAGGAGTTAACCTCTTGAAGCTCGCCTCGTGGGTGTACAAGAGAGCGGGTCAAGCTAAAGAGGAAGAGGAGATAGAAAGAGTGACCAAAGCCTTCGTGGTGTGCTTGGCAGGAGCACTCCTATTCCCATCCACGGAGGACTTTCTAGAGGAGTCCCAATTGAGCGCAGTGGTGAGCTTATGGGAGGAAGAGAGAGTTGGACCGGCGATCCTAGCATATCTCTATAGCGGGCTTACATCAGCGGCCATGGGAAGGCCCATCTACGGGTGCATGCTAGCACTCTCAAGCTGGGTTGATCTACACTTCAAATTCGACTCATGCCACGAAGCCCAACAACCCTCAAGAATTTTCTCAAAGAGCCCACTCTCATATATAACCGGCTCATTAGGTATAAGTAATAGAGTGACCAATCGGATTCCTCAAATCAAGAAGAGAGGGGATTGGAGGGAGCATTTAAAGGTAATGCCAAAGAATCTTTTTACTTGTGCCCCGGGTGTATTCAAAATGCAGGAGCTTCGTGCACGCTTCTCCATCGGGACAGACCTTCGTCTTATTGGTGCTTCGGACTTCGTCTTATATAATGCACACCGGTGCCTTCCTCAGCTTGGGCTTCCAAGGCAACACTTAGAAGACATCTCTCATCTCCCTCCAATCAGATCAAGAGACCTAGGCAGCAATGAAGATGGAGAGGAGGTTATCACCATTCAAGCTCTATGGAGGCTAAGCAAGCTTCATCAACCTGTAGAAGACTTGGATGAAGACAAGGAACAGTGGAAAAATTATGTAACTTCATTGAGAAAATTAAGGCCCAAAGTGGCTCATTAGTCATGGTAGTTCCTTTTTCAAAATAATAATAAAGATTGTTTTCTGATTGAGCCAACTGCCACTGTGATTATGATCGAAATCATCCAAAAACCTGTGTTTCTGTTGTGAATAATGCCTCCCAGAATGCCGTGAATTCAAATATACACGCCTTACCTAAAGACGCTTCCAGTGGCCCTTTGTCAACAAATGACGCCTGCTTAAGTGGGCGTAACTTTAAATAACGTCCTCAAGCAAGGCGTGACTAGATTCAAACCCAAAAGAAATTAATCGTTGACTCATCAAAAATAACGCCCTTTCCTTGGTCACGTTTAAAGTGTAACACGCCTTTACCAGAGGCGTTACTTAAAACAGCAATGATGACTTCTCTCACATCAATCAACGCCCATTCAATGCGCCTGACGACGGTTATTGTTCCCCATGCAAATAAAATTAACGCCTTAATCATCATCGTCAACTTCCAGAAAATGCCCAATGAATGGACGTGAATTATATTATACACGCCTTTCGCAAGAGCGTGTCTTATTTTCGAAACCCAAAAGCCATCGGGCTTCCTTCTCCTTCCTCCTTCCATTCTCATTTCGCCCTTTCTCTGCAAACCCTAACCGAAGCCCCCCCAAAGCCTCTCTCTCGCTCTCTTCCCTCACTCTCTCCATCTCACTCAATCTCACTCAACCTAAACCCTAGCCATGGCCAAACGCCAAAGAGTTAGTGCCCCTGATGTGGTTGATCTTGATGCCTCCCATGCCCAAGAGGAAGAAATCTCCGTGGAGGAGCTCGCCGTCGTGGCCTTCGAAGAAGAGGCGGCGATGGCCGGCGGCGACGAGGCCGACGGAGCAACGGGCGAAGCAACAGATCATGCAGAAGTTGGAGAAGGTGGAGAAGAAGAAGATGAGGAAGATGAGAAAGAAGAAGAAGAAGAAGGACCACCGCCCACGGCGGCGGTCGTTCCCCGGGGCCAACTCCGGCGGCCCAGACGACCACTGCCTCGGCCACAACCCCAGAAACACAAGAAGGTGAGTTCCCCCTCCCCAATTCCATTTTCTTTATTTTATTTATATTTTTCTTGATTTTCCATAGCCCTCGGGCACGAAACCTGCAACACAGAAAAGACACGCCTCCCAGGGGGGCGTTACTCACAAACGAAACGCCCTGACCCAGGGCGTTAATTATTTTTAATTTCTGAAAATCAATTAACCTCCATGAACAACGCCCTGAAGCATGTCGTTTCTTAAAACTTATGATTTTTCATGAATTCCATGCTCATTAAACAATTTCCAAAAATATTTTCATGAATTATTTCGCATGCTGTTAGCTATTTGATTTTCTGTTAAATTAAGAAACCCACGCCCTCCAGTAGGGCGTTAATTCAACAAGAGACGCCCAAACCAGAGGGCGTCGCTTCATTCATTAACGGTCTAAAATTAACCACCCTAAGGAAAACGCCCTGCCACAGGGTGTGACCTCAACAAGAAACGCCCAACACCGAGGCGTGATTAGAAATATGTTTTAGAAATAGCAAAACAGCCACCAAAATACGCCTAAGACGGGGGCGTGATAAACATGAAAAACGCCCTCATCAAGGGCGTTACATTAAAGTTCATTCAGAAAAACGCCCCCCACAGGGGCGTGAATTTATCAAGAAACGACTTGAGGGTGGCCGTGAATTCCAAAATGCTAAAATTCAATATTTAACCCAAATCAAATGTAATTCCACATGGATATTCAAATAATTAAGAAAAATAATTTTCTTTTAATGCATGCAGGGGCTGATGAGGACCCGTATCTCATGGGTCATGGTCTGGGCAGCATACCAGGGTCTCCCCGACTTCCAGAGGGTTAGGGTAGAGGCCATGGGGTTTGGGGCTTTTCTATCCATCGAGCCTTTTAGACCTGACCTAGCACTGATCCAGGTTTTGAGGGAGAGATGGGATAGGGTTAGCCGGACTTTTCTGATGCCCTGGGGGCATATGGTTCCTAGTTTAGAGGACGTAGCCAGGATCACAAGGTTACGGGTAGATGGTGAGGCCGTGAGTGGGTTCACCTATTCTGACTATACGGAGATGGCCCAGAGGCTACTAGGGCTTGAGATGGTCTATGTGGGACCTAGCGAGTGTAGGACCATTTTCCGTACGGACCTGACTACAGCGATGGGTCTAGGAGATGCCAGGCATAGGTCGGGGGAGACCTTAGGCGAGTTTGCACAGCGACTGACCGACGGGGTGAGAGCGGCATGCTGCCAGGACCCGACTGACCATGAGAGAGCGGACCGAGACTTGAGGAGGTTCCTACTGCTGCTGCTCGGAAGATTATTGCTGGGGACGAAAGCCGACGTCATCAACTGCCGCTTCTTAGGCATCCTCGAGGATCTGGAGACGGTTGGCACTTATGCTTGGGGAGCGGCCCTGCTGGCGCATTTGATGGCCGATCTGTCCACGGGGACAGGCCGTGAGACGACCGTCAGTGGCTTCTCACCTCTTCTTCAGGTATGCAATTTCTCATTTCTGATCTTTTCTTTATTATGATGCATGTGAATATAGTACTAATTGCAATGCATGGATGCAGGTGTGGAGCCACCTATACATGCCGATGGGGCGCGTTGACCCACGGCCAGGAGCTGAGGGATCCTTCCCTCTGGTGCGACGCTGGTTGCCCGTCGTCTTCGGTGCCCCACTTGACTACGAGTTGTGGGTTCTACGGAGAGAGTTCCGCGACTTCCCTCCCTCGCTGGTATGTATGAATGAATGATATGCATTTCTTTTTGTTGTTTATTTGAATATGATGAAATGATAATGATGCATGTTCATGAATGCAGGTGTAGTGAAGACCATATGAGGGGATGACAGATGAGGGCCATCCTTGGGTCGTATCGGGGCGACCTCGCTTCGGGCGTGAGCTGTGGCTACACTGCTTGAGCGAGATTGAGCCGTTACGGCTTCGGCTGGTGATGAGGACCCTGGGCCTGCCCCAGGAGTGGATCGAGGTCGGAGAGCCTCGAGGGATTGGCAAGAAGACCCGCGGTCGCACCAAGACGACCGACTGGAGGGTGCGATTCGAGGAGCAGTACGCTGACTGGCAACGAGGCGGGACCACAGTCGTTTCCCACGCGACTGACAGCTCCGAGTACCTCCGGCGCTACTGGGAGGTTCACGCCGGCAGACCTCAGATGAGGGTCTTAGGGGTATGTATGAATGCACTTATTTCTAAATTGAATGCAAATGCTTATGTAACTATTATGCGACTAACATGTAATGAATGCAGGATGCGAGGGACATAGCGGCGATAGATGCCCATGCTCACCTACACAGCCTGGAGAACCAGCTAGCTGCCACACGGGCAGACCTGGAGACCCTAGTGAGTGTTTAAATTATTCCTATATGCAAATGAATTTTTGTGTTTTGTTGAATTAATGATTAGCCACTGACGGTCTTAATGAATGCAGCGTGCCCAGCAGGGAGCAGCGAGGAGAGATCCAGGGGAGGCCTCCAGCTCGAGGGGACCTAGTGCAGAGGTGACTGCACTGACGGAGCAGCTGGCTGGTGCGATAGCGCGAGCCGAGGCGGCGGAGCGTGACCTTGCCTCACGGGTAAATTCTGAACTCAAAACCTCATTCAAATAATGATTAGATATAAATTGTGCACTGATAAAAATTCATTTTTACAGACTGAAGAGCTTCGAGCCACTCTTATCTGCGTAGATGAGGGCTTCCGAGCGACGAGCTCACATGTGCGTGATCTTCCTTCAGTCACATGTAGTTATTTCATTTCATGAATTATTGAACTGTGGAACTGATGATTTGTTTACCTGTTTGTAGGCTGCTCAGCTGAAGGCGATACGTACCGAGTTGTCGATCCGCGATCAGCTGATCGTAGAGCTTCAGCGGACCCTGCAGCGCCGCAGTGAAGTTCCTCAGGATGTAGCCGAGCTGCGAGTTGCCCTGGAGCTGGAGAGGAGGGAGCGCGCTCGGGAGCGCGAGGAGCGGGCTCGTGAGCGGGAGGAGCACCAGGCGGAGCGTGCCCGGTTCCAGGAGCAGCTGGCGGCACGGGAGCGTGAGCTGGCGGACTCGAGGACCCAGTTGATCCTTTCCCAGGAGCGGCTGCGAGTGTCCGAGGAGCGGTTGCAGCGAGGCCGTGAGCGAGCACGGGCTGCGGGGTACTCCTTCACCAGCTCCACCTTCGTGGCGGGTTCTTCCCTTCGAGAGAGGAGTGAGGCAGGGGGACACGTTCGGGTTCCGGCTTCTTCACGGGGGCCTATGCCTCCTCCACCAGCGCCAGCTCGGGACGGTGAGGAGGAGGTTGAGAGTAGGAGAGTAGAGGAGGGTGGAGGCGAGAGCTGAGAGTTTTGTACTTGTACTCCTCCACCTTCACACCTGTACATGATAGACATGATGATATATATATATATATATATATAAGATTTGAGCTTTTGTTACCTGAGTACTTGTATGGTTGTGGACTTGTGTTTGTGTACTTTTTCTTTCCACGTTCCTCGTGTTTGCTTTACTTTGCCCTGTATCTGCAGCTGCGGTTTTCACTTGAATAAACAGGTTAATTCATCTGTTCGACTTGGCCCCTTGCCCGGTGAGCAAGGGATGTCAATATTCTGATCTTAGTAATGGGTCAAGGGGCCAAGCCTTTAATAAGGCAAAATGAAATAATCAAAACCCGGGGATGCCTCATGCAATCATACATATGCAAACAAATAATTAAAAGATGTCCAGGCAAGAATGCAATTCATGCAACATGAAGAATTTATTTTTTGTTCTTTTCAGTATATATATATATTTTTAGGGATTTTCTGAAAAACACGCCTTAGATTAGGTCGTTACTCTTGTAAAAGACGCCCTCGGATACGGCGTTACTGTGAAAAGATTTTTGAATTTTGTTGAAAACACGACCTTCCAAGAGGCGTTATTTTTAAAGAAACGACTAAGAGCTAGGCGTGAATTAACATTAAAGCGCCTTGAACAAAGGCGTTAATTTTTATTCCACCCAAATTGAGCTGATAAAGAAATTAAGGTGGTGGGCCCTACTCGGTCATCATCTAAGATCCATTAACATTTCTTGAATAATTAAAAGGGGAACTGGCGTGAATATGGTTAAACTTATACACAAGATTTCGTACAGTGCATTCTCTTCAGTTTGTCTCGACCATTCTGCTGGTTCATGACTTTTCCAAAAATAAAAAAGAAAGTATAAGGAAGCCCACAAAAGATTCAGAGATACCTGAGGCAAAGCTACCTCCCCTACTCTATGCCTGTTGGGGTTCGGTCTTTGGCGTAGGGACGCTTTGTTGCCTTTTGCCTCTACTTATTGCATGCATACGCCCAAGGTTTTCCTTGCGGGGACTTTGCCCTCTTGTCATGCTTTTCTTTTCACCATTTGACTTTCACTTTGGAATTGATTTGCATTGAATAGATTTGAACTGATGAACAACCTAATTGTACTTGGGCTTTTTGTGGCATTTGTTCCCTTTTGGGCCCTGACTTCCTCCTACTAGGGCGGCGGATAGGCTTGGCGTGTCTGCCTCGAGACCTCCCTTTCTCCCTTGTGGGCCGAAGAAGAAAAGAATGGATATCGTCTTTCGCCTTTGGTCTGGTTTCGACTTTCCATCAGATTTTGCACTGCTTGAGCTCAAGAGTAAAGTGTGTAGTGTGTGCGGGGTCAACTCCCATTTTAAATTAGCAAGAATGATGAATGGATTTTGAATTTTGACCTTTCGGACCGTGGACCTTTTGCCTGTCACGTCAGCCCAAAAAAGGAGAACCATGAAAGAAAACTCTTTTTTTGTTTTTTTTTTGAAAATATTCGATTTTTTTCTTTTTTTTTTGATTATTTGGGAGATTTCTATTTTCTTTGGATTTTTTGTGAAGTTTTGAAATTTTGTTTGGATTTTTGTTCAGGGGTAATATTTCTTGAGATACAAACCGTTCCAGGGGTGAGTTAATTCCTCTCCTTCAGCATTAACCAGTTTATAAGCATTGCCAGGATAAACATCTTTTATGACGAACGGCCCTTCCCAATTTGGTTTGAGCTTTGAACGAGGGCCACCGGGTTTTACAAAAATTCTTTTGATTACCATTTCACCGACCTTAAATTTTCTCTCAATTACCTTCTTTTGATAAAAACGTGAGAGCCTGTTTTGATAAACGCGCGCATGCTCAGCGGCGACCAGACGCTTCTCATCTAGGAGTTCCAATTGGGCAAGGAGTGAATCACGACGTTCATCGATAGAGAGCTCCTCATCCAATTGTACTCGCAGAGAGGGGATAAGAATCTCATAAGGGACTACGGCCTCCATTCCATAAGTAAGGGCGAAAGGAGTTTGCCCAGTGGGGGTTCGAATAGAAGTGCGGTAGGCCCAAAGAGCTTCAACCAGCTTGTCTGGCCAGTCCGAGAATTTATTAGCCTCGCACGTCTTCTTAACAATCTTGATTAAGGTTTTATTAGTGGCCTCTGCTTGGCCATTGCCCTGCGGATAATAGGGAGAAGAATGATGCAATGCAATGTTATACCTGCTGCAGAGATCCTTGAGATCTTGAGAGATAAATTGAGGCCCATTGTCGGTGACGATGGTGCTTGGGATGCCGAACCTCGTGATGATGTTCTTCATGATAAATTTGCAGACGGTTGATGCTTTAATTTCCACGTAAGCTTCTGCTTCCGCCCACTTGGTGAAGTACTCCGTTGCCGTGAGAATGAATGATTTTTGCTTGGTCAGGAGGTTCGAATCGCCAAGGGGTCCAATGATATCAAAAGCCCACATGAAAAAAGGCCATGAGGAGGACGTAGGATGGAGTGAAGAAGCAGGAGAATGAATCTTGTCGGCGTGCAGTTGGCACTTAACACACCTTCGAACATAGATAGAACAATCCTCTTCTAGAGTGGGCCAATAGAAACCTAGTCTAAGAATGTTCTTAGCTAGCATCTGGCTGTTCACATGACCACCACACACACCAGAATGCGCCTCTTCCACAACTTTCCAAGATTCATCATCATCGAGGCATCTCAATAAAACACCGGTGAGCCCTCTCTGTAGAGCACACCTCCAACCAAAGTATAACGTTGAGCCACTCTCCTAATTGCTTTCTTTTCTTCTGCAGTGGCTTCCTCGGGATAAGACTGATCTTACAGTATCTGGCAATCTCATAATACCAAGGCTTTTCTTCATCAGCCAACTCTTCTTGCCAATCCAATAGCATGACCTCTTTGCCTTCAAGAGCTTCTTCCCGTCTAACCTTTCAAGCACCTGATCCCTAATATCAAGAAAGCACGATCCCTAATGGCTGGAGTATCACGCTGATGATCAGGGGGACATGAAAATCACGCTCAGGAGGAAAGACTAAAGCGGAAGCTAAGAAGCAAGTGCGTCGGCCAAGATGTTCTGGCTACGCGGGACATGAACGAAAATCAATTTAGTGAAGAGTTTGGCGTAAGCTGAAGCGAGTTCCTGGTAGGGCTTGAGCTTAGGATTGATGGTGCGGCACTTGACCAACACTTGGCGTAGAATAAGCTGACTGTCACCGACAATTCGTAAATGAGTGACACCATATTGATGAGCGGTTTTAAGACCGGCCAAAAGAGCTTCATACTCGGCTATGTTATTGGTGACGGGAAAAGTGAGCCGAGCAGCAAATGGAATGGTGACCCCTTCGGGTGTTAAAAGAACCATGCCGATCCCTCTTCCTTGAGAATTAAGAGCTCCATCAAAATGTAATGTCCACATAGGATCAGGGGGTTGATTAATGGACATTAATTCTTCATCTGGGAACTCTGAATTGACAGGATCAAAGCGGGGGAGAGGGTGGTGAGCAAGATGCTCGGCAATGGCATAACCTTTGATAGCTTTTTGCTGAATGTAAGTGATGTCAAATTGAGAAAGGAAGCTTTGCCAGCGTGCTAATCGATCAGTGAGGACAGATTTTTCAAGGAGGAATTTGATTGGATTCATGCGAGCGATGAGGTGAACCTCGTGAGCTAGGAAATAGTGTTTTAGCTTCTGAACTACCCAAACCAAAGCTGCACAAGTCTTCTCCATGGCTGAGTATCTCTGCTCACAGGGGTTAAGAAGTTTAGACAAGTAGTATGCTGCCCTCTCCTTACCTTCCTCATCCACTTGAGCTAAGACAACACCTACGGAGTCATCCAGGACCGAAACATAGAGAATAAGTGGCTTGCCTGGAATTGGCGGCCTCAGGACAGGAGGATTGACCAAATAATCCTTCAATTCGTCAAAGGCTGCCTGACATTTGTCATCCCAATTAAACTTGACTCTCGGCTTAGTAAGCTCGTAGAACGGCCTACACCTCTGCGAGTGCTGGGAGACGAAGCGGCGAATGAATTGCAACCTCCCGATTAATCCTCGGACTTCCCTCAAATTCTTGGGAGGAGGCATATCTCTAATGGCTTTTGCCTTGTTGGGATCAACTTCAATTCCCCTCTTGCTAACAATGAAACCAAGCAACTTCCCTGAAGAAACGCCAAATACGCACTTCTTGGGGTTCATTTTTAATTGAAATTCTCGGGATCTCTGCAAAACCTTAGCCAGAACCCCAGGATGCTCAATCCTTGTTCTTGATTTCATAACCAGGTCATCCACATACACCTCAATATAAATATGAATCATGTCATGAAAAATTGCCATCATAGCCCTTTGATAAGTGGCTCCAGCATTCTTAAGTCCAAAGGGCATGACCACATAACAATATGTGCCCCATGGTGTAGTGAATGAAGTTTTCTCTTGATCTTCTTCGGCCAGGCGAATCTGATTATAGCCTGAAAAGCCATCCATGAAAGAAAGAGTCTCAAATCCTGCCGTGTTATCAATCAACACATCAATATGAGGGAGGGGGAAGTCATCCTTAGGACACGCCCGGTTGAGGTCTCGAAAATCTATGCAAATTTGAACTTTTCCATCTTTCTTCATAACTGGGACAATGTTAGCCACCCAATTGGGATAAAGGACGACTCTAACGAATCTAGCCTTGTGGAGTTTATCGACCTCTTCTTTCATTTTCAAAGCCATGCTAGGGTGGAAACGCCTCAACCGTTGTTTTACCGGGACAGACCCTGGCTTAAGTGTAAGGTGATGTTCAACAAGCGCAGGGTCTAATCCAGGCATATCTTCATAACTCCATGCGAACGTGTCTTTGTATTTTTGAAGAATTAAAATGAGCGCCTCCTCTTCGGAGGGCGGCAAATTTTTGCTAATGAGGACAATCCTAGGGTCTTCCTCGGTACCCAAATTGATTTCTTTGGTAGGTTCTTCTACGGAGGCTGATGGTTCGTCGAATCTTCTCATACCACTAGCAAAAGCATCAGCCTCGTTCTCATATTCTTCATACCTTTCATCCCCCTCTTCAATAGGGTCTTCATCATTCATGATTTCATAGACACCCAAACCCTCATTAGAAGCGATAGAATCCTCAATTTCTAACTCTGGTAGGATAATTGGATCTTCCACAAACTCAGGGAGAGCTAAACAAGCTTGGCATCTAATGGCCAATTCCAACAAAAATCTGCGAGGAATCTGCTTACCCCTGGCCTTCTTGTGTGAATCTACCCCATGAACTTTATTAGAAGAAGGGGAAGAAAGGGAGGAAGAGCAACTAGCTTGATTATAAGGGAAAGAAGGAGGTGATAAAGTGGGTACAGGAGGTGATACAGAGGAGGGCCCCTCACCAGAGGGGGAGAAAAGACTTACCAAGGAATTTTGGGAGAGCGGCCCCTGGATCGGGTCGCACTCGAGAGAAAAATAGGAGGTCTCCTCAAAAGAAATGGAGGATTGGAATATTGGAGATTTGGCATTTTTTTTTCGTTTTCATGTTTTCCTTTGTTTTTATTTTCTTTTTCAAGTAAAAAGCAATGTGAAGGGAGAATAGTAGGTGGAGTGGAGATTGCAAGTTTGGAGAAAGATTTAATCAAAGATGGCCCACGCGGGGGCGAGATGGAGTTTTCAGCAAATCGCTCGAGGAGCGAAGGAGCAATCGGGAGGGAAATCTGAATTGAATCGGGAGACAAGTTGATAGTAATCGGTGGTGGTCGTGGCACGTGACCAAACCAACGGGAATAGAGAGAAGCCAACACCAACGGATGCACAGAAGTGAGGGAGAAAAGGCCGGCCCACAGCCTATCCACGGAAAATCCTTCTTCAAAGGGGACATCTGGCTCCCCCGTATCTGTGTAGTCACTTAACATCTGCCTTTTATCTGTGATTGCGGCAGGCATTTCAATCAGTTCTTGAATCAGCGGAGGCCACTCTGGATCTGTCGGCATGAACAGGCGGCTTAGGAGATTGTGATGTCATTCATGTCAAACCACCTGTACCAGTCACATTCCGGATCACCCATTTTTCTTCTTTTATCTGGCCTTAACGACTCCAGGGCTTTATAAGTGGCCAGTGGGGCAATGTGCCGAGCAAACTGTCTAGCGTGCACATCCTGACAATCAAGCAATGAAGTAATGACGGTAGTCTGTTCATTGTTCTGAACGCCACCGGTGACAAAATGTGTCTTTAAAGTCCAGGTGAGCGGCTGGCGATCTGGCTTGAAGGTGGACGTCATAACAGCCCACGGCTCTCCTTCATTCTTGCCCGGTGCTTTGTAGCCTAAGCTGCCTCGTGCAACCACCTTTTGAGGCTTAATGGGCCTAATCTTGCCCTGGAGTTTGGCGCCCAGGCCCTTGCCATCTTGATATCCCATTCTTATCAGAATGTTCCAGCCGGGGGTATTCATCATATTTTTCTTTTTCTTCTTCCCCTTGGAAGGCAGGGGTGTCATAGCAACTGTTGTAACAGTCTCAGATAGCATCGGCTGAGAGTGGGGAATGTCCAGTACAGATAATAACGGCTTGTTGGCTGGCCATATAGAAGGAACTGATGAAGCTACATGAATGTCCTCCTCTGGCAAGATTGGCACGCTGGTCACCTTGATAATGCGGCCCTTGTGCGGAAACTTAAGGCACTGATGGTTTGTAGAGGGCACTGCATCAAGTTGCTGAATATAAGGGCGACCCAGGATGCCATTAAAGGTCGGGTCCATATCCAGGATATGAAAATCTGCCGTAATGGTGGCTGGACCCAAGCTGACTTTGAGAGTAATCATACCCAGAGGGGGTTTCTTTGTATTGTCATATGCTGTGACAGTAATGGTAGATGGCCGAATCTGGCTCTCAGGGATACCGCATAACTTCAGAGTGCTCGGAGGCAACACATTGATAGATGCACCGGTGTCTACCAAACACTGCTTAACGGGCACCTTGTTGATATCAACCGTGATACATAGGGCATATTTTCTTGCCGGTAGAGGTGCTAACTCATGTTCATGGAATGTGATTGCCGGCTGACTGCTGGCAGGGGTCAAGACTGTAATTATCTGTTCAACCGGAAGGTCCTCATTGACCATGACCTTCTGCAGGTATTCCTTCAGGGCCAGCTGATGAGTGGTGGACCTCTTGATTAATTCAAGGATGGAGATTCTGGCTGGAGTGCGATCCAAGTGCTTTAACAGATCATACTGAGTTCCCGGCACTGAATCTTGCTCCTGCTCTTGCTCTTGTGGCCCCTGCACGGGCTCTAGCTCTCTCTGTGGGAAAATACGATGGAACATCCGTCCACTACGGAGCGGCGCTACGCCTTGACGCGCCTCTGTCGGGGCAATATTAGGAGGAGGGTTGGAAGAAGAAGAAGGAATGTTGGTAACAGAGATCTTGCTAGGGGATACCAAAGGGGAATTCAATGAAAGGTGCGCCCCCGTAGGAGGCGTAGTAGTGGTGTTTAATAAAGATGCCCCCGCGGGAGGCATGTGGGGAGTATTTGAAGAAGGTGCCCTCGCAGGAGGCGTGGGAGAAGAGAGGGATATCCGAATGCGAGGAGTATTGGCAGGTGGTGGAATAAGGAGAGATCGTGGCACAAAAGGTGGTTGTACTGATGGTGGAGGAACTCTTGCCGGTGTAGGAGTGGTAGAGGGGATAGCGGGTGCTGGCGGTGAGCGGAGTAGGAGTGGCCTGGAGGGTGCGGATGTAGGATTGGTGGTGGAAGTTGGAATGGTAGGTTGCTGTGGTGGTAAGCGGTTAAGAAGAGAGCGAGCCGGCAAGGCCGTGGAATTGGTGGTGATAGATGGGTTGACGGGGCGTAAAAGAGAACGTCCCGATAGGAGACTAGAAGGAGAAGGAGGAACGCGCAAAAGGCGCGGAGTTTGATTTTGGGTTGGATCATGGTGGAATGCCCCGACAGAGGCGTTTTCTTCGTGCCATCCCTGTCCTCTCTCCACCTCGTAGAGAGACGTGACAGGGTTCACGTGTTGATTAGGAGCGTGCTCCGGCAATGGATTATGGACAATCCCCATATCCTGCTGGGGTGCTGGAGCTTGCTGTGGCTGGACTTGCTGCGGAGCTGGCTGTTGTTGTTGCCGATTTTGCTGTTGCCGATGCGGCCTTCTCTCTTTCATGGTGGCGATGACTTGCCTCATTTCATCCCAATTAATGCCACCCTGGTCATTCAAATCATAAATATGATCTCTGAAATGGAAACAACGATCAAGGTTGTGACCAGGGGCGCGGTGAAATGCACAGTACCGGGATGTGTCAACATTGTCGGGCCACACCGTTCTTTCTTTTGGTAGGACGAGCAGGTTGGCGGCCATCAAAGCATTAAAAATGTCAGGGAGACTCTCTGGGAGTGGCGGATAATGGGCCCTCTTGGGGCCAAGCGGTGGTCTCCGTTGTTGTTGGCCATAGTTGGAAGGTGGGGGGACCTGATGGTATTGTGGTGGTGCTGGAGGGTTGGTGCGAGGCGCTTGGCTCGGTGATGGAGCAAAAGAAGGTTGGGGTGTGAAGTGGCGTTGTGGAGCGGAGGTAAAATGGGGGTTTTACTGTGGAGGTGGCGGAGGTCGTGGGTTTGACTGGTGGTGGGGGTGGCCAACTACGCCAACCTGCTCGTTTGTGACAGTGCCCTCAGTTGTGGGCCCGCTGTTGACATTTGTATTCTTCTTAAACAGCCGAGGCTTCGGCTCAAACATGCCCATGATGGGCGAATCCTTCATTTGTGTTTGTATATAACGAGCTCTTTCATAGAGCTCTTCCATAGTTGTCAGCCGATTCATGGCCAAAATGTGCCGGAATTGAGGAGTTGCATTAGAAATGACCATTTTTACTTGCTCTTGTTCCGACAATGTGTCCTTCAATTTCTCGGCCATAGACCGCCACCTGTCAGCAAATACAATGAAGTCTTCCTCGGGCTTCATTCTCTCAGCGACCAGATCTGTAACAGAAAGGGACGGTCCTACCCGGTCTCTGTACTTTTGCAAGAATTTCCTTTGGATAACATCAAAATCACCAGCATCAGCTGGCTCCAGGGAATAGAACCATTCGAGGGCTGGCCCCTCAAGAGATCTCCTGGATAAATAGGCCAGGGAGGCCTTATTGTCTTGCCAGAAAGAAGTCTCATATCGGAAATCCTTTAAATGAATGAATGGGTTGCCTGTTCCATTATATCGCCGGAAATTCGGCATTTCAGAAGGTGGTAAATGGAACACTGGCAACGTAGGGAGAGAAATTTCCGGAGCATTCTTAGTTGCCGTAACCTTCTTGAGCTGCTCCTCCATGCTGGCCAACTTCTGAAGCAAGAGAGTGTTGGTATCGGGCTCGACTGGGGCCTGATTCTGAACAAAAGAATGCGGTATAGGCGTTCGTAGAACCCGAGGAGGTTGGGAGGATTGATGCCTAACCGCTGAATAGCTCGCCTGCTGGGCCGGCATGGCCACAATAGGCGTTTGTGGACGAGAGGAAGGGGGATGCAAGACCGCCTGGTCATTAGCAATCTGATGGCCACTCACGGCCGGAGGGGGATTAGAGGAAGATGAAAGGATGGATTTCCCCTTTAAAGCGGCCTGAATGGCTTGCCGCTGGGAGTCATCCAACTGGGAGAGAGCTTGGATCAAGTCTGTGACGTTGATGGATGGGGAAGGGTTCCCCGAGGTGTTGGAAGATGGAACTTGAGACGAAGGGTCCGCCTCATGGATGGTGGTATCGACCACATGGACTTGTGAGTAATGGGGGTGAGGAGGAAGGTAGTTCCCCTCATAATAAACAGAATCCTGGAGAGGGTCCTCATATTGACCAAATATGTTCTCATTCTCATCATCATAAGAGTACCCGTTGCCTGACATGTTGACGGTTTTACCTGAACGGAGTTTCATTCTTAAGAGAGAGGATGTTTAATGAAGGAACTATCACAAAATATTCAATCCAAACAAAGCAATCAAATCACCCAACTATGTTTATGCAAACAAGATTGGCAAGAAACGCAAGATTTTAATGTTTGATGTTTGAATTAGGGTGGATTATTTGTGAAAGTTCACTCTTTTGCCCAATGAGACCTAGTTTGATCCGAGTGTAACCTCCGGGTCAACTAAGTTTTTCTCTCTTTTAACAACGCGTGGGTTCTCTAAACTCCAGGTACTTCGAAGGTACAACCAGCCCGGCGTCCGTGAGGGAATCCACGGGTGCGGGGACTTACGGAGGTATTGGAAAAGGGATTTCCGGTCCAAAGAGACGGAATGCTCAATGGAGGGTTGTCCCGATTCCAAGAAGGGTGTGTGGATCCTAGGATAGAGAGAGGAGGTCTCTCAACCAAGCCAGCAAATCAAGATAATCCAATCAACAATGTAATATCAAGACAAATGCCCAGCAATGAATAATAGCCAATCTGTGAAAAGAACAGTAAAGACACGCCTTTGGAAAGGTCGTGTTCACAGCAAGAGGAAAGACACGCCCTGCGGTAGGTCGTGATAAAATGAAAACACGGCAGCGTGGCTGTCGTATATTCTGTGAGGGGCTCACAGACGGTAGGGAAATAACGCCTTGAGGTGAGGCGTTCTAAAGAAAGGACGCCTACAGTAAAGGGCGTCAAAACTCAGAGAAAACGCCCTGTGGTAGGCGCTGATAATAAATGAAACGCCTCAGAGAGCGGCGTTAATTCACAGGCAATATGATAAGGATGCAGTAGACAGCAGTTATGGAAACAGACGCCCTGGAGATGGGCGTTAATCAATGAAACACGTCCCTGTAAGGGGCGCTAAATAGCAGACGAGAAAATAGCAAAGAGAAGGCAAGCAGATGCAATAAACACACGCCCTGGAGGGGGGCGTTAATTAATCAAAACACGTCCCTGTGAGGGGCGTTAAATCAAACGATGCCCTTGTTGAAGGCGTTAATAAGCAGCAATTGACTGATCCGGGGAGTGTGCAGGGTGCACAATGGAGGGTGCCCGAGGGGCACAAGGGAAAGGGTACCGAGGGTACCGAGGGGAAAGGGCACGCGAGGGTGCCTAAGGGAAAGGACACACGAGGGTGTCAAAGGGAAAGGGCACACGAGGGTGCCAATGGAGATGGTAATCAATAAAGAAAACAGTGGAAGTCCCACCGTGATCGCCAATTTGTAGATCGGATTAAAAATCCTCACTTTTGGGAGTGAAAAATAAATAACAATGATGACAACATGTATAAGATATGATAAAGAATATAGCACAAGGTGCTAAAGGGGAGTTGTGATCGCCAGAGGGTTTACCTCAATAAGAAGAAAATGAGATCGCGTGTACCTGGTGAAGAGTGGGATGCGGGATAAATATGGATTTCCTTCTCCAACTCCAATCGGCCGGCCGATGAAGTGGGTTTTCTTGATTGATTACCTTGTAAAAAAGACAATGAAAAACAAGGAAAAGGGAGGGGATCAGCCAAAGTGCAGTAGTATCGTTCCAAAAACCAACATGAAATAATGAAACGACGTCAACATGCGCACCTCTCTTTTTTTTTAAAACCCCTAGCAGAGAACTAGGGAAGGAGATAATATGCTAAATGCAGTAAAAGAACTAACGACAAGAGACCACAATGTGATGAGAATGTGATGAGAATGAAATGAACAAAACAAAACAATATGTAGCCCTGCTCTCCCTGACGAGAGTAAAGGTGCAACCGGGAAGACGCGGAACGAATGCAGCAGGATGAAGAAAAGCCAAAGGAGGAAGCCCTACGTGCTTGTTCAATAGCTAACTTCTTAACCTCTAAATGCTCAGGGTGCCTATTGAATACTTAAAATCTTCAACCTCTTTTACGAACGAATGATGTTTTCTTTTATAGCTTCAATCGGATGTGATCAAACAAGGAAATGATAAGAATGGGTAATGAGGCATCCAAAGAAGGATTAAGATCGGGCAAGAGTCCAAAGGATGGCAGGGAACTGTGGGGGAAAGATGGAAAAAGAAGGACTCTGGAGTAAAACACGCCTTAAGACAGGGCGTCTATTTACGAATTGACGACCTGCGATAGGGACGTTTCTTGAAACACGACCTATGAAAGGCCGTTTCTTCCTGGGTTTAATTTTGGAAATGAAAACTTCCTCTGTTTGGAAATTAATGGAACACGCCTAAGAAAACGGCGTTTCTTCAAAACACGCCCTGAGGATGGGCGTTACTCAGAAAATGCCTTTTATTTTGAAAATAGATAATTCCAGAAATTAACGGATAATACCAGGAATTAACGCCCTGACATACGGTCGTCCTTTCTTTTAAAACGCCCTATGACAGGTCGTTACTTTAGAAAGTAACGCCCTTCGTCAAGCCGTGTTTCACGAAAATGCAGGAAAAATGCAGGAAACTCATGAAAAATAGAAAAACTTTATATTATAGGAATATTGAAGTCCACTTGGGGCGTTTACATAATAACATGAGATTTGATCAACAAAACGTCAATTTTGGCGTGTCTACATCTCACACTATAAATCAATCTGTTTTTATCTCTAGATCAATTCATGCTTGATCATTTAGGACAGTGATGTTCATGCATATGTGCAAGTCTACACATTGCTTGTAGACTGCACAAAGTCTGCACTTGGTTAATTTGATGCATCGTCTGCATATTTCACACTGAGTCCATACATCACTGCAAAAGTCTTTACATTGAAGTCTGTACATCCGACCGTCTCATTCAGCGTCTCACGCTTTGAAGTCTATACATTGTTTGCTTAACTCCAGCATTTGCATTAAAGTCTATACATCGTCTTTCAAAGTCTTTACATTGAAGTCTGCACATCCGACTGTCTCATTCAGCGTCTCACGCATTGCAAGTCTATACACTGTCTGCATTGCGCATACTTTGAAGTCTATACATTGGATATGGTTGTGCATCTCAAAGTCTATACATATCCTCCACGTTCCAGAGAGAAGACAGAGAGAAGAATTTGAGAGAACTTCTGAGAGAAAAAGTATTTGAGAGAGAGAGAAGAGTATGTGACTGTGAAGATCTGCTTCTTCGGAAGCTACATTGTTTTTGGTTTTCAGAAATGATTGTCTTCATCGATTGTCTTGTTTTCTATTTTTCACTTCATCTTTTTTATTCCATCTTGTTACCCTCCAGTGTTCGGAGGAAGGGAGAGATTCTCCGGTTTCCCTCTGGGCTTCAGAAGAAGAGAGATCTGTGATCTCTGGTTTGCCAGTGATGGGCTGTCACTAGCAGGTTCCCTCCGGTTTGGAGGAAGGGAGATTTGTCTCCGGTTCTGATCTTGTGGGTAGCAAGATCAGGTGTCAAGCTTCTGTGGGTTGTAGAGATTGGGTTGAGGGATTTGTTTCCCTTGGTTTGGCAAGCTGTTCGGCAGCATATTGTTCGCAGGCTGAGTCTACTGTTTCTAGCCTTTGCTAGTGGAAGCCTCACTCTGGTTTGGAGTGAGGGGTGGATGTAGATTATGGACTACAATCGAACCACCTTAAAAACCCTCTGTCTCTTCTGTGGTTTGCTTGTTACTGCTGTGTTGCACTTCCTCTGCTCATCATTTTGCTTCACTGTGAACAGCCCTCTCATTCACACTTACTTACTCTGTCTTGGTTATTGACTGCTTTAGCAATACGTTTTGCTGTATCTGAAGGGTTTAAAAATGAAGTTGCGGTTTATTGCTGAGAATTTGATTTTAGGGAGTGATCTATTCATCCCCCCCTTCTATATTACTCTACGCTGCGCATATCAATTGGTATCAGAGCAGGTTATCATCATGTGGACCAACGGTCAGGGTAATCCTAATGGTCCTCGAAGTTTCTTGCCTGAGGGTCAATCCATCAGTCGCCCTCCATTCTTTGATGGTAATAACTATCTCTTCTGGAAAAATAGGATGGAGGTGTTCATCAGGGCACAGAGCCACAAGCTGTGGAGGGTAATCACTACAGGGCCGTATGATCTGCCACCAAACGAGGACGCGTGGACAGATGAACATGTCAAGTTATCTTCACTCAACTGGATGGCCCTGAACATCATCCAGTGTGCTGTTCACCCAGACGAATACGCCCGCATATCAGCCTATAGGACGGCCAAGCGAATGTGGGATGAGCTGCAACTAATCTACGAAGGTACAACTCAAGTAAGAGCCACGAAGGTAAATCTCTACACCTCTGAGTATGAATTGTTTAAGATGAAACCAGAGGAGAACATCACTGAAATGTATGCCATGTTGTCTTTGATCACGAATACTCTTAAGGGGCTAGGGAAAGAGATGGCTGAAGCAGATGTAGTCAGGAAGATACTTAGGTCTCTAACCCCAGCATGGCACACTAAGGCCATCGTGATAGAAGAGTCGAAATATCTGATGACTATGACAGTGACTGAACTCATAGGATCCCTCATGACCTATGAGATGAACTTTAAAAGAGGTGGTGAAGGAAGTGACAGGAAGGGAAAGAATATTGCTCTCAAGGCATCCCGCAACAAGGGTAGCAGCAGCAGTAGCAGTAGCAGTAGCCCCGAGTCCGATGGTTTTTCCGATCTCGATCAGGAGGAGCAGGCAATGCTCACTCGACAGTTCAGTAAATTTTTAAGGAATAAGGGGAAGATCTTTAGGAGGAAGAAGCCATACTCCTTTAGTAAGAACGTTGAATTCAACAATGATAAGGACAGAAATACTAAGAGAATGACTTGTTTTCAATGCAAGAAACAGGGACACATGAAAGGGGACTGCCCAGATCTCCAGAGGAAGGCTCCCAACTTTCAGAAGAAAAGCTCAAACGTGCAGAAAAAGAAGAAGCCACAGGCAATGGTCTGCACGTGGAACGTTGAGGAAGAAGATCCCGAAGACACTTCCTCATAGGAGTATGAAGAAGGAACTTGCCTAATGGCAAACAGTGAAGAGGAGGTAACAAATGTCTTTGAAAATTTTTCTATTGATGACTGGGAAGATGCCTATGCTGAATTATTAGATAAGTTCAATTCACGTAGTAAAGAGCATAGGGTTCTGAAGAGGAAATTCAATACCAATGTTGAAGAACAAACCCAAGTCTGTGAGGAAAATCAGAAACTAAAAGAAGAACTAAAAGAAATGACTTCCCTAAGAAAAGAAAATGAAAAGCTCAAGGGAGAAAACCAGGAGAGTCTCACCCAGCTCAACGAACTCAAAATTAAAATTGAAGAAAGCCTGAAAGAAAATAGAGTGACCTCAGAGAAATATGAAGCTGTTAAGAAAGTGAACGCTGAACTCTTAAAAAACTCTGAGTCCCTGCAAAAAGAGTTGGAAGACAAACAGAAGGTTTTGGAAAAATTTGTCCAAGGAAAAATAAGTCTGGATGCTATACTAGGGACAAGGGTTAACTTCAACAGGGAGGGCCTAGGCTATGACCCAACTAACAAGAGACCCTTTCAATTTAAAACCACCACCTTCTGCCCAGAGAAGGGAAAAGAGAAGCTGGACACACCATCCAGCTCAAATAGCAGTCAAGGAGCTCAATGTCCGAAAGAAAGTTCAACAAACAATGCTGGTCGACCATTTAAATTGGGAATGAATTTTGTGAAGAACTTCACTAAGCCCACTCACCAGAACATAAATGGTAGATGGACCAAGCAAGTGGTTCAGAATAAAAGTTAGAATTACTACAAACAGATGGATCCAAACAGGATGTACTGGAGAAATAACCATCATCCTCAAAAATCAGTTAATCAACAAGCTCACAGGAGATATCCCAGGAATGGGAAGCCTAATGACTGGAATAGAGCTTACTTCTCCAGACCAGCTGGACATAACCCCGGTTATAATTTCAATAAACCCGAAGTAAAGGTGCCAGAGAAAACCATGTTGAAGCAAATCTAGATTCCTAAACATCTACTTAGAGATTTGAATAATGTCTTTGGACCCAACTTATCTTGGGTTCCAAATCACTTTGCTTGATTTTGTTTGTGTAGGTCTGCCTGGCAGTTGAGAACAACAAGTGGTACCTCGACAGTGGCTGCTCCAGGCACATGACAGGAGACCGATCCAAGTTCAGCAAGATAGAGATGAAGGTAGGGGTCTAGTCAAATTTGGAGGAAAGGACAGAGGTAGGATCATTGGAGTTGGCACAGTAGGTAAGTCTTCCACAAACTTCATTGAAAATGTTCAACTTGTGGAAGGTCTTCAACACAACATGATTAACATTAGTCAATTATGTGACAAGGGTCACAGGGTTGTGTTTGATGATAACTCATGCAAAATTTTTGAAATAAATTCCGATGTGGTTAAGTTTGTAGCCAACAGGGTGAATAATGTCTACATGATAGACTTAGACGTTGAATCTGAACCTAATCTTTGTTTATATGCTAATTCTGAAAATGATGCTTTTGAATGGCATAGGCGTCTAGGCCATGCTAGTTTCTCTACTTTAAATAAATTGGTCAAGCATGATTTAGTTAGAGGCATGCCTAGAATTAAGTTCAATTCTATTTCAAAATCATGTGATGCCTGTGCTCTAGGCAAACAGACCAGAAATTCTTTTAAGCTAAGATCTGAGCCATTGTCCTCTAGACCAATGGAACTTCTCCATATGGACCTCTTTGGTCCTACTAGGACTCAGAGTCTTAATGGGAATAGGTTTGGCTATGTGATCATTGATGACCACTCTAGATTTTCATGGATCTTTTTCTTAGCCAATAAAAGCGATGATTTTCAAAAGTTTAACTAGTTTTTCAATAAGGTCAAACAAGAAGGAAAATACAAGATTTGTACAATTCAATCTGACCATGGAGGTGAGTTTGAAAATTCCATATTTTCTGATCTTTGTGAAAGAGAGGGACTAACACACAGGTTTTCCTCTCCCAGGACACCTGAACAGAATGGAATTGTGGAGAGAAGAAATAGAACTATTGTGGAGATGGCCTGAACCATGCTGATTGAGAGTCAATTACCAAGGAAATTTTGGGCAGAGGCGGCCAATACATCAACTTATATAATCAACAGGGCCATGGTAAGACCTATTCACAAGAAAACACCCTATGAGCTACTAAAAGGTAAGAAACCAAACTTGGTTCATTTCAGAATTTTTGGAGCTAAATACTTTATTCATAACACATGTGTCACTTCACTGCTCGCGCAGGGTAATTGATTGGATGATGCGATATGATGACTCGCTCCCTACGCAATTTAGGGATGCCCTGTCATGTTATAGAGGTCGTCCGGGAGAAGGGCCTAGAAGCCGTCATTGTTGACTTTAATGGCAGTTTCTCGTGGAAAAATAATCGCGGCGAGACACGATTCCCCGTTTCACGGCGGGGTCTTGTCGAGCGCATCACATGGGAACAGTATAAAGGAGAAGAAGCGTAGGGGAGAAGGAACGCGCAAGAGAACAAATAAGCAACAGGAAACCAAATCACTCCATTCATAGGTCTATATAAACTATCATGAACATCACAATCATGAACATCGCAAGAGAGGAGGTGGCTATGCTAGCTCGCTAACTCTCGCCATCACCTTCACGCTCGTCCCTCTGGGCGTCCCCCTCCTCTCTGTTGATATTATTTTGCTTCTCTATCTTCTTTTTCTTGGGGTCTTAATGATGATATGTAGCAAGATGACAAGCAAATAATCAAAGATCTGCACCCAACCTATGAACATGTGATCATGAACCTAGGCAACCAAAGCAAGCTGTAGCATGGGCATGCTATCTCAACCAAACTAAGCTAAGGAATAAAAGAAAAACACACGCCGGGGCGTGGAGCAAGGAGTAAATAGAAACACACCGCAAGGGGTGGAACAAGCAAGGAAATAAAAGATGTGAGATGCGAAAGAGAAAGATAATGCCCAATACTTAAGAAAGATGTGATCGCCACCAAAGTAAAAATAAGCCAAAGACCTGAAAATACCTTAGAAATAGGTGGATGAAGCACCCGCCCACGGGAGAAGAAAGATCAAAGAAACCTGCAGGTTAGCTTGGTGTAACGGTCAGAACCCCGTGCGTCACAGTATAGTAACGGTCTCTGGAAAGACCGCCAGAAGAGCCTGACGCGCCTACGCAAGGCCGTCAGAGAACCTTCAGTAGCAAAGCTGTGAATCCTTTTAACTCCAACTCTTCCAGCCGGCTAGAAGACTTGGGCCTCGTGCAAACAACCTGTAAACTTGCCAAAGACGTAGAGAACAAGAACAAATAACCCAAATTAGCCCTTTCAACAATATAGCATCAATTCTTCAATAGACTCAATATCACCAAAAGGAAAGGGGAATACCGGGAAGGTTTTGGTTTTTAACCCCTCTGGGCGTTTTTAAAAGATTGGGAGGATGTTTGTATGATGAAGAACAGTGAAAAACATGGAGAAGGAAGTGGGAGAATGCTTATGATGAAAGGGAGATAGAAAGAAACTCAATATGCAATGATGAACTTTAAGAACCAAAGGAACAGATACTCCCTTCACCAGGCAGCAAACGAACGTGGAAAACACTTCTCCTTGATCAAACGTGGCTCTAAAATGCGGCAGCACTTCGACGCAAACTCCAGAATTTTTTTCCCCTCGGACCATGAAGTCAAGGGTTCTATTTATAGACCCTCAAACCCTCAGGTCGAGCAGAGGAAAATCCAGCAAGATAAAGGGATAACTCTTAGTAAATCCTTGAAGATAATATCACCAAGAGTCCATAGAATCAAACAGAAGGTCCTGAGGATTAGATTTGGAAGAGATATCGTCAATCCAAGTTCTTATCTCGAGCACGGAGTAGCAGAGAAAAGGCCTGAACTGCGAGGACTCTCTGAAGGAAGTAACGACTGCACGACAGACCGCCACAGTGAAATAACGCATCAAGGAACATCTGTTACTTTCAACCTCATCCCCAAAGAGATAAGATCAACAGGAAGAAGATCAAAACAATAGGACTCTATAAAGAAAGCAACGGCCAAGGCATAGGGTGTCAGAATGAAACAACGGCTGCACGACAGACCGTTATATTCAACATATAGGCCAACGGATAAGCTTTGGAACAAGACCTTAAGCTTCAGGACTCTTCAAGGAGCAACGGCCCAGGACCCATCCGTTAGAAGGAAGAAACGCGCCTGGGACAGACCGTTATTATCAATGGAGTTCAAAAGAAGGAATGAAGGTTTTGCTAAGCTTTAGTCAAAATGAAATGCCACAAAGAGCCACATCCGATCAAGGAGTCAAGACCCAAGAAATGATCTTCAACTAAACAAAGAGACTCGATGAAGAGTGAACAACTCGGAGCATCATATATAATGAATAAAGAGATGACCCAACTTATTGGTCATAAAACGGGTGTCAACAGATGCCCCTCCTTAACGTCCTCTTTGCAGGGGAGCGAGCGGAGGTGAAGCGAAAGCAAAATAGAACATGGAGATGAAGCGGGAACGAAGTGGAGTGGATCAAAAAGAGGGCGTTAAGGTAAATGACACCCGTTCTCAACCAACAAGCGATAGGAATTTTCTGGAAAACTTCGAACTGATCACGAGGAACCAGCCAACCAAAGAATGCAAGTCTGGAGGAACTAATAACTAAGGAAAGGAAACACGGCTAGCCGCCGGAGGCAACGGAAAGGAAAGAGAACTGACTAAACTCCAGACAGGAATCTTCAGCCAACCAAATCAAGCGAGAGATTGAAGGAAACCCTCTAATTCAGAGTGGAATAATTCTCCTTCATTCGAGATTAAGAACACAACTATTCACCATCATTGAGACATCTTGAACAGATGAAGCATCATGAATGCTCAAAAGATGCGTATGATGCATGCTGGGCTAAAGAAAAAGAAATCTTTAAATCGAATGCAAAAAAAGATAAAATAATAAAATACTCGAGAATAATATTGCTAGACCGGAGAAATCAGGGTCAGGACACCATCTACAACCACGGCATGCTAGACAGAACCATCGTCCCCAAATTTTTCCAACCTAACGGCCTATCCAACGATTAAACATGTGAACTTAGATCATCATCATTTTTATTTAAGGGGAACATCAGATCCCAGAATGCATGAATGACCAGCCGGTTCTCGAGATAATATATCATAAATAACATATAGTAATGCATTATAGGGATAAGGAAACGAGATACAATACCTGACTTACCTGCCTGACGATCGGCAAGGCGTGATGTTTGATCATAACTTCCTTCATGAAAGATAGGTTAGCCATAAATAAATATGAATATGAGCATGAATCAAGGCCTAAACATTTGTACGTGCGAGAGGCATCAATAATGAACAACATGAAAGGAAATGGAATCATTTTGACATCAATTAGACCATTTAATTCATCAAGAAACTTGCAAGTTTGTAACGGTCTAGTGTAAGGGCGTCACACCAAATAACGGACCAGCACTAGGCCGTGAAAACCAGGCGGTTCACATTCTCCAATAAAACAGGGCCAACACATTTAACGGTAGAAGACAGATGCGTCAGAAGGATGTAACGGTCGGTCGATAGACCGTCACATTTCCTGAGCGTTCAAAAAAATAAAACCCGAACGGTCATGGCCCATTCATTCATCATTCAAAACCCTCAAAAACCTCCACCGAGAAAACCTCCGATGATTCCAACCCCCACCACCACCATGGCCGGCGACGAGGCACCCCAGCCGCCTCCACAGAAGAGGGAAAGAGGGAAGAAGAAGGTCATACGGCGGTTTCACCGCCGGCTCGAACGGGAAGCAATCCTGCCGGTGGAAGAAGAACAACCGGTGAGAAGAAGCCCAAGGGAGGAAGATGAAGCTCCCACGGCCGTGGAGGACCAAGGAGAAGCCCCATTGGGTGAAGAAGAGCCCAAAGAACCAGCCAAGAAGAGGAGAAGGGGCATGGACCATGAGGTAGGTCCCCTCGCCCTAATTTCAATTTTTGATTTTTTTTTAATTTTATTTGTGAATGCATGCGGGGTTGAGGGGTAGAAATGGGTCCCCGAACCCATTAAGAATGATTGTAGGCCATTTGGCCAAGGTGAGAGGTCAAGGGGATGCAAAGGAAAAAAAACCAATAGCAGACAATGTGACGGTCCTGTCAGCGACCGTCACACGCCTGACGCGCCACCCTGAGTGCGTCAGAAACAAGTGACGCCTCACCCCAGGGCCGTTACATCTACCAGGGACTCAAACTTGTTTTTAGGGTTTTCAATTTCAAATTTTTATTTTGTTATCATTTTGGAATGCTTATGCAATGTTTTTATGATGCAATCAACTAACTTATGATCTAAATGACATGCAGGGAAAGCGAAGATCAAGGATCTCCTGGCTGTAGATCTGGGCAATGTACCAGGCATTGCCCGACTTCCAGAGAGAACGACTGGCTGGGATGGGATTCGCCGAGGTGCTCAGCATCGAGGTGATCCGGATGGACACACCCTTGCTGTACGCCTTGCACGAGAGGTGGGACCCAGTCAGCAGAGCCTTCATCTTCCCGTGGGGCCACATGATCCCCACACTAGAAGACATAGCGAGGATTACATGATTGAGAGTCCACGGAGCTGCAGTGACAGGATGGACATACGGTGATTACCGGGAGATGGCACAGCAGCTGCTCGGGTTGGATTTGATCAGACCGGGACAGACCTCATCTCAACTCTCGAGATCAGTACTGCAGGAGAGCTTGGGGTTGAGAGGAGCAGCGATTGCCATAGGAGAGCTACCCGAGAAGCATCTGGGCAGAGTGATAGACCAGGTGTGCCCTCACGTGGCGGCGGAGGTAGGACCTGAGGTAGATAAAGTACTGCGACGCTTCCTGATGCTGCTATTTGGGAAGCTCCTCTTCGCGACTCGAGCGGACGTCATCAGCTGCAGACTGCTTCCGATGATAGAAAACTTGCACAGAGTCAGGAGATATGCATGGGGAGCAGCAGTGCTGGCATTCCTGTTCGAGTCCCTGAGCACGACAGACCGACAGACGATGCTGGGCGGCTTCTCGCCTTTTCTACAGGTAAAATGCAAATTCAAATGCTTCTATGATTTATGCAAAAACGTTTATGCCATGATTATGCAATTTGACTGACTCGATTTCTAAATGCAGATCTGGAGCTACATGTATCTCCCGGGCATCGGGAGAGGCACGCTTCTCCACCCCAGCCGTATCCCGATCGCAAGGCGATGGACGGTTACGAGGGACACATGGTCGATCATCAGATTGACCCGGACGATCCAGGACGACCTGGACTTCCTCCCACACACGGCGGTATGTCCGGAACTCAAAAATGATTTCTATATGCTCTTAGACGCTTCTTAAATGCTTTCTAAAAATGCTTTCTATATGATGAACTTATATGCTGATGAATGGACTTAATGTTTCTAGGTGAGATCGACCCCGTACCGCGACGAGGGTTACACGGGACAGCCGTGGGTAGAGGCGGCCTTGTCGTACAGGGGACGAGACATATGGCTGCATTGCATCCACATCATCGAGCCTCTGCACTACAGGCTGATCCTGCGGACTCGGGGACTACACCAGCCCGAGGTGACCGTTCCACGCCGTAGTGATGACCGCCTAGGCAAGTCGGCAAGGGGTATCAGCGGCAACGTGGATTGGTGTGCCCGGAAGGCAAAGTACGTCCATGATTGGAACAAGCGGGGCCGGGCGGTGAAGGAGCGAGACGAGAGCGATGAGGCATACCTGAAGGCCTTCGCTCGACTCTACGGTGACCGGGTGTATCGAGGTACCCGACGACCGGTATGCAATTCTAAACCTTAAACTCTTTTATATGCAAAAATGCAATGTGGCAGATGGACTGACTCATGTTTCTAAAATGCAGCTAGACCCTGAGGGACGGATCGCTGAGCTGGAAGGATTACTCCACTCGACCATCCAGCAGCGGGATGAGTACCGGACCGCTCTGGAGCTCCTGGTGAGACTCTAAACTAAAACTTAAATGATTATGCTTATGAAATGCCAATGATGCTAATCATGAAAATGCAGCGGGCCGAGGGAGCTCAACGAGCTGGACCGGCTACCCCATCGTCTTCCTCACAGCCTGCGGGAGGCAGGGCTGAGCAGGATGCCGAGTTTGCTCGGGCGGTTGCCCGGGCCGAGGAGGCGGAGGCCACCCTCGCGGAGCAGGTAAGATGCAGAATGCTAGACTCAAATGCTTGTGTTTATAAAAAAAATGCTCATGTGGCTAACTAGATGCAATGCAAAATACAGGCGAGAGAGCTGGCCGCAGCAATGACCGAGACGAGGCTGGCTCGGACGGAGGCGGAGAGGAACCGGGCCGAGGCAGAGGTCCTCCGAGCAGAAGTGACCCGATTAAAAGGAGAGCTTGCGCGGACGGCCACACAGACGGCAGACTTCGAGAGATATCGGTCTGAGGCACGAGCCGCGAGACTCGAGGCCCTGTGGACACCGAAAATTGCACATCCAAAATGTCATGCTCAGCCCAGCATCAACAACGGCGCCGAGTGAAGAAACCCCCGGGGAAATCAAGCACAAAAGGCTCCACAGCCCGTGGGCCTCGAAGAAAATCAAATGGGCCACAACTCATGCTCACAATGGGCTCAAAATCGCCCATTTAGCCCTTCAGCGGCACGCCCAGTTGAGGCCCCAGCGGCACGCTCCCTTCAGCGGCACACCCTGCCGCGGCCCTCGCCGGCACACCCCTATGGGGGTTCACCGGCACACCCCCAAGGGGGTTCACCGGCACACCCCATGGGGGGGTCTTCACCGGCACACCCCCATGGGGGGGGTCTTCAGCGGCACACCCCCATGGGGGGGGTCTTCACCGGTACACCCCCATGGGGGGGTCTTCACCGGCACACCCCCCATAGTGGGGGGTCTTCAGCGGCACACCCCCTTTGGGGTTCAACGGCACGCCCCCTGGGGGTCTTCAGCGACACACCCTGTAGGGTCCCCAGCGGCACGCCCTTCAGGCCGTTCAGCGGCACGGCCCTTTGGGGCTTCAGCGGCACGCCCTCAGCAGTCTTCAGCGGCACGCCCTTCAGGCCGTTCAGCGGCACGCCCATCCGGGGCTCCAGCGGTACGCTCTTTTGGCACTATAGCGGCACGCTTGTTCAGCCCTTCGACGGCACAGCGGTGAAGCTCTTTCAACGGGCGACGTGAGGCCCATGCCCTACACATCCTTGGCGCGCAGTGGAGCCGTCTGAGGTGGCAGCTGGTCGTTGGGCCACGTAGCCTACCCCACTGACAGCCAGTACAGGGGCAGGTCAAACCCATCATCACAGCCGGCTTCCCGCCTTCGACGGTCGTGCTCGAAGTCGTCGGTGGCTGGGAGTATAAAAGCCTCCTGGTAAAACAAAACAGGGGGCGAAGAGACGAACAGAGAGAGGAGAAGAGGTCCCAACGGTAGAGGGCACACACAGGAGAAAGAGGAGAAGAAAGAAGAGAAGAAGAGGCCCTCCCGGCCTGTGCTCCGTCCGACGGCCACCGGGAAGAAACAAGAGTAAGAGAGAGAGAGCTTGTTGTATTGGGGGAAAGGGTTGGGGATAGTGGCCAATGTCTGAGGCCCGGATGTTTTCGTCTCTCTTGTATCCCATTCCTCCTGGGGATTCTTTCTCCTTCTCCCTTTTGTCCATGGCCCCATCTGGGGGTTTGCTTTTGTAATATATATGTAGGGCCACGCCCTCTTGATTCTCATGAATGAAAACAACCCTCTCCGGGTTCCTCTTCGATCTTCGATGTTTTATGCTAGGCTTTGCGGGCTTTTCGACGGACGATCCGTTACTCCCTCTATGTCTTCATTCCTCCGGCGTCTTTAGGGTCCTCCACGTCGATGTAGGTTTCCCCCTTTTGTTAGCCTTGGCTCCGTGAGCTCCTCACTCCCTTCCACGGCCATCTACCGTGTTCCCGGGCTTGAGGAGAAGGGGAGTTACCCTTCTTTCTTCCCAACCGCTCAGTTACTAATAGGCCACCCTCGGCCTTGAAATCCCCTGTCTTTCTTCCTCTTTCTCTGAACAGCCACCAAGTACCCCCCCAGTTGCTAATACCCTTTTCAAGCCTCTCAGCGGTGCACCTTTCCGGCCTTTGGCCGGTACACCTTTCCGGCCCTCAGCGGCACGCCCAGATCAGCCCTCAGCGGCACGCCCAGATCAGCCTTCAGCGGTGCGCCCACCCTTGGCCTTCAGCGGCACACCCTGTTCAGCCTCCAACGGCACACTTTGTTCAGCCTTCAACGGCACACCCTGTTCAGCCTCCAACGGCACACTTTGTTCAGCCTTCAACGGCACACCCTGTTCAGCCTCCAACGGCACACCCTGTTCAGCCTTCAGCGGCACACCCCCTGTTCAGCCTTCAGCGGCACACACCCTGTTCAGCCCTCAGCGGCACGCCCTTCAGTCCCTCAGCTTACCCCTTTGTCCAGTTCCAGGCCAGGTCCCTTAGATGTCTTCGATCTGTCGTTCTCCTTCGCGTTTTCCGAGTCTCTATAAAGGTGTTGCCCCCCCGGGGGCCCACCTCCAGTTGTCGGGTTCCGCCACATCATGTGGGCGCGTTCCCTGTATCTCCCTTACGCCCCGGGTTAAGGGGAGATGCTGCCGAATTTTTGTGAGAAACTAATAAACAATTCAAAGAGGCAAAAGGAGGCAACAAACAAGCAAGATAACTGACGAAACCTTCCAACTCATCAAACCACTGCCGGCACTCAACGAGAATTGAACTAGGCTAATTAACCACCTGGCCGCCCGAAAACCCGACCCGCGAGAAAAGAGACCGAACCGAACCAAGAGAACAAACACGGGAGGAATTTTATATGAACTTACACAAGGGTTAAGACAAGAAGAAAAGAAAAGCCTTAAAGCAGGTAATCGAAACTGAGTTAACCTCCATCACTCCTTGCCCAACTCCCAGCGGCACACACACACCCAGCCTCCAGCGGTACGCCCCTGCAGCCCTCAGCGGTACGCCCTTTGCAGCCTCCAGCGGTACACTCTCTACAGCCCTCAGCGGTACGCCCCCCTGTAGCCCTCAGCGGTACGCCCCAGCCCTCGGCGGTACACTCCCGTTTTCCCCTTCGCCGGCACACTATACATATACACATATACAACTTGACAAGGGCATTAATAATAGCAAATAAATTAATAAAAATTACGCTAATTAAAGGACTCCGAATGCGTAATATTAATCACAATAAAAGAGGCGGGAGGGGTAATAGAAAAATAAATAATAAACCAATGATAATAATAAGAATAATCATGCATAGAAGAAGAGAAATCATCCCGGACAAAGGCACGAATAAATAGTAAACATCAAATCAGAAATCCCAGAAGGTATAACCTAGAAAGCTCTAGATAAAAGACGCTAATGCCCACGCCGCAGCCCGCTCTCTCCCCGGGATCCGGGGCAAAAGGAACAACAACGCTGCCCCTTTAGGTCGAGCCCGAGTCTCGGGAATTCCCCGATATGGCCGGGCTTTGATCTAACCTCGGGCCGACATCCTAATCGGACCGGATTTGTTTTCTCGTTCCGGATACCTTCCGAACCCTCATTTAAAATTGCCGCATGCTCGGCAGACATTTGAAGGGATCTACCTCGATTTTCTCATTGTGGCGCTGTCACGGACTTGTGTCCGAATACGAAAAGTCTACGAGTGGCCGACACGGCCGACAGTTTATGGCCTTAATACAACTTTCAGTGTGACCCATCCCTATCTCTCTCGTATAATTAGTGTTACTCCTTTCGGCCGCGGGGCCTCTAATTTCGGCAATTAATCAAGGGTATTCCCTCGTATGAGGGATGTAAATGACGTCGTGACCTTCATGGCGCGACGGGAATCGGTCCCGACACGAACCACACAATCGTCTGACGAAGTCAGATCGAGCGCACCATGGGCTCTCCGGAGCCCGAATAAATTGTCACTCCGGTGACTGGCACGCCCACGCACTTAATAAAACCAACAGACGAACGGGAGCCCCAGTCTAACGGAAAGTGCGTCCACAACTCTGGCACGCCCGGTGGGACCGCTCCACCCTTCATCTCTTTGCCGAAATTAGGGGCCCCACAGCCCCCTTCTTGTAATACTAACTGCGTTATCTTTTTAAATGCAGAAGAAAAAAAGTGAAGAGAGAGGCATCATGGAGCCGACAATGGGTGTTATCTGCAGCCCTGAGGTTGTGGAGAATCACGTGCGAGGTGGCTACCTGGCGGTACCCCTCACTTTCGGGAGCTTCCCTCCCACCGTGGGTTTCCCCAACTTCCTGGGGGTAGCCTTCGTCCAGATCCTCGACGTGGAAACGCCCGAGGAGCCTCAAACCAACGCTCCCGCTCCGGGAGCCGTCGAAGCTGCCGCCGGCCGAGCTGTGGCCGAAGACAACAATAGCGTCCGCACAACGACGCTCAGCTGCAACGTGCACCACGTGCACCAAACTACCGGCCCGTTCCACCAAGGGTCGACATCCCACCGGAGAAGGCTCCGGAAAAGCAACATCGGCGCCGGATCAGGGCGTCGCGCCTCCAACTCCGGGAAGTCCATGACGGTTGGGGCCCTCCGAGTCCGCCTAGACGGGCAGAGGTCCCAGGTGACACCGGACCGCATCATCCCAACCGTTCCAGTCCGCAACTCCTTTGAAGGACTGGCTAAGCTGAAGGAGAAGACGAGGCCTATAGCCCCGGTCGTAGCACCAAAGAGGACGCCGGGTCACAGGCCGGCTAAACTGAAGCAAGTCTGGGTGCCTAAGGAGACCCAGCCCAACGCACCCGTCCAGGCAGGGCCCAGCATCTTCCGCCCCGGGAGGACCCGACGCCATGACAGAGCTGAGGTAGTGACCCCCACTCTCCGACCGGCACCTGTCATCCTGGTGCCGTCCGAGGATGCTCACCGCCGTCGCCGGGGGCGCCGACACAACGCCGCCCGCCCGGCACTCAGGGCCTACTCTCCTTCCGCTGCTGTCGTCGACTCGCAACCACAGGCCGCTCTCCCTGACCAGGAGTGGGAAGGGATCGAGCAGGCCATGAGAAGCTACCTCCGAGGCCCGGGTAGCACCCCCGCTGGCCGCCGGAGACTACTGGGGGCAATGACCTCCGCCTTCCAGGAAGAAAGGGGGGAACCTGCACCTAGTATGGAGTCGAGGACCCGCCCGGAAGAGCCGCGCCAGTCCCCTGTACGGGAGGAGGCGCCGTCCCGACGGTCGGTCTTCGACAGGCTAACATTCCCAGGAGGACCGTCCCGGAGGGCGTCAAGAAGAAACAAGAATAGGAAATGGTTGACATTCACCTGCAACATGGCAGGAGTCCATGGTCGGTATGGGGCCTTACCCGCCGACCCGGAAGAATTGGCCAGAATAGCTGCCAGGCCGGGACCCCTTACCAGAAGAAGGAGAGCGGCAGGCGGCGCGACACCTGGGGAGCCCCTCACGGCCCTCACGGCCAATGTAGTCACCACCGGCGACACGAGTGGCGGACCCTCGACATCATCCGAGGACGCCCCGGCCGAAGAGACGGGGGGCATACCCAGCCTCCCCACAGCTGACCCAGCAATGCTGCTCATGATGCAACGATTCCAGCAGGAAATCGAATCACTTAAAAAGCAATTGAATGAGCGAAACACACCACCCCCAATGTCCTGGCAGACCGAGGTCACACCCGAGGCACCCAGGGACGGGGGGCAGTCTCCCGAGGCAGCTCTCCCAGCAACCCTCAATCCTCTCGGGGGCGCGCCCCCGCAGCAATCACATTGCGCAGCAGTCACCCCGCCACAGGCTCTGCTTTCACAAGGATCCCCCATGGCCCCCCGGGCGACCGTGGTAGCCACCCCGAGCGCACAGCCCGCTCATTTTTACCCGAGCCCAGTCGACCCGGCGGCAGTCAGCCGGTTAATGCTCGAGCAGATGATAGATATGAAATTGGCTGAGAGGGGTGATGGGGGTCAGACGCCTTTCGACGTCTACCGGGTACCCTACCCGGTTCATTACGCTGCCAAGAAGCTGCCGGCTGGCGTCACCAAGCCGCCGAAATTCGAGAAGTTCAACGGGCAAGGATCTCCCAGAGAGCATATTGCCTATTATGTGAACGTCATGGGAGACTTGGCTGCTGATGAAGCCTACCTCCTGAAGTTCTTCGGCTCAACACTCACCGGGCTCGCCTTTGAATGGTACTCCGGCTTGCCGCCCGGGTCCGTGGCCGATTGGCCCGACATGCAGAAGAAGTTCAAAGAAAGATTCTACGTGGCCGAGAGAGAAGTTACCATGGCTGAACTCTACGCCACGAGGCAGAAGAATGATGAGTCGGCTCTTGACTACATTAAGAGGTGGAGGAACCTCAGCATGAGGTGCAAACGCCCCCCGCATCAGGAGGACGCAGTGCAGATCTGCAAGCAAAACTTAAAGAAAGAAATCCTAGAAAGAATGATCGGCACTGAGGTCAAGACATTTGACCGTCTGAATAATGTGGTGGCAGAGATCGAGGCATTCTTGGCCCGATACTCCTCCACCCCGGCTATGTCAAGCCAGAGGGCCAGACAGGCGGAGAAGAAGCCGGCTCCCCCGGAGGTGCATGCACTAGACTTCCAGGCTTTCGAAAAGCAGAAGGAGAAAGCCAAGGGAGCAGCTAACCCTCCGCCACCCAGAACCACAGAACGGCGAGAAGGCCCCTCACTAAGAGAGAAGATGAGAAACAAGTTGTATTCCTTCTCCCGGGACAAGTCCAAGCTCCTGTTTGAGTGGGCAACCAGCTACAATAAGATCACATTGCCAGAGCCGAAAAGGCCTGGCGACTCAAAGAAGAAAGATGACCCGCGCTTCTGTCTGTACCACCGGGTGCTCGGGCATACTATTGAAGATTGCTACGTCTTCAAGGATGTTATTGAGTCCTTAATCAGAGACGGGGAGCTGGACATGGGGGAGCATAAAGTAGACCCCCCGCAGCCACACGAGCTGCCCAGTATAGCCTCCTCCGTCAGTATGATCTCGCTATATCAGGAGCTGCCAGAAGAATGGGCGAAGGCCTGTGCCCGTGCCACTTATGAAACCTTTATCATGGCCCCAGCTCAAGACCAAGAAGGGTGGCAGACTGCACCCGGAAAAACCAGGAAGGCGCGCGCCTCTCGACCCACCCCAGGAATTCACTCGAGGGTAGCAACGCCCCTGCCTGCACCGCCCCCAATAAACCCTGTTTGCCACGACACGGCCCCCCGGCTGGTTATGAGGCGGCCCACTCACAACAGGAAGAGCTCTGCCCCGCTGCGGATGCACAAGAAGACTAGCCCGGCGGTTGAAAGACTCCAGGCTATTATTGATGGGCTCGAAGATTATGAACAACCCGAAATCCAGCCTGTGGAGCTGAAGGAGTATGTCCCCTGGACGGAGTTCGAATCACTCGAGCTGGCTCCGGGAACAGAAGCTGATGCAGACAAAGAGCCTCCCCTGTGGGGTGAACCTCCTCAAGAGCAGCCACCCGCTGCAGCAGGCAAGAAGAAGAAGAAGAGAAGACCCAGGGGCAAGAAGAAGAAGGAGGTTGTCTTCGCCTGCAATACCCTCGCGGCGCTGTTCGACACTTCTCTCTCCCTGGAAGAGAAAGAAGAAGAGCCACCCCATGAGCCGGCAGAAGTGAGTCAAGCTGAAGCATCCACCTCCCAGCACGCCACCAGGTCAGGGAGGAAGTGGGGGCGCCCTCCTCAGGGCAGCCTCAACATCATGCTCAGGGGGGAACAACCATACCAGGTTCCCGAGCCCGAGGTCCGAGGCACTGAGATCCCTCCTCCATCAGGCCTCTATCCCGGAGGCACCAAGAGTCAAGGCGCCCCGTCGTTCGCCGAGTTCCTATCCGCTCGAGCAGGAAGGCGGGTGCACCCCCAGGGGTCCGCTGTGACCAGTAAAGCAAGCATTCCTCAAGCTCTACCGGCTACAGTTCCTGCCCAGCCGGAGGAAGAATTCAGCGGCACCCCAAACCTCGCCGAATTCATGCGAGCAGCAGAGGAGGCTCAACAGGCCCCGCCTGCTCGACAGGCCACAGCAGAACCCACAAAACAGGCATCCCTTGATCCGGCACCCCAGTCCCAGGATGAAGGCAGGCGCAGCAAGCCCGAGGAGATGAAACTGCTCAAGGTACGGGCGGCCGAGCGAATAGTCAGACATCTCAAGAAAATCCCGACCCGGTTCACGGTCTGGGAGATGCTGTCCTTGAATGAAGAAACACGGCAAGCCATCATCGCCGCACTCCAGACGCCAGCACACCTTGAAGCCTGTTTGGCAGAAATACCACCTGAAGTAGCAGTGGCTTTCACAGAAGATGACATGCTCCTACCGACTTGCAGCCATAACAGGCCCCTCTACATGAAAGGGCAGCTGAACGGCCAGCCTATCAACAGGGTCTTGATCGACCCAGGAGCAGCGGTGAATATACTCCCGTACCGGGTATACCAGAAGCACTACTTTGACGTACATCTGGTCGAAGTTAAAAATGTCAAGATTGCCGGCTTTAACCAGAAATGCGAAGTTCCTATGGGGGTCGCAGAGTTCAACTTGACCTTTGATGACTTCACCACCAAGGTCCAGTTCCACGTCATCAACTCCAGCACTTCCTACAAGGCGTTGCTTGGCCGGCCTTGGCTACATCAGAACAGAGTGGTGCCCTCCACCCTGCATCAATGCATCAAGTACCCCTGTGAGGGAAAGGAAGTCAGAATCTTCGCCGACCTCCACCCGTTCGAGGTGTTCGAGTGTCACTTGTCAGATGCTAATCTGTACTTGGAGAAGGCGAAGCAAGCTCCTCAAGTCATCCAAGACAAGGGCAAGAAGAAAATGGAATCAGGGGGCTGGTTTCCTCCGCCGCCCCCAGGCTATGTAGCTCCCCCGCATGTACCATTTATTGCACAAGAAGAAGGGGTATTCAGGGCAGCCCCTCTCGCCATCTACCCCACACCGGGGGCACCCTGCCTCGAAGACCTGCTAGAAGATGTCAGGGTCCCGCCGGGGATCGTCAAGCCGATAGCAGAGATAGAATCCCAAGCAGCTGAACGACTGAAAACCTTCGAGGTGCCTAACTCTGAGGGGCCGCCCACTATTTTCTATGTGGCCGGGGAAAAGCCGGTCAGGGAAGACGATGATTGCCGGTTCCCTGACGAGTTGCATGACCCGCACGTCCCCATCACGGGACTTCCCCACATGACTGACCGGGCAGCCAGAATGGTCAGAAAGCAGAAGATTCCTCCCTACCAGCCCTCCAGCCGGAAGGAAATGTTTGAAAGAATGTGGAACCCACCAAACCTGGATCGACGGTTGCTGAAAATCACCAAGCACCCCGGTCTGGGCTTTTCACTAGAAGATAACTACGAGACTGATGTCATATCGGTCTCAGCATGGCCCGGCGACGACCCCGCAGAAGCTGCAGATTCGCTGGAAGCCCACCGAGACACATGTCCCGGGGCCTCGGCCGAAGAGGCACAAGACGAAGAAGTATTCCTGTGGAAGCCTCCCAGCCGCCGCTATATGGAGAAGACCCCCTCCTTTTCCGAAGTGTCGACCTCGAGAGGGCACGCCAGCGAGGCGCCTCCACCCCGGCCGGCCGGCGAAGCAAGGAGCAGTAGCACGGGCCATGCCCCGAGTTCCCCTCGATACGACCCCGTCATGTACGCCTTGTACCATAGGCAGCAACGGGAGATCGAGATGTTAAAAGCACGACTGGCCGAGTTAACCTCGCTAGTCGCCGACCTGACCCAAGGATCTCTTCCCCCATGGGGTGGCCGGATGCCTCGGCCCCGAGGCACCAGTCCCAACACCCCCGCCCTGACAAGGCGGGAAATGAGAGACATGGCAAGCCCGCTGATCGAGCGGCCAACCAGGCAAGGGCTGACACTCCAAGAGAAGCTGCAGAAGCCTTATTCCTTTCCGAGAGAGAAGACCCGGGGCATCTTCGACTGGGCTTGCCATTACGGCAAGGTCTCCCTTCCACGGTCCAAGAGGCCGCAGGACACCCGAAGAAGCGGGAATCCACTGTTTTGCCCTTACCACCAAATACTGGGCCACGCCATTGAAGACTGCTATGTCTTCAAAGACCTCGCTCAAAGCCTCATCGACAGGGATGAGCTTAGAATGGGGGACTACGTGGTAGCCCCGCCACGCCCCCATGTGGCAGACAGCCCCAGGGCAGGAGCCTACACTGTGTCCACCCGATGCCGGGCGCCCGAAGATGCGGCTACCCCAGCCTCTGCAGGAGCGGTCTATGATGAATACACAGAAGAGCCCGAGATGCACTTATGCCCTCCTGAACCTGCGGACCTTACGTACCCGGCGGCTACGACCCTGGGGGACTGCGAGGCAAATGCAACCTCTATGCCCAGTCGTGATGAACAAGGAGAGGGAGATGACGTCCTCGAGCCCGAAGACAATGAAGACCAAGACTTCGTGGATTTGTCGCCAGCCCCGCCGGAAATTGAAAATAGCGGCCAGGCCACAGTCGACGAATTGGTTGAAATCAACCTCGGCACAGAAGACAATCCCAGGCCGACTTTTTTGAGTGCTCTCATGCCTCTACAGGAAAGAGAACAATACACAAAGTTGCTGCAAGAATTCCGGGATTGCTTTGCCTGGAACTATGAAGAAATGCCCGGACTAAGCCCCGAGGTGACTCAACACATCCTGTCTATTGATCCCAAAATGGAACCAGTGAAGCAACCTCCCCGGCGCATGAGGCCAGAGTTAACCAGCCAGATCTGCAAAGAAGTCGACAAGCTCATAAACGTCGGTTTCGTGGCAGAAAATCAATACACCACATGGCTGGCCAATATTGTACCGGTGAAAAAGAAGAATGGACAGATCAGGATTTGCGTGGACTTCCGCGACCTGAATAGAGCCTGCCCGAAAGATGACTTCCCGGTGCCTATCACCGAAGTGATGATTGATGCAACCACCGGCCACGAGGCCATGTCCTTTATGGATGGGTCGTCCGGCTATAACCAAATCTGGATAGCCGACCACGACCGCGTCCATACGGCTTTCCGGTCACCCAAAGGGGTATTTCACTACAAGAGGATGCCCTTCGGCCTCAAGAATGCCGGGGCCACATACCAGCGGGCGATGACCAAGATCTTCGACGAGCTGCTATACGGCAAGGTCGAGTGCTACATCGATGATCTGGTCGTCAAGACGAAGAAAAGAGACGAGCACCTAAGCGACCTCAGGGCCGTCTTCCAAAGGCTCCGGCAGTACGGGCTGAAAATGAATCCCATGAAGTGCGCCTTTGGCGTGTCCAGCGGGAAATTCCTCGGCTTTATAGTCCGGCACAGAGGGATCGAGATCGACCCCCTGAAGATAAAAGCCATCCAGGAGCTGCCTCCTCCGAAGAGTCTGGGGGAGCTGAGGTCCCTGCAGGGGCGTTTAGCTTACATCCGCAGGTTCATCTCCAACCTGTCAGGGCGTTGCCGACCCTTCCACAGACTGATGATGAAGAATGCACCCTTCAGCTGGGGTCACGAATGCCAGCACGCGTTCGACCAGCTAAAGGAGTACCTGAAGACCCCACCCGTCCTGGGGGCACCTGTCAAAGGTAGACCGCTTATTCTCTACATAGCGGCCACCGAGTACTCACTGGGGGCAATGCTCGCCCAGAACAATGATGAGGGAAAAGAACAAGCTCTTTACTATCTCAGTCGAAGGTTGGTGGGCGCAGAGGCTAAGTACACCCCGATTGAGAAAATCTGCCTTGCCTTGGTCTTCGCGGTCAAGAAGATGAGGCACTATATGTTGTCCCATGAAGTCAGCCTGATATCCAGGGCCGACCCCATCAAGCACATTCTCCTCCAGCCAGTCCCGAAGGGGCGCCTTGGCAAGTGGGCCGTGCTGCTCATGGAATTTGACATTACTTACGTGCCACAGAAGGCCGTTAAGGGGCAAGCCGTCGCGGACTTCTTCGCAGCACACCCTGTGCCCGAAGACTCTCCGTTGGCCACAGAGCTACCCGAAGACGAAACACTAGAGGTGGATCAAGTGCAACAAGCCGTCTGGCAGTTATACTTCGACGGAGCCTCAAGAACAGAAGCGACCCCGTCCGGACGTACCAAGGTGCGGGCCGGAGCGGGCATCGTCCTCAAATCTCCAGATGGAGAGGTGCTACACACTTCTTGCTGCATCAGCAAGCCCTGTACAAATAATGAGGCGGAGTATGAAGCCCTGATCATCGGCCTCCAGGTCGCCCTCCAAATGGAGATCAAAATGCTCCAGGTGTTCGGCGATTCGCTGCTTGTCGTCAAGCAAATCCAGGGGCAGTTTGATGTCCGAAAACCCGAGCTGCTCCCGTATCACACTAAAGCGAAAGGGCTCATGGAGCGGTTCTACCTCCTCGAAATAGGCCATGTCGCCAGAGGGGAGAACGCACAAGCCGACGCATTGGCAAAATTGGCAAGCTCACTGGCGGTGCCCCCAGATGGATATCTCCATATCCAAGTAATAAACCAACGCCAGATGCCCAGCATGATAGAAGAAGAGCCGGAAGAGGAGGACCTACAGGTCGCTACAGCAGAAGCCGTCAGCCTGCCTGACTGGAGGGACCCCCTAATGCAGTGGTTCAGGCACCAGCGACTACCCGACCGAAGAGAAGAAAAGATCAAGCTGGTCAGAACCAAGGACTCCTATGAGCTCCGAAGCGGAATATTATTCCGGATTGTCGCCGATGCCAAACGGAAGCTACTCCTCCGATGCTTGTCCATTGAAGAAGCTTGGAGGGTTATGAAGGAGGTCCATGCCGGCATAGCTGGCGCACACCAGGCGGGGCCGAAAATGAAGATTGAAATCAAGAAACTTGGCTATTATTGGCCTGCAATGTTCAACGACTGTTGCGAGTATGCTAAGTCGTGTCAGAGATGTCAGGAGCATGCCACCATTCCCAGAAGACCTCCTGCACCACTACACCCAACAGTGCCCAGTTGGCCGTTCGCCCAATGGGGAACGGACGTCGTGGGCCCCTTTCCTGCATCTTCCACAGGCTGCAAATATATTCTGGCGGCGACCGACTACTTCTCCCGCTGGGCAGAGGCTATTGCCTTACGGGAGGTCACCGGAGAAATCGTGGTCAGGTTTGTCCGCCGCAATATTATATTCCGGTTCGGCGTGCCCGACCGGATTGTGTCGGACAACGGCAGCCACTTCCGCAACCAGAAAGTTTACCGGCTAGCAGAAAAATACAAAATTGACTGGAGGACATCGACTCCTTACAATCCACAAGCCAATGGGCTGGCCGAAGCTTTCAATAAGACACTTTGCACTCTCCTGGCCAAGACTGTTAGCTCTAACAAAAGGGACTGGGAAGAAAGAATGTATGAAGCGCTTTGGGCGTACCGAACCGTATACAAGACCCCAACGGGCTGCTCGCCCTTCTCTCTTGTATATGGCTCGGAAGCAATCATCCCCGTCGAACTGGAGATACCGTCCCTCAGGGTCGCCATTCAGCATGGGCTTGTCCCCGAAGGGCAGACCAACACCGAGCGAAGGCTCGATGAACTCTCCAGTCTGGAAGGAAAGCGGCTTCAAGCCCAACAGAATATCCAGGTCTATCAGGCCCGGATTGCACGCGCCTTTGACAAGCTCGTCAAGGAACGCGAATTCAAGAAGGGTGACCTTGTCATGGTCAAGAGAAGAGATCTCATGGCGGCCAACCCCAAAGGTAAGCTAAACGAGAACTGGCTCGGACCCTACGTAGTCCAGAAAGTCTACGAAGGCGGAGCCTATGTAATTGTCAACCACCGCGGGGAGGTTCAATTCCCGCCTCTTAATGGAAGGCACTTGAGGCTGTACCACGCCCCAGCGCCCCCATTCAGGTAATAATATTACTCTTCGCCCCATTTTGGGGCGGATTTGCGTGATTAATGTCCGAATGATTTGGCCACCAGCCGGGTTCCCGAAAAAGGGAAGAAAGGAATAGAAAGAGAAAGAAAGAAGAAGCAAAAAAAAAGAGAAAGACAAAAAAGAAGAAGCAAAAAAGAAAGAGAAAGAAAGAAGAAGCAAAAAAGAAAGAGAAGAAGAAGAAGCAAAAAAGAGAAAGACAAAAAAAGAAGAAGCAAAAAATGGAAAGAGAAAGAAGGAAGAAGCAAAAAAAAAGAAGAGAAAAAAAAAGAGAAAAAAAAAAGAGAAAAAAAAAAGAGAAGCCAGAAAGGGGGACGCCCCCCATTTCCAGTCACCGCCCCGCATCAGCGGGGGTACCAAAATTGATTTAAAAAGAAAAAGACAAACTCTTCTCTCCGTCCCCCCCGGGCGGTGAGTACCCCTTTGGCTCGGACCTCATGTCCGGGTCATTGACTAGACAAACTCTTCTCTCCGTCCTTCCCTGGCGGTGAGTACCCCTTTGGCTCGGACCTCACGTCCGGGTCATTGACTAGACGAACTCTTCTCTCCATCCTCCCCGGGGGGGCGAGCACCCCTTTGGATCAGACCTCCCGTCTAAGTCACTGACTAAACGGACCTTTCTATCCGCCACCTCTGAACGGCAAAAGGGGTCTCTGGCCAAGTACCCCTCACTCGAGACCAGCACGCGCTCCCAATATTGCGGCAAAACCAGGGAGTTGCCCGTTCGATATGGTGGAGTGGTCCCCTCGTCCTCCCCCTGGGAAGGCGAGCGCTCTCCTGTACCCTGACATGGGTCCCTGCCTGGTCCTTCCAAAGTGAATCCCCGCAAAGACTCATACCCTGCCAATGGGCCCCTACACGAAAAGGGGGGAAAGATACAAGAGCGAGGGAAGAGGAAGGAGAAAAAAACAATATGCACGGAAGAGGAAGAGGGGTGGGAAAGCTCCCTCCGGGATAAATGCACACACCAGGAACGCGTGAAGTCATAAATGCTTTGCTCTATTCAAAAGAGGATCAAACTACATGTGCTGCGGGGCATACCCCTGTGTTACATTCAAAAAAAAAGAAAGAGAAATTAAGGGATGTAGCGCTCAGTCGATGTCCCTGAAGATGTCCTCGAGGGGGAGGATCCCGACGCAAGGGAAGTTCGTCATATCGCGCAGTCGGCCCCTCAATCCCTCAAGACGGGCGAGCTCCGCTTCGACGGACGCCATTTCAACGTCGGCAACGGCAAGAGCTTCCCTCTCCTCTGCCACCGCCCCTTCCGCCTCGGCGAGGCCAAGTTTGGCCGCAGCAAGATAGCCCTCCAGCTTCTCGATCCGGTTCTTGAAGGAACGAACGCTGCCTTCGCCTTCCTCTAGGGCCTTTCCGTGGCGTTCTCTACTGTCGCGTCGGGCCTTTAGGGCCTGCAGATATTCGTCTGCCTGAGCATCAAGGGCGGCGCGTTCGTCAGGAGCCTGGGTCTCCAGGAACTCGCGGCGCTTGACATATTTCAATAATAGCAAGACCCGCCGTGACCATTCCCCCAGCGGACAGCCAAGCACTTGCAGCGCCCCCGTTAATTGCGTTACGATGGTATGCACCTCCCGATACGACAGAGAAGCATCGCCGAGAAGCATCGTCCGTAAAGTGATCAGCATCTGACGGACTGGCGCTTCTGAGGACGTGTGACTAACTGAGGGCACGACCGGAGGGGTGAATTCTACGGTGCTGTCCACCTCTGCCCACAGGTCGGTATCTGCCGCCACTGAAGATGAAGGAAGGGCGAGGGTCAAGTCGCCCGGCCGGCGTAGCTCGACGAGAGACTCTTGGCCGACCATTGCCTGGGGAAAGGAAAGGACCATTGCCGAAGCCTCCGGTGCCCCCATCGTTTGGAGGTCACCTGCCCCCTCTGCCTCCGTCTGGCCCGACTCTGCCACTCCTCCAAGGGGCAGGGGTGCAGGGGCCGTTACCTCGGCTAGAGGAGGAGCTTCGAGTAAGGCCAGGCCCGAAGCCGTCACCCATGAACTCCTCGCTCGCGGCTGAGATCCCTCCAGATGCGCACGGAGCCCCGCAAATATCTGCTGCAAGAGCGGGTCCTCCATCTGAGCCGGGAGTTTCGGGAAGGGCGGAAGCGGAACCACCAGCTGGGGTAAACGTCCCGCTTCCACGAGCGCAGCCAGTCTCTCTCTCTCCAAACCCAAGACTGGAGCCGGCCCCTTCACCGCTATCGGGCCAATGCTCGGTCTCCGCTTGGCCACTGCCTTCCGGATACGACCAGGCGCCTTCCCCGATATCGGCATCGCCTGACCATGGGAATGGGAATCAGCGATTCGCCATCTAAAATGAACCATGCAAAAGGGAGACCGTGGAGCCCGCATACTCACCTTGGCCGCTGGGATGATGCTACCTTCAGGCGCGATCTCCCCCTCCTCCAGAGGCTCGCCCACCGCTCTGGTAGTACCGGAGGGCTCCGCGGGCATTTCCTCTCGAAGGGCGTCGAGCAAAAGAGCCAATTTGCCCATGACGGCGTCGGCTCCCGTTGGACGGTCGATCAGCGCAGCCGGGGCAGCCTCCTCTGTGATCTCAAGGTCGGCCGGTCCTCGAAAATCCTAAAGAAAAAAGGGGGGGATAAGGTCGTCAGTCAATCACAAAAAAAAGGGGAAAGGAAGAGCTGGCCCAAACAAGCTCACACTCACAGCGGTCTTCCCCACGAGGCTCGAGGAGCCAGCAAGTAAGGGGGCCCCGAAGGCCGGCTCGGGCGGCTCCGATGTCCCGGACACGCCCTCGTCAGGAGCCGCTTCATCGGATGAATAATTGTAATCTACCTCTTCCCCAGACGGAGACTCGACCGCCGTCGGCCCGGCCTGGACCGGCAGAGGAGCTTCCACCTCAGAGTCTCTGCCCAGCACGTCCTCCCTCGGGCTAGGCGAGGCTCGCGCTCCGATCTTCTTCCTCCTCACATATATCAACGTCGTCGGGAGGTCGGGATCAGGCCCCAATGACTCGGTGGCCACCGCAGCAACGCCTGTCATGCAAAAGAAGATAAGCCAGGGTGAATCTACTGGCCCCCTAGGACAAAAAGGGGGGGGGAGCTAACCGTGTAGTCGAAAATATTTACCCCCTTCAGTTCCTGCGACACGAGATGACCCGCGGGCTTCCTCAACAGGCAACGCCTTCTCGGGAATCCCAGCCGTACCCTCGCCCGGGAGCAACACGGGCGACGACTCCTCCGTGCTGCCCGTGAGATAGAAGCGCATCGTCGCCACGCGCGAATCCGAGGCCAACTCGGGAGGCCGGTCGACCGCAGACGACACGGGCGGCCGATGAATCTCACCAGCTTCGCGGCTCGGTTCGGTCTGCGTGGCTTCGAATTCCTCGAAGGACAAGACACGAGCCACCGGCGAGGCTGCCGTCGGAGCCGGGGATACCTCGGTCCGCTGCCGTTTTACCGTCTTTTGCCCGGCCACCTTGGCAGCAGCCAGTGCCTTCTTAACGGGCGACTGTGCCCGGGGCCTTCCCGTTGCCTGCGGCAAGGGAGCCGGAGCCGCCGCCGGGGTCGCCTCTGCCGGGACCGCAACTTCACCCATGTCAGGCGAGGGCACGGGCTCTCCCGTAGAAGCTAAGACAAAAGAAGTATCCAGGTGTCAAGACTCCACTCCAAAATAAAAGGGGGGGGGGGAAGATTCAAGAGACACGCTAATGATCGGGAACACTGACCGGCAGGTTGACCTGGCTCGGGACGGGCAGCCTCGAATTCCTCGAAAGACGGGGCTAGTGGTGCCAGAGGAGCAGCCGTCGAAGCCTTAGCCGTTTCTATCTTCCTCCGCTTTGTATCCCGCTGCTTAGCCGCCTTGGCGGCGTCCACCGCCTTTTTCACAGGCGATTTGGCCCGGGGCCTCTTCGCAGCCTTAGGCAAAGGAGCCGTGGTCGGGGCCAGCGGCGCGGCTTCAAAATGCGCAGGCTTCTTCACCAGCCGGAGGAGGTTCCGGTACGTGGCCATCTGCGTGCTGTCGGGATGGTCTGCAAAGAAAAGAGGGGAAAGAACGAACATGCATACACCATTAGTACCTAACTCACCGCGAAAGCCGCAGCGCTGAGGGATAAAACCGAAGAGCAAGAGGGAACTGAATACCATGAGGGCCAGTGTACAGCCGCAGCGTGATCGGCCAGTAGCTCAAGGATATCTCCTTGTCCCGACGTGCCGCCTCCCGGACTAGCCAACAAACGTCCTCAATAGTTTGACACCGGTCCGTGAGGTTGGCCAGATCCGCATGTTTCTTGGAAGAAAGGTGACAGAAAAGATTGAAGTGGTCCATGCCCCACCCATCAGCATAATAATAAGGGGTGTGCAGGCGCTTGCCCAGGATGGAGGCCGTCACATCTTCAATCTTCATCCCATTCACCCGGAGGAGGATATATAGCCACGTGGTATCCTTGTAATTCTCAGGCTTCCTCTCCTCCCGCCTCATGAACGTGCGATACAGGCAGGCCAAGTCTCTCTCCGGACGCCAGCTCTTGGCAGGAGTCCCCTCTTCCTCTATGGGGAATGGATAATTGATGAGGTCCAGACGGTCGCTCCCTACCCGGCACAGGTCCCTCAGCGTCTTCTGATAGCTGTCCTTCGCCACTGGAGGCAGCTCCACTTTCGGCGTCGGCCTCCTATCCCGGGCTTCCCGACGAGCTATCAGATATGTCGCCACCTCCTTCTCTTGCCTGTTCTTGAGCCGAAGAAGATGATCTGGCTCAATGTCAAGTACTGGCACCGGTTGCCGGCTAAGGAATCTCCTTTCGGCGCCATCCCAACAATCGGTCTTGTGCAACCGATAGAAAGCCGTCCGGGCATTCCACCACTTTATATAGTCTTCAGTCACTCGGGGCACGCGACCCGGGGCTGGCACCCTGAAGGAGGCAGAGTCCGCCCGGTGGAAGAAGTCCCACCAGCTTCTAGCGTGCTCGGCGACCGCACCTCCCCGGACGTTCCGCGAAGGCAAGCCGAATTGCGCATGATAAGCAGGGATATGCTGGTCATACCCGAAGTTGCGGCCAAATCGGAAAGGGTAATACGGCTCCAGCAGTACGTTGTCTCCCTTCCGGAACACCAACACGCTCGGGCGGATAGCCAGCGCCCAATCCCTCAGCTCGGGCTCCAGCAACGGGCGCACCACGTTTTCCTGGCTGATAGGGTGGACATACCTCTCCACCTGGTCATCCTTGCATTCCCTCTTATTATTCACGAGCGGGCTTGAATGTGCGGCCAGCGTCCAGAAATGAATGGTACCGGCTGCGTCCCGGGGAACCGTGGTCAACCGGCCCCGAATATCATACATCCGCATGGAAGTAGAAGCCGGTTCTGCACTCGCGAACTCCAGCATCCTCGGCACCAGCCCCCAATCCTGAAGGACTCGCGGGGCGAACTCCGGAAACAGTGAACAAACCCACGCGTTGAAGAAATGCAGTGGGCACACGTACCGGGCCTGCCTCGGGAACTGGTGCGTGCTGATGTCTCCCAGTGCCTTATAAATCAGACAGAGCGCCGCCGGGCACAGAGAAAGTTTAACACCCCACGCCATCTGACACGCCGGGTAGATGGCATCTGGCCGAATCACCGTCTCATCCCCGTACGGCATGGCAAATGAACACAGCCAGTACGTCAGATAGGCGGCACAGTGAGTTTGTGGGTCGACCCCCGTCGGATTGGCCCCGCTCCGACGTCCCCTGGAGGGGATCTTCACGTCATGCTTGGGCTTCGCACGTTTCTTGCGAGCAACAGCGGTGCCAACGCAGGAAAATCTTCATACTGCTTCAGCCCATCATAGAAATATTCCAGCCATACCGCCATACGCACCCGTTTCCTATCCCCACGGGCGGGCTGCTTCCCCTTGTGCGACAGCTGGTACAGCTCCCGGTATGCCTTCATCAGGTACCGGTATGAATACCCCAGAGAATAATAGCCGTCCCCATTAGTCTCGTCTTTGATCAAGTCCGGGAGGCATACTTCTTCATAAGGCTCCCCGTCAATGGGCAAGCCGCTCAGCTGGCTTAGGCTCCACAAATCAAGAGAAGTCTCTCCCTCTGCCGTGTAGAAGGTATTGGTCTCCGCACTGAATACTTCTATCATGCCGCAACAGAGACCCTTGGAGATGGGATAACCATACCGGGAAGCGTACACGCTGTGATAGATGCCAACTCGGACCAGCAACGGGGCGTAGTTGAACAGTACGTATTCCGTGAACTCCACCGCCCCTTCTCGGAAGCTGTGGGCGTCTTGAAGCTTCAGCTCCCCGAACCAGCCCAGTGATAGTTCGTACTTGAACCTGATGGCCAAACAGTCCAATATGAACGGCTCCTCCCTATAACCCCATTTCAGGGGAGCCAAGAATAAACCAAATCGGGGCGACTCGCCATGCACCTTCCCCGCAGACATGTCCCACCTTGCTGGCGTGAATTGAGGGGCCCGCACCAATTTATCTTCGGCCGGCAGCACCCCTTCGATCCCCAGGACCGGCTTCCATTCCCGGGCTTCTCCCACCAGATACATCGGAATGCTCCTGGGGACGCTGTACAATAGACTGTCCCGGGCATGTAGGATGGCCCGCTCGACGGCTTTTATAGTGCGAAAGTCTCGCCCCTCTCGGGAGCGCAGGTGCTTCAGGAATCGAACAAGGTGCCTATCCTTCGGGAAGTCCTTCCTGTACTCCCCGGTGACCCGGTCAAATGTGAAGCCACTGTCAACTCGGGCAAGCCTCTGGAAATCCATGGTCTCCCCGTCGGACTCAGATGACTCTGCCAAAGCGGCTATCTCCGCGTGCTCTCGATCTAGGTCCTCCACATTGAGCCATGTGACTGCCGGCACGGGACCCCGCGGGATGAGGTCGGCACCGACGGCGGCAGCAGGGGCAGAAGAACCACTTGGGGCGGCCATTTGTCTGCAAAGATACACAAATAAGAAGATCAGAATAGATCACAAGTAAAAGGACTATGAAGGGGCGTTGCTACAAGTTAGATGAATAAATATTGCCAATTTCTGACGAAATTTTGGCAGAGTTTCCCCTAAGCCAGAGGCGTAAGGGAAAACACGGGTGCGCGTCCACAAGGAGTGACGGCCCCAACAAAGCATGGTGGGCCCCGAGAGGCAACACCAGAAGTCCGCCGATCGAAGGAGTCCTCTTCCTTAAGCTAAAAACTCCCCCTGGAGACCCTCACCGGTGCACTGCCCAGTGCCCTTCCCCGGCACACCCTGCAGTTACCCTCACCGGTACACCCTGGGGTGCCTTCACCGGCACGCCCCTAGAGGCCTTCCCCGGCACGGCCCCTCTAACCCTTCCCCGGCACGCTCGGTAGAGCCGCTCCCCGGTACGCCCTGGGCTGACCTCTTCCCCGGCACACCCTGCAGTTACCCTCACCGGTACACCCTGGGGTGCCTTCACCGGCACGCCCCTAGAGGCCTTCCCCGGCACGGCCCCTCTAACCCTTCCCCGGCACGCTCGGTAGAGCCGCTCCCCGGTACGCCCTGGGCTGACCTCTTCCCCGGCACGGCTTCCTGACGTCTTCACCGGCACACCCGTGCCTTGCTTCACCGACGCACCCACAGGGGGCCTCTCCCCCGGTACGCCCCAGGCTAATCTCTTCCCCGGCACGCCTCTAAGTGCCCCTCCCCGGCACGCCCATAGAGAGGCTTACCCGGCACGCCTCCTAGACGCTCTACCCGGCACGCCCGTCGTGCCTTTCCCCGGCACACCGTGAGGGGTTTCCCGCCGGCACGCTCCAAACGTCTCTCCCCGGCGGACCTTCACACCCGCTCACCGGTGGTCGTCCACGACGCCGGAGATGAAGGAGATGAAGGGAGAGGAAGAGAGCGAAAGGGGGAACGGAGGAGGAGAAGAAGAAGAGAAGGGGCCGTAGGGTCCCACTGCCCCGATCACGACAAAAAAGGGGGGGAGAAGTAGGAGGAGAAAGGAGGGAAGGAGGAAGAGAAAAGAAGAAGGGGGGGGGGGCTCCACGGTCATCTCCTCACCCTGGCAACAGAGACGACGGCGACAACGGCGGTCGGCGGTGGCTCCCGGTGACGGAGAAGACGAAGGGGAAGAGAAGTGGGGGGCCGTTCGCTCGGTCACCGAAGAGAGAGAAAGAAAGGGAGGGAGGGGAATCCGAAAGGGGGGTGGCCCGTTCGAGCCACCCCCGCCCCCCTTTTATAAGGCTATAAAAAAAAAGAGAAGAAAAAAGAGAAGAGAGGAAAGGAGAAAGGAAAAGAGAAAAAAAAGGAAGATAGGAAAAGAGAATAAAAAAAAAGGGAAGAAAAAAAGGGGGAGAAAGGAAAAGAACGAATAAAAGAAGAGGAAAAAGAAAAAAAAAGAACAAAGGAAGAGACGGGGGAAATTTCAAAAAAAAAAGGAGTGAGCAAAAGAATAAAAAGGAGGGAGAAGAGAAGATAAAAGAGAGACACGAAAAATAGAGATAAAAAGGGGAGAAGAAAAGGAGAAAATAAAAGAAGGGGAAGCAAAATATATGTAAGATATTAAAATAAATAAATGTATATATATATACACGTATATGTATATATGTACCCACACACTGACACCCCTTTACACACTCATCCGCTCACATACGTGGGGGAGTAAGCCGGTAACGTCCGGTAATAAACGTCCCCGGGGGAAAACATTCCATCCCCACAAACCTGGTCATGCGGGCGTCCATACAAGCAAAACAACTTTACCTCTGCACACGGCCACCTTTGAAATGGTGCCGTTCCCCTGCGAAAAAATAATAATAAGCCCGTCCCTGGCTTATCGCCTCGGGCCTCAGCCACCACCCACCATACAATATCGCCATCACGGGCCTTACGCCTGGATTGGCAGAATCTCTACCTTTGCGTTGGCATTAGCCCCTTGCCAACGAATAAGTCCCTTTCCGGCGCAAGGCCCCGTGCCCTAGCCACCCACTCCGCACAATATTGCCATTACGGACCTTACGTCCGAATCGGCACAGATTCTCCCGTTGCGCTGGCATTCTATTCTTGCCAACGAGTGAACCTTACCTTCCGGCGCAAGGCTTCGTGCCCCAGCCGACACTTGCATATCACTCGTCAAAAAAAAATATATAATAAAATAAAATGGGGTTAAAAATAGAGATACCCCGCCGGACTTGTCCCTACACCGGGACAAGGGTAAAATGGCAATAACCCGGCTGTGGCGAAAACCCGAAAGGGCGCTACGGGCAAAATTGGGTACCCCGCCACGTGAAAACCCGAAAGGGCGCGTGGGCAAAAGCAAGAGGGGGCCGGTACCGGCGAAAACCCGAAAGGGCGCTTGTATCGGTAATGTGGTTCAAAAAGAAGAGAGAAAGAAAAGAGACAAAAGAGATCAACAAACCAAGTCAGCTCCCGGCATCCTATCGGCACTGGCGAAGAGACCAAGAGACAATAAACCAAGTCAGTCCCCGACATCTTGTCGGCACTGACGAAGAGACCAAGAGACTAAAAGACAACAAAGCATGTCAGTTCCCGGCATCCTGTCGGCACTGGCAAAGAGACTAAGAGATCAACAAAGCAAGTCAGTTCCCGACATCTTGTCGGCACTGACGAAGAGACCAAGAGACTAAGAGACAACAAAGCATGTCAGTTCCCGGCATCCTGTCGGCACTGGCGAAGAGACCAAGAGATCAACAAAGCAAGTCAGTTCCCGACATCTTGTCGGCACTGACGAAGAGACCAAGAGACTAAGAGACAACAAAGCATGTCAGTTCCCGGCATCCTGTCGGCACTGGCGAAGAGACTAAGAGATCAACAAAGCAAGTCAGTTCCCGACATCTTGTCGGCACTGACGAAGAGACCAAGAGACTAAGAGATCAACAAATCAGGTCAGTTCCCGGCATCCTGTCGGCACTGACGAAGAGATAAAGAGACCAACAAAACATGTCAGTTCCCGATACCCCGTCGGCACTGGCGAAAAGACCAAGAGACAACAGACCAGGCCAGCTCCCGACTCATGTCGGCATTGACGAAGAGACCAAGAGATCGATAAACTAGGCCAGCCCCCGACACCCTGCCGGCACTGGCAAAGAGGCCAAGAGACAAAGAGACCAACATGCTTCAGTTCCCGACGCCACGTCGGCACTGATGAAGAGACCAACATACTGTTTCTTCCCGGCACCCTGTCGGCACTAATGAAGAGACCAAGAAACAACATACTGCTTCAGCTCCCGGCATTCCGTCGGCACTGATGAAGAGACTAAGAGACAACAAACCAGGTCAGCTCCCGACATCCTGTCGGCACTGATGAAGAGACAAAGAGACAACAAACTGCTTCGGTTCCCGGCACACTGTCGGCACTGATGAGGAGACCAAGAGACCAACATACTACTTTAGTTCCCGACGCTCCGTCGGCACTAACAAAGAGACCAACAAACAACAAACCAGGTCAGCTCTCGACGCATCGTCGGCATCGACAAAGAGAGAAGAGACGAAGACACCCACGGGCACCGCCCGGTTCATCCTTCGCCTACGCTACCCGTGGGTGGGGGGCATTTGTGGACACCGAAAATTGCACATCCAAAATGTCATGCTCAGCCCAGCATCAACAACGGCGCCGAGTGAAGAAACCCCCGGGGAAATCAAGCACAAAAGGCTCCACAGCCCGTGGGCCTCGAAGAAAATCAAATGGGCCACAACTCATGCTCACAATGGGCTCAAAATCGCCCATTTAGCCCTTCAGCGGCACGCCCAGTTGAGGCCCCAGCGGCACGCTCCCTTCAGCGGCACACCCTGCCGCGGCCCTCGCCGGCACACCCCTATGGGGGTTCACCGGCACACCCCCAAGGGGGTTCACCGGCACACCCCATGGGGGGGGTCTTCACCGGCACACCCCCATGGGGGGGGTCTTCACCGGTACACCCCCATGGGGGGGTCTTCACCGGCACACCCCCCATGGGGGGGGGTCTTCAGCGGCACACCCCCTTTGGGGTTCAACGGCACGCCCCCTGGGGGTCTTCAGCGACACACCCTGTAGGGTCCCCGGCGGCACACCCTTCAGGCCGTTCAGCGGCACGGCCCTTTGGGGCTTCAGCGGCACGCCCTCAGCAGTCTTCAGCGGCACGCCCTTCAGGCCGTTCAGCGGCACGCCCATCCGGGGCTCCAGCGGTACGCTCTTTTGGCACTACAGCGACACGCTTGTTCAGCCCTTCAACGGCACAGCGGTGAAGCTCTTTCAACGGGCGACGTGAGGCCCATGCCCTACACATCCTTGGCGCGCAGTGGAGCCGTCTGAGGTGGCAGCTGGTCGTTGGGCCACGTAGCCTACCCCACTGACAGCCAGTACAGGGGCAGGTCAAACCCATCATCACAGCCGGCTTCCCGCCTTCGACGGTCGTGCTCGAAGTCGTCGGTGGCTGGGAGTATAAAAGCCTCCTGGTAAAAACACGAGGAGACGAACAGAGGAGGACAGACAGACAGGGACGGAGAGAGGAGTTGGAAGAGGAGAAGAAAGAAGAGAAGAAGAGGCCCTCCCGGCCTGTGCTCCGTCCGACGGCCACCGGGAAGAAACAAGAGTAAGAGAGAGAGAGCTTGGTGTATTGGGGGAAAGGGTTGGGGATAGTGGCCAATGTCTTAGGCCCGGATGTTTTCGTCTCTCTTGTATCCCATTCCTCCTGGGGATTCTTTCTCCTTCTCCCTTTTGTCCATGGCCCCATCTGGGGGTTTGCTTTTGTAATATATATGTAGGGCCACGCCCTCTTGATTCTCATGAATGAAAACCACCCTCTCCGGTTTCCTCTTCGATCTTCGATGTTTTATGCTAGGCTTTGCGGGCTTTTCGACGGACGATCCGTTACTCCCTCTATGTCTTCATTCCTCCGGCGTCTTTAGGGTCCTCCACGTCGATGTAGGTTTCCCCCTTTTGTTAGCCTTGGCTCCGTGAGCTCCTCACTCCCTTCCATGGCCATATACCGTGTTCCCGGGCTTGAGGAGAAGGGGAGCTACCCTTCTTTCTTCCCAACCGCTCAGTTACTAATAGGCCACCCTTGGCCTTGAAATCCCCTGTCTTTCTTCCTCTTTCCCTGAACAGCCACCAAGTACCCCCCCAGTTGCTAATACCCTTTTCAAGCCTCTCAGCGGTGCACCTTTCCGGCCTTTGGCCGGTACACCTTTCCGGCCCTCAGCGGCACGCCCAGATCAGCCCTCAGCGGCACGCCCAGATCAGCCTTCAGCGGTGCGCCCACCCTTGGCCTTCAGCGGCACACTTTGTTCAGCCTTCAACGGCACACCCTGTTCAGCCTCCAACGGCACACCCTGTTCAGCCTTCAGCGGCACACCCCCTGTTCAGCCTTCAGCGGCACACACCCTGTTCAGCCCTCAGCGGCACGCCCTTCAGTCCCTCAGCTTACCCCTTTGTCCAGTCCCAGTCCAGGTCCCTTAGATGTCTTCGATCTGTCGTTCTCCTTCGCGTTTTCCGAGTCTCTATAAAGGTGTTGCCCCCCCGGGGGCCCACCTCCAGTTGTCGGGTTCCGCCACATCATGTGGGCGCGTTCCCTGTATCTCCCTTACGCCCCGGGTTAAGGGGAGATGCTGCCGAATTTTTGTGAGAAACTAATAAACAATTAAAAGAGGCAAAAGGAGGCAACAAACAAGTAAGATAACTGACGAAACCTTCCAACTCATCAAACCACTGCCGGCATCATGACGAGAACTGAATCGGGCTAATTAACCACCTGGCCGCCCGAAAACCCGACCCGCAAGAAAAGAGACCGAACCGAACCAAGAGAACAAACACGGGAGGAATTTTATATGAACTTACACAAGGGTTAAGACAAGAAGAAAAGAAAAGCCTTAAAGCAGGTAATCGAAACTGAGTTAACCTCCATCACTCCTGCCCAACTCCCAGCGGCACACACACACCCAGCCTCCAGCGGTACGCCCCTGCAGCCCTCAGCGGTACGCCCTTTGCAGCCTCCAGCGGTACACTCTCTACAGCCCTCAGCGGTACGCCCCCCTTGTAGCCCTCAGCGGTACGCCCCAGCCCTCGGCGGTACACTCCCGTTTTCCCCTTCGCCGGCACACTATACATATACACATATACAACTTGACAAGGGCATTAATAATAGCAAATAAATTAATAAAAATTACGCTAATTAAAGGACTCCGAATGCGTAATATTAATCACAATAAAAGAGGCGGGAGGGGTAATAGAAAAATAAATAATAAACCAATGATAATAATACGAATAATCATGCATAGAAGAAGAGAAATCATCCCGGACAAAGGCACGAATAAATAGTAAACATCAAATCAGAAATCCCAGAAGGTATAACCTAGAAAGCTCTAGATAAAAGATGCTAATGCCCACGCCGCAGCCCGCTCTCTCCCCGGGATCCGGGGCAAAAGGAACAACAACGCTGCCCCTTTAGGTCGAGCCCGAGTCTCGGGAATTCCCCGATATGGCCGGGCTTTGATCTAACCTCGGGCCGACATCCTAATCGGACCGGATTTGTTTTCTCGTTCCGGATACCTTCCGAACCCTCATTTAAAATTGCCGCATGCTCGGCAGACATTTGAAGGGATCTACCTCGATTTTCTCATTGTGGCGCTGTCACGGACTTGTGTCCGAATACGAAAAGTCTACGAGTGGCCGACACGGCCGACAGTTTATGGCCTTAATACAACTTTCAGTGTGACCCATCCCTATCTCTCTCGTATAATTAGTGTTACTCCTTTCGGCCGCGGGGCCTCTAATTTCGGCAATTAATCAAGGGTATTCCCTCGTATGAGGGATGTAAATGACGTCGTGACCTTCATGGCGCGACGGGATTCGGTCCCGACACGAACCACACAATCGTCTGACGAAGTCAGATCGAGCGCACCATGGGCTCTCCGGAGCCCGAATAAATTGTCACTCCGGTGACTGGCACGCCCACGCACTTAATAAAACCAACAGACGAACGGGAGCCCCAGTCTAACGGAAAGTGCGTCCACAGGCCCACGACATGAAGGTCGAGGTTCGGACCTTGGAGAGGACTATACGGATGATGGGCCGAGGACCGGAGCGGAGCGTTTCTCAGAGCGGAGCGCCGAGGAGTGCTGCTCGTGCTGGATCAGTGGGAGACTACCTTGCCAGCTCCTCCGGCCAACGGAGGAATGAGAGAGCAGAGAGGGGTCAGCAGGAGGAGAGTGCCTCCATAGCACCACCTGCGAGGAGACCCGAGGGCGGGGATGATGATGGCGGCCCGGCGAATAAGCCGGCCGAGTGAGGCATCTTTTTTTTTTCACTTGTACACGACTTATATGAAATGGAATGAGATGAAAGGAAATTTGTTTTTGTGCTTTGTTTTTGTTTTATGGATGAATGAATGTGTGGTGAATGAATGAGCGAGTGGATAAATGAGTGGATGTGAATGAAATGTGAGATTGTATGCGAATGAAAGTGCAGGAAAGAATGGTTGATGCATGTTTGATTTGTGGGATGAAATGAATGAATGACTTAAGATGTATAAGATGTGCGTATGAGATGTGTATGAAAAAAATGGGTGGATGAAATGCGGAGAATGAGATGTAAAATGTGAAAGACTGCTGGGTCTAAACAAAGGCAGGAAGGAACTGCCTAAAATCAGTAGCAGAGAATGTAACGGTCTAGTCTCAAACCGTCATGATCGAATAACGCACTGGAGTAAGGCCGTTAGATATGGCAGAGGCCAAACTTGTAATCTGAGCTGCAGAAAAGTGACGACCCACTATTGGCGCGTCAGAGGTAAATAACGGCCTAATGCTAGACCGTTGATCATGGCAGAACAATGGTTTGTCAGGGTGATTAGCAGGAAAATGCGATGGCCCAAGGGAGACGCGTCGGGATGAAGTAACGGCCATGACCAAGACCGTCAGGCAATGTTTAACCCAGAAGCCACCTTCTGACTGACTGAGAGTGTAACGGCTCAGGGTCCACGCGTTACAAAAGAACGACGGTCATTCACTAGACCGTGAATCTTCACAGAACAGGATCAGGGGAAATTAAACCCACAGAAAATGCGACGGCCCAAGATTGGCGCGTCAGAGACAAATGACTGTTCAACGATAGACCGTTAGAACTTGAGTTGTATTCCGAGACGGATTGAGCCGTGAGAGCCTAAACTCAAGATTAAATCCTTATTAGAACTTATCTAGATTGAAGATAAGGCCTTCCAACTCAAATCTTATCCTTCCAAAGCCAAGATCAAGCCTTTAAAACTTGGAAACTCAACCAAAAATCGTAGCTTTGCCGAAACCTCTGCTCTAGGGCTGAAAGACCACTCCTAAAGGCAGAAATCAAGATGAAGAGAAGCTTTGAGGTGATGGTTATGGAGAAGAAGGTCTACATCGGACCTAAGGCTGCAAGAAAGGAACACGGAGAGCTTCAACGGCTAACCTCGATTCCCAAGCACCTAAGCTCTAATGCTCAAAGGGTTGTAAGCTTCCTAACAACTTAACCAAAGTTCAAAAATTCTGCACTTCAATTCTCATGACTTCTTCTCCTTCTTCTCCTCTCAAGCCCCTTCCTGGCCCAAGATGCTATTCCAATCTGAAGTGGGTGGCTCCTATGGTAAAAGCACTCCCTATAGAGGTCACATCAATCCTCAAAGCATGGCACCTTCAACCTCTCTTGGTTTTAGGCAAAAACTTCCAGAAATTGTCCTTAGATTGGCCAAGTGTTTCAGCCCTCATAGAGTTGTGGCATCCACAAACTCATACCTTCATCTTCCGTTCCTTCGAAGCAAAAATCCTATTAGAAGAGGTAGAGACCTACATAGCCCTCTCTAAGACTAAGGCGGGGGATGAAGACCGGGTTTGTTATACAATCGAGCTTATTGACCCATCCTTGATCTTAAGCGATTTCATCCATAATCCGAAGGATGTGAGGACCATGATCAGCCCACACCACATTCACTTGATACCCTTGGCACAATGGATAGTGTCTCATTGTAAAAATAAGTGGGAGAGACACGAGGCAATAGCCAAGGCGGTGGCAGTTTGCTTATGCGGAGTTTTCCTTTTCACCATGACCGACCACCTCTTAGATATCCAAAACCTCAGCATTATTAGTGGGTTGTGGCGGGGAATGTCCCTCTCTCAAGCGATCCTCTCATACCTCTATGAAGGACTCAGCTCGGCTTGCTTAGGAGGACCTTTGTTCGGCTCCATGATACTTCTTGAGTGTTGGATGGGAGTGAGAATCAAATTTCAACCAAAGGAAGATATTAGTTCTGCTAGTCGGATCTTCGGGAGCCACCCTCTCTTCTTCATTGGAGGGGCATCTGGATTTTCATCACAGGTTGAATGCAAGACGGCGGACAAGAAAACTCGGGATGAATGTCACCTCTTCTTCAACACCCTTCCAATGGACAAATTCATCATGCGACCAAGGATCCTTCGGAGCGCTCTCCTTAGAATACGGCAGCGTCAAGGCCTGAACCTCCAGCTAGTGGGAAACACCACCATGGCGATCTACAACCCACACCGGTGCCATCTTCAGATCGGGCTTCCAAGAACCCAAGCTCCTGCACTATCACACTACCCTCCCCTTCTATCTAGGAAGATGGGGACCGAGGAGGATGAAAGAGCGATCCGGAACGCGCTGACCATGTGGGAGATCAGCAAAGTGCACCCGTGGCAAGAAGAAGTTGAAGAGAACGACGAAGCACGCCGAGGCTACGTGAAAGAGTTGAGGAAGATCCGCCCTCTTGCAGATAAAAAACTTAATGTAGCTTGATTTATTTTTTTATTTATGAGAGATATTGCTTGTATGACAAAAAGTTGGAATTTTGTGAATTCATTTT
>JAHNEJ010002388.1:0-65891 GCA_022559845.1 Amorphophallus konjac
TCATTTCTTTTTTTGATGAAATACCCAATTTCTCAATAATCACCATTGCTCTGAGCATATAATTTTTGTTTTTATCCCTTTATATTTTTGATATGAAATGTTTGAAAACAATACCTACCAGAAGCACTGATTCTTAAAGAATGTGTTCCTTGAAGTCTAGGTTTCAAGTTTTTAACAGATTTCATGACATATAAGTTTAGCTTGTTCCATGATCATGAGATATATAATGAGATATACTTCGAGCACCTTATCTAAGTTCTGCTAAGTTACTAGATAAAAGATTCTAGTTGAGCTTTAGTTGTTCAGACTTAAGGATTTAAGACAAGTATGGGATTCTACATGCTGTGAATGAGCTGTATTAAATCTTTCATGAGAAACAATAGCAACATACATCTCTCAAATACTTCTGAATCAGTCCACCCTCACATACTTACCAGCTCCCCCTCACAAAATGCAACTCCCCTTTACTCGATGAACTGTTATTCAATTATGACACTCCTCAGCTTATCAGCACGCAAATAGAAGGAGCTCCCCCTCACACTATGACATGATATGCAGACATACTCATGCTGAGTGGTTAAGGACACAGAGGAAGGACATGTTATTTATGGAAGCAAAACATTTTATTCAAAAAAAAATGTAAATGCTGAAAACAAAATCATGAAGGCATTTTATTCATGGAGCTAAGATTTAAAAATACTTAACTCTCTCCTCAAAGATGTAAATTTGTCATTATCCAGTTGCTTAGTAAAGATGTCAGCTATTTGGTTTGTAGTGCCTACATGGATTAATTCAAATGTTCTTTTGGAAATCTCATCTCTAATAAAATGATGTCTCATTTCTATATGTTTGGTTCGGGAATGCAAAACAGGATTCTTGGCTAGATTGATGGCACTAGTATTGTCACAATATATAGGTGTGCACCCAAGTCTACTTGATAGTCCTGAAGTTGGTGTTTGATCCAAATGACTTGTGTACCACAACTCCCTGTAGCTATGTACTCAGCCTCTGTAGTAGAGAGGGCCACAGAATGTTACTTTTTGGAACCCCAAGAGACTAAACACCTACCTAGAAATTCACAATGACCACTAGTGCCTTTTCTATCTAACTTACATCCGGCATAATCAGCATTTGTATATGCAACAAGATCTAAAGTGTGTGATGCAGGAAACTATAGCCCTGGGTGTGTGTAGCAGATAAGTATCTGAAAATTTTTTTACAGCTACTAAGTGTAATTCAGTGGGTCAAGATTGGTACCTAGCACACATTCCTACACTGAATTGTATATCAGGTCTCGAGGCAGTTAGGTAGAGCAAGGATCCAATCATACCTCGGTATAGCTTTGCATCAACTTCTTTACCTGATTCATCTGCATCCAATGAAGTATTGGTACCCATTGGTGTAGTGATGTGCTTCAAATTGGTCATGCCAAACCTCTTGAATGTCCAATGTGTATTTGGTTGGTTGATGAAGCATCCATCCTCTAGCTGTTGCACCTGCAAGCCAAGAAAATACTTTAATTCACCTTCCAAACTCATCTCAAACTCAGCAGACATCAATTGAGAAAATTCATTACATAGTTCAGTACTTGTTGAATCGAAGGCAATGTCATCTACATATACCTGAACTATGATGAGGTCTTTATTCGAACTCATGGTAAATAAGGTTTGATCCACCTTACCTCTGTGGTAGCCCTTGCTGATCAGAAATTCTGTCAGCCTTTCATACCAGGCTCGAGGAGCCTACTTTAGACCGTACAGGGCTTTATTCAACCTGAAAACTTGGTTAGGTTGAGAAGAAAATTGAAATCCGGGAGGTTGTTCAACAAAAACTTCTTCTTTGATAACTCTATTTAAAAATGCACTTTTAACATCCATTTGTTGGAGTTTTATCTTTTTAGAATAGGCGAAAGCCAATAAAATCCTAATCGCTTCCATCCTAGCAACAGGTGCATACGATTCATCGAAATCAACTCCAAATTCTGACAGTAGCCCTTGGCTACTAGTCTGGCTTTATTTCCCGAAATAATTCCATCCTCATTCATTTTATTCTTAAAAACCCATTTAGTTCCTATGACATTTGTATTTTCTGGTCTTGGAACTAGGTCCCAGACATTATTTCTTTCAAATTGACCTAACTCCTCACACATAGCATTAACCCATGATTGATCATTTAAAGCCTCTTCTACTGATTTGGGTTCAATCTGTGAAACCAAAGCAACTAGGTCTTGATTATGAACATTTCTAAAGTGAGACCTTGTTCTAAGTGGATCTTCAGGGTTGCCTATGATGTTATCTACTGGGTGATCTTTCAAAAATTTTAGATTTGTTGAGGACTCACCTGCTCCAGCTGAACTTACTTGATTGGAGGTACTTGATACTTCATGTGGTTCAGCTTCTTTATCCTCTTTGTCCTCTAAGAATTCTCCATCTTCTTTTGAGCACCTGTCATCATTATCTGGGTTAGTGAGATTGTTTGTTTCATCAAAAATGACGTGAGGTGTCTCTTCTACAGTTCTATCTGTGCAGTTGAAAACCCTATATGCCCTAGTTGTTTCAGAGTATCCTAGAAAGATTCCTAGATTACTTCTTGCATCAAATTTGTCTAGATCTCTTTTATTGTTGTTGTGGATGAAACATTTTGAACCAACAATGTTGAAGTATGAGACATCAGGCTTCTTACCTTTCAGGAGTTCATAAGGTGTTTTCTTATGGATGGGTCTTACCAAGGCTCTGTTAATGGTGTAGCAGGCGGTGTTGGCTGCCTCTGCCCAAAATCTTCTAGGTAGCTGACTCTCCATCAGCATGGTTCTGGCCATCTCAATGATTATGCGGTTTCTTCTTTCCACTATGCCGTTCTGCTATGGAGTCCTAGGAGAAGAAAATCTGTGAGTCAGTCTTTCCTTATTACAAAATTCAGAGAATGTAGCATTTTCAAACTCTATTCCATGGTCAGATTGAATCATGGAAATTCTTTGAATTCCTGCTTGTTTTATCTTATTAAAGAAATGTTCAAATTTCTGAAACGCATTGCCTTTATTTTCAAAAAATAACAACCATGCAAATCTAGTAAAATCATCTACAATCACGAACCCAAATCTTTTACCATTTAAACTCTGAGTCCTGCTTGGACCAAAGAGGTCCATATGCAAAAGCTCCCTTGGTCTAGATGACAGAGACTCAGATCTGAGTTTAAATGATTTTTGGGTTTGTTTGCCTAGGGCACAAGCATCACATGGTTTTGAAATAGAACTAAATTTTATCTTAGGCATGCCTCTAACTAAATCATGTTTCACTAATTTATTCAAAGAAGAGAAGCTAGCATGACCTAAGCGTCTATGCCAAACAAAAGCATTATTTTCAAGATCAGCAGACAGATAAAGATTTGTTTCAGATTTCTCACTTAGATCAACAATCTATACATTATTGACTCTATGAGCTTCAAACATGACTTTGTCAGAATTTATTTCAAGAATTTTACATGCATTATTATCAAACAAAATTCTGTGACCCTTGTCACACAACTGACTAATGTTGAGCATGTTGTGTTGAAGACCTTCCACAAGAAGAACTTTTTCAATGGAGTTTGTGGAAGACTTACCAACTGTTCCAATGCCAATAATTTTACCTCTGTTCTTTCCCCCGAATTTGACCAGACCCCCTACCTTCATTTCAGTTTACTGAATTTGGATCGGTCACCTGTTGATAAGTGCATTTGTATGAGTTAATTTATGATATTCATACTTTTTAAGAGCTTTAATGTTAATAATTATGCACTTATCACACTTAATATCAATTTTCTATCAAAATACTTAGTTTGATGAAATTATTATAATTTGAGCAATAAAATGTTATTTTACAGGCACGCGACAAGAACTCCACAAGTCTGTACAAAAATGAGCCAAAGCCCATGGCCAACCAAGCCAAATCTTAAGTCAAAAGAAAAAAAGAAAAATAAAACTATAAATAGATATATACTCATATATATATATTCTATTTTTGAATAATATATATATATATATATCTATATATATATAGATATATCTCTATTTATCTAATATATATAAATATAATACTACTATATATATATATATATCTATAATTCAAATAAAGAAAATAAAAATAAAAATAAATGAAAATAAATGAAAATAAAAACCAAAACATTAACATATATATATATATTCATTCATATGATATATTCATAATATATAAATATATTCTTAATATCCATATATAACATATTTATATACAATAAATATCTATATACATAATATATCCATATATATACCTCTTTCATATAATATATACAATATATATATTCACCTTGGAATGGCCATGAATGCTTCACGTTATTATATACCTCCTCCTTTTATGCCTTTACGTTGAATAATGCATGCATGGGCCCCTTCTTAGCATATGATATATATACATTATGATGGGCCCTTCATGTCTCCATGGCAGGTGGAGGCTTCATGTCCATGGGCAAAAGGCTTCATAAAAAATGTGAAAGCATGAAGGTGGGGTCTTCTCCACGCTGCATGTAGCAGGCTTCATGTTGGCTTTACTAGTAGGAGAGTCCACGCTCAAAGGGGGCAGGAGATGCCAAGTGCTTCACATGCAATGGTCTTCACACGAAGTGACAACTTCGATGGCTTCAAACGGCAAGGTTTCTCCATGGGAGCGGGTCCTCCAGCAACACAAGGCTGGCAGCCTTCACGCGGGGTTAACACGATGCAGCGGCCTCTCTCCCAGCGGCTTTGGGTTTCGACAAGCACACAGGATCCACACGGCTAAATGGTTCACACGGCTTCACACTGCGGCTTTGGCAAAAACAGAGAGGTGCAGAGAGACATAGGCTAATTTACAAACTATAAGGAGCTGGGGAGTGGTTTAGGGGGAATAAGATGTTGTAATGCAATTTCTAGTTCTTCTATTCTTATGAGAGAGTTTGTGTGTTTTTAGTGTTTTTGAAGAAACAAGGAGAGAGAGGGGCAGGATGCCCCTTCATGTAACAATTTCTTTCACTCTTGTTATCCATTTAAATTATTAAAAGTTTTGGGTTTTGTAAGTTTAGAAGGTTGTTATTGCACGTTCTTAAGATTTTAGCCATTGCTCAGCTTACATGCTTTTACGATCTTCATTTAAATTTATTATCTTCTTCAAAGTTATTCATACTTAAGTTGTCTACATTTTCTCTTTCAACTATTTCCTCTAATTCCTCTCAATTTTTAAGTTATTACATGTTTTTTCTAAATTCGGTCCTAATAGATTACTGTTCATCCGAGTTGATACCTTATTTTGTTCCTCCATTTTGAAGCCCTTCCAATCCTCTTTTATTGCTGAGTTTTTCATAAAAGTTGTTCCTCTCTTGTAAATATAAATTTTATTCTTCTATCACTCTCTCTAATTCTTCTTTGTTTTTAAGTTATTTTTATTTTCCCATAGTTCTATTTTTTACAAGTTTATTGTTCACCAGCGCGGATAGATCCTAGTATTTCATGTTTTTCACCTTCTTCATCTCATTTTCTATCCCTGCACTCTTCATAAAACTTCTTTCTAGATCTCCGATCTTCAACTTTATCTTCTGTCACTTCTTCTAATTTTGTCTGGTTGTAAAGTTATTTCTCTTCCTAACTCACCCTATTTTTATTATAATTTTTCATGTGTTCTTCTATCTATTCCACCCCTTCTAAATTGTATCCAAATCTCCCTAAGGTGGTTTCAATTCAATTCTCTTGATTTTCAAACTTAAAAATACAAGGTCTTCAACTTTTAAATCTAAATCTCTCTGTGGATTCGACTTGGTCTCATCACTTAACTATTCTATTTAATTTGTGAGTCGGATATTTAAATTTGATAGTGGGGCGTATTAACGACGTGCGTTTTCTCGCCATCAATTTTGGCGCCGTTGCCGGGGAGGGTTTGAATTGGAAGTTGATAACTTTATACTTTATTTTGTATATATATTACTGTTCATTCTGATCTTTACAGAAAAATCATCAAAAGTAAAAAAAAAACTAGAAAATTTTGAAAATACAAAAAATAAATGTTGTGTCTCCCCGAGGTAAGTCTTATTTATCTTCTACTCTTGTTATTTTTTATTTGCCAAATAAAGAACAAGGGAATGTGATTAAGGTTAGTACTCTTACCCTCTTTCCATAGATTTCGTTTCTTTATTTTTACTTTCAATATGTAAATCATTTTCATTTTGGAATGGTCTTAAAAAATAAAAAATAAAAAAAATTAGAAAAATAAAAAAACCCAAAAAAGTATAAACTTGGGCTTACTATCATCTTTGAAATTGGTGTCTAAGACTAGAGGTCAACGGCAAACACTATAAGCGGGAAAGTGGTTACTTAATTAGGACCTTGTGAAAGCAAGGGGAGCCTCCCACTTCTACATCTGTTACCTGACCGGTGGACAAATTTGATGGTGAATCTAAGTTGAACTTTGTTTAATAATTTATTTGTATAAAAAATTAAAAAAAATAAAATATACAAAAAATGGTGAGAGCATAATTTTCATTTATGGATTGGGCAAACAAATTAGACAGGTTTGACCAATTGGCTCATAAATTTGATCAATTTCTAGCCATGGATCAAAACCCTTCTATACCACCTAGTTACCATGACAATGATCACATGTGGGATAACCCGGCCCATTATGTAGGTGGTTGCCCAAACCAAAACTCATTTCTCACCCAAAACAGTCCGATCTATTATGAGAGTCCATACTCGTGGTCGGCTCAAAATGATCTCCAGTCACCTATGATGGCCCAATTTCCATCGTTTACCCAGGACCATGCTCAAACCACTCAGTTAGGGGGCCATGATCTACCTTTCATCCCAGAACAACCCAATATGATCAATAGTTTTTTCAGCCCGATTATGAATCACCTTCAGATACTTATAACTCTAGCTGGGAAGATCATTCAAAAATCTCTTGGATGGACCAAGCAAGACAAACCCACATGTCTCAAGAGCTCTTCACACCTTATTATGACCCATGTCCAAACAACTTTAATTCTGGTTGGAGAGATCAATATGATTCTTCTTGGGAGTCTTATCATGATCTAGGCCAAAGTCCTCAAGAACAAGATTTTTCAAATTGGGCTCCATACCCAAATTATTCTTATGATCAACCCTATTTGTTTGATCAATTGACACGGCTCTTCCAAACTCAACAACAAGCCTTCCAAGAACAATTGTAAAACTTTGAGGTCCAATTGAGCTGGGTTACTAAAAATATCATAGAAACGGAAGTGGATCCAATACCTAGCAACTCCACTACAAGTCTTGAGGACCAATTTCTTACATTTGATGACAATAAAAGTCCATATGATCAATCCATGATTCCCCAGTCTAATACTCATATCCCTTTTGATCTTGAGAGGATATGGGGGAGTTTTATGATGAGGACTTAAAGGAAGAGCAGCCTAAGATGCCTAAACCCAACTCTATTTGTGAAGTGGACTATGATGAGTCTATTGATCTTGAGTGGGGGAGAAGAAGAGGAAGAGGCTTTGCCAGTCAATGCTCAAATTCCATTACTTCCTGAATTTGATGAGTCGTCCTTCCAAGTGAATGACGAAGAAAACATGAGTGTGGAGAGAGAATTGAGTGTGGCCATAAGCCATTCTTCTTTGGTACTTGAGGAACCGGGTGCTCCACTTGAAATTTACTCTGATTTGGCATCTCTTGATTTTGGGGAGGATCTTGATCTTTTACCTGTTCCTGACCTCGGCACTTCTATACAAATCCTCTACATCCTGCAACTAGCCGATCGGTCGATTCCACATGCACTTCCTTATCATCTGTGTGTTGAGGAGCACGTTTCTTTCACTACCCCTTGTCTTCTCGACACTATCCCTTTCGTGGAATCCTTCGGAGCTCCTCCCACTCCTACTCTTCCTCACCTCAACATTATGCTTGATAATTTTTCAATTGAGGATGAAGGAGAAAAGCTAAGGGACATTAAGGTCCTCTTTGATGTGTTTAACACTTATAAAGACCTTCAGTGTACGAAGGAATATTTTATGATTGACGATATGATAATTCCTCTGACATTCTCTGACCGAGGGGGTCCATCCAAATTTCTAGACCCACCTTGGCATGATTCTAGCCCACATGCACATGCATATAATCTTTTCCTCTAATGGTATAAGGGCTGGAGTTTATCAGAGGATAAGATCATTTGGTGGCTCATTCTGAATGCCACCCGTTGGTTAGTGACCTACAATGTGTCTAGCTGACGACGTTAAATGTAGCACTTTTTGGGAGGCAACCCAAACCTTTAATAATTTCTATGTGAGAATAAATGGCTTCTTGGGAGGCAACCCAAGTTTTTCGTGTGTTTTTGTTTTTATTTTTTAGGTTTGAATAAAGTATCAGTTGGGGGGATAAAGATGATTGCTTACTCTGTTACTCAGATCTGCCAAGCCGTCAAACGCCAGGCCTGTCGAAGTTCTCCTCCAGGTTGTCCCCTTCCTTCACACATTTCATGTCTGCATTATTCTATTGTTCCATATTGTTCATGTCATTGAGGACAATGTCATTTAAGTTGGGGGGACGAAAATCATGTTGCACATGTTACATTCATATACAACCTCATTTTTTTTCTAATTTTTTTCAAAAAAAAATACCAACACCCAATTGAGTTTTCTTAATTTATGCTATCATTAAAAGTAATTCTGGAATAGAAACGACTGGGAGAAGGATGATGGAAAATTGATTTAACCTAACAATGAAAAACTGATCTAAAGAATCTCTTTAAAGTTCATGTGCACTTTAGAAAAAATAAAATCAGTTTGCACGCTAATGACACAAGTTGGATAAGCCTTCTGCTATTTTGGGTATATTATCTGATATTCAGCACTTCTTGAAGAAGAGATCTTTTATAAGCTTTCTGCCAAGTTATCTATCAAAATTAGTGCAAAAGCACAATTGAAAAAAAATTGAGAAAAACACCATGAAAAATGCTCCGATTCTGAGTAACCGGGCCTACTTCACCTAAGACGTGTTGAGATTTGCGTCAAAAGGAAAAGGGAACATTGATCTGTGTAACCAGGCCTATTTCACCTAAGACGTGTTGAGGTTCGCGTAAAATAGTGAAGGGTAGTGCAACATCATGTGTGTATAGAAAAGAAAAAAAAGAGATCCCAAGGGGACAAAGCAATAAGGCAGATAAAAGCTATTATGTTTAATGCCCTGATTAAGAAGTGCAGAGTTTAAGGGCACTTGCTTAGAATAGCAAATGGGGGACGCAATTATCTACGTTGTGAATTTAGCATTTCACATACACAAGTGCTACTGAATTTTGACTAGAATTCTTGATCATGTACCCTAATTTTCTACGTAAGGCTAGTATGTGTTAATGATTCCGTATTCCTAATCTTTAGTTGACTCTATGAAAGATGATCTGAAAATGAGGCATGGATATTTTAAACTCTTATTGGTCCTTAATTTCAAATTGTTTGCATTGCTAAGGGACTAGCAATGAGTAATTTGGGGGGTGTGATAAGTATGCATTTGTATGAGTTAATTTATGATATTCATACTTTTTAAGAGTTTTAATGTTAATAATTATGCACTTATCACACTTAATATTAATTTTCTATCAAAATGCTTAGTTTGACGAAATTATTATAATTTGAGCAATAAATATGTTATTTTACAGGCACACGACAAGAACTCCACAAGTCTGCGCAAAAATGAGCCAAAGCCCGTGGCGGACCAAGCTAAATCTTAATTCAAAAGAAAAAAAGAAAAATAAAACTATAAATAGATATATACTCATATATATATTCTATTTTTGAATAATATATATATATATATATAATATATATCTCTATTTATCTAATATATATAAATATAATACTACAATATATATGTCTATAATTCAAATAATTCAAATAAAAATAAAAATAAATAAAAATAAAAACAAAACATTAACATATATATATATATATATATATATATATATATATATATTCATTCATATGAGATATTCATAATATATAAATATATTCTTAATATCCATATATAACATATTTATATATAATATATTTATATACATAATATATCCATATATATACCTCTTTCATATAATATATACAATATATATATTCACCTTGGAATGGCCATGAATGCTTCACGTTATATATATACCTCCTCCTTTTATGCCTTTACGTTGAATAATGCATGCATGGGCCCCTTCTTAGCATATGATATATATACATTATGATGGGCCCTTCATGTCTCCATGGCAGGTGGAGGCTTCATGTCCATGGGCAAAAGGCTTCATAAAAAACATGAAAGCATCAAGGTGGGGTCTTCTCCACGCTGCATGTAGCAGGCTTCATGTTGGCTTTGCTAGTAAGAGGGTCCACGCTCAAAGGGGCAGGAGACGCCAAGTGCTTCACATGCAATGGTCTTCACACGAAGTGACAACTTCGACGGCTTCAAACGGCAAGGTTTCTCCACGGGAGCGGGTCCTCCACAGCAACACAAGGCTGGCAGCCTTCACGCGGGGTTAACACGATGCAGCGGCCTCTCTCCTAGTGGTTTTTCAAACGCCTTTGGGTTTCGGCAAGCACACGGGATCCACGCTGCTAAACGGTTCACACGGCTTCACACTGTGGCTTTGGCAAAAACAGAGAGGTGCAGAGAGACAGATGCTAATTTACAAACTATATAAGGAGCTGGGGAGTGGTTTAGGGGGAATAAACTCTTGTAATGCAATTTCTAGTTCTTCTATTTTTGTGAGAGAGTTTGTGAGTTTTTGGTGTTTTTGAAGAAACAAGGAGAGAGAGGGGCAGGAGGCCCCTTCATGTAACAATTTCTTTCACTCTTATTATCCATTTAAATTATTAAAAGTTTTGGGTTTTGTAAGTTTAGATGGTTGTTATTGCACGTTCTTAAGATTTTAGCCATTGCTTAGCCATTTACATGTTTTTATGATCTTCATTTAAATTTATTATATTCTTCAAAGTTATTCATACTTAAGTTCTCTACATTTTCTCTTTCAACTATTTCCTCTAATTCCTCTCCATTTTTAAGTTATTACATGTTTTTCTAAATTCGGTCCTGATAGATTACTGTTCATCGGAGTTGATACCTTATTTTGTTCCTCCATTTTGAAGCCATTCCAATCCTCTTTTATTTCTGAGTTTTTCATAAAAATTGTTCCTCTCTTATAAATATAGATTTTCTTCTTCTATAACTCCCTCTAATTCTTCTTTGTTTTTTAGTTATTTTTATTTTCCCATGGTTCTATCTTTTACGAGTTTACTGTTCACCCGCGCGGATAGATCCTAGTATTTCATGTTTTTCACCTTCTTCATCTCATTTTCTATCTACACTCTTTATAAAACTTCTTTCTAATTCTCCGATCTTCAACTTTGTCTTCTGCCAGTTCTTCTAATTTTGTCTGGTTTTAAAGTTATTTCTCTTCCTAACTCACCCTATTTTCATTATAATTTTCCATATGTTCTTTTATCCATTCCACCCCTTCTAAATTGCATCCAAATCTCCCTAAGGTGATTTCAATTCAATTCTCTTGATTTTCAAACTTAAAAATACAAGGTCTTCAACTTTTAAATCTAAACCTCTCTGTGGATTCGACTCGGTCTCATCACTTAACTATTCTATTTAATTTGTGGGCCGGATATTTAAATTTGATAGTGGGACGTATTAACGACGTGCGTTTTTCGCCATCACCTGTCATGTGCCTAGAGCAGCCGCTATCTACATACCACTTGTTGTTCTCGGCTGCTAGGCAAACCTGCATAGAGCAAATTAAGCAAAGTGGTTTGGAACCCAAGATAGATTGGGTCCAAAAGAATTGTTCAACTCTCTAAGCAAACACTTTGGAATCCAGACTTGTCTCACGGTATTCTTCGTTTGCACTCTATTTATAGTTTTGTTGAAGTTATTACTAAAGTTCTGTCCACTTGGTTTATTGATGTTGAACTTGTTCCTATTGGTGGACTGTTCATTCCTCGGGTATCTACTGTACCCAAACTGCCTAGAGGAGGTATACTTATTAAAGAATCCCTGAGGATAGAATCTCCGAGGATGATCATGATTTCCCCAGTTTCTTCTGTACTGACCCTTGTTCTTATTATAATATGAATTTCTGTTGTGGGTCATTTGCCTTGTTCTGTTAACACTCTTGTTCTGGTTGACGGGCATGGGAGCTTGTCTAGTTAAGTTCTTAACAATTTTAGAGTGTTGTTGTACATGTTTTGTTGACTCATTCCAGTTTGCTGGACACTCTGAACATGACTAGAGCTTGATAGTGTGTCCATTTTCTCTTTTCCCTTTTCTGAACAGAATGTTATGGTTTTAAATTCAAAGGGTCTTTTCTGTGCCGGATTGTAGCCCAAACCCTCTTTGTTGAAATTAACTCTAGTACCCAACATAGTATCTAAGTTTGACTTTCCTTGAACAAATTTTTCTAGGGTTTTTTGTTTATCTTCCAGCTCTTTCGGCAATGTTTCATAGTTTTTCTGGAGTTCAGAATTCACCTTCTTAACAGCTTCATTCTTCTCAATGATTACGTTGTTTTCACTTTGACTCTTTTGATGTTTTGACTTAAGTTCATCATTTTATTTTCTGAGAGAGTTCATCTCTTCTATTCCTCCTTAAACTTCAGATTCTCTCTATTAGTTTGGACCTGCTCTTCAGTAGCAACATTCAATTTTCTCTTTATCATCCTATGCTCTTTGCTCAAAGCATTAAATTTATCTAGCAGTTCAACATATGAATCTTCCTAATCATCAATTGTAAAATTCTTGAAGATATTGGTTACCTCTTCGTCGCTTTTGGCCATGAGGCATATTCCTTCTTCGTCTTCCTCTGAAGAGCTGGCCTCTGGGTCTTCCTCCTCGTCACTCCACGTGCAGACTATAGCTTGAGGTTTCTTCTTCTGCACCTTGGAGGCATTCTTCTGGAGATCAGGACATTCACCTTTTATATGTCCTGTCTTCCTGCAATGATAGCATTTGACCTTCTTAGTACTCTTGTTCTTATCAGTATTAAAGTCTAAATGCTTACCAGAATTATTTGATCCTCCTTTTCTAAATGTTTTTCCTTTTATCCTCAAAAACTTCCTAAACTGACGAGTGATCATAGCTTGCTCCTCTTGATCAAGGTCTGACAGTCCGTCAGACTCCCCACTACTACTGTCGCTGCTGCCACCGCCACTGTTGCTATGGGACACCTTGAGGGAAATGTTCTTGCCCTTCTTCTCACTTCCTTCACCATTCCTTCTGAAGTTCATTTCGTAGGTCATTAGGGATCCTATCAGTTCAATGACCATCATTTTCGACAGATCCCTAGACTCCTCTATCACTATGGCCTTAGTGTGCCAAGTGGGGGATAGCGACCTAAGAATTTTCCTGACAATGTCCCCTTCTGAAATCTGTTTCCCAAGCCCATTAAGACTATTAGTAATCAATGGCAACCTGGCATACATTTCTATGATAGTCTCCTCAGGTTTCATTTTGAATAATTCATATTATGAGGTAAGCATGTTTACCTTAGTGGCCTTCACTTGGGATGTACCTTCGTAGATCAGCTCCAATTCATCCCACATCTTCGTGGCAATTTTGCATGCTGAGATCCAGACGTATTCATCAGGGTGAACTGTGCACTGAATGATGTTCAGGGCTGACCAATTGATGGTTGAAAGTTTGACGTGATCCTCTGTCCACGCATCTTCATTCGGTGGAAGCTCATAAGGCCCTATTGTGATCACTCTCTAGAGCTTGTGGCTCTAGGCTCTCATAAACACCTACATCCTATTTTTCTAGTAGAAATAGTTATTATCATCAAAGAAAGGAGGGCGACTAATAGACTGTCCCTCAGCCATGAAGTTTCGAGGACCACTAGATCCAGAATTACCCTAGCCGTTGGACCACATGATGGGTAACCTGCTCTGATACAAATTGATATCACTCGGAACGTGAGCTACAAGGGGGGGATGAATTATTCACATCAAAATTTAGAGTAATTCGAATTATAAGAGATGAAATCCTAGTCACAGTAAGTGAGTCTTCCTCAACAGCCCACGGAATAGACAAATCAGCAAAAGCTTAACGAGAAGAGGTTGATATGGAATAGTGAACGAACAGCTTAAGAGCTTCAGATTCAACTAAGATCAGCCAAACGCACCCCACAAGAGATCAGACAGTCAAACCACATAGAGGAGATGGAGAGTTTTTATGTGGTTCGATTGCGATCTGCAATCTACGTCCACCCCTTACTCCACTGGAGTAAGGCTTCCTTGCACTAAGAAATGAAAAAACATCGCAGACTCAGTTGCAGACATCTGCGGTCTCACAGCTTGCCACAAGGGAATAGATCGCTCAACACTGATCCTGAGACCCACAGGATCTGAACCTGAACTTGCCCCAGCAAGATCAGAACCGGAGGACCAACCTCCCTTCCTCTAAACCAGAGGGCACACACGAGTGAAATGCCTGCACTCGCAACCGAAGAACCAATCTCCCTTCCTCTAAGAGCACTTAGAGGGTAACAAAGCAGTAAGGAAGAAATGGATGAAACAACTCAAAAATGAAAAGATGAAAAGGGAACAGTCACTCAAAAATAGCGAAAATATAGCTTCTAGAGAAGCAGTCTTTCAAGCTCAAAACCCAACAATGATTACTCAGACACTTTCATCTCTAGGCAGGCGTTTCTCTCGAATAGGGAAATTCTCGCACACTCAGTGGCTTCAGATGCTCTCTCTATTTCAATCTTCAGCAGCTTCCTCTTGCTGTCTTCAACCTCCTTTTATAGCCAGATGATAGCGCGTGGCCAACACGATTCCCGCCCATTTCTTCTCATAGATCTGATCACTTTTTGGTTGCACGTGTCGGGATCATCCTTTTAGTTCGTTGCCTCAGATCATGAGCCCTTAAACCTGGTACCTCGATTTCCACATGGAGTAATCTCATTGGTTATGGGTTCGTCAAACACATGCTCGACCAGGTGACAGGCCTGCCAAGCAAGAGAAGGCTGCATTGACCACGGTCTTGCACAGACTTTGCGTATCATATTTCAAGACACGCACGGACTCTAACTGACATGCAATGACCTTAAAGTCATTGACTCAGTCACATGCACACACCTATCGCAAAGTATGCTCAAGCCATGAATAAGGTTTTGCAAGACATGCACAAACTATGAGCAACATAGAAGCGTATACGCATAGACCAAATGTGTATGGTAGAAATTGCACTGACTGAAGTATGAACCTAGATAGAAACCGTACATAATTCAAGTACCCTGAAGCAAAGAATGCATAGACATTATTGCACAGGACTAGACCAGTGCACATGCTTTGATCAGCCTAAGACAAGACATTGCACCGACATTGGTCATGCATGAGAGACATTTGCACCGACCTAGTGTGAATGTGTGCGGGCAAGGAATGCACTGACTTGGTGCGTGCAGAACATAACTTGCACCTACATTATGTGCGAGTGCAAAGTATGCACCGACTAGTGCGAGCCAAAACTTGCACCGACCTGACCTAGCGTACGAGCAGCAAACCATATGCACCGACTTGTGCTCACTTGCAGCAAACACTGCACCGACCCTATATGCGTTAGCTGAGAACATACATGCACCTAAACCTTACACAGACTTTCTCGCAGTGAGAGCTGTGCAGACCTTTTGAACACTAACAAAAACATGCACTGAGGTTATGCATGGACTAGCAATAAAGTGTGCACAGACTTTATGTGCACCATGCGAGAGTTGCACTGACTTAATGAGTGAATGAACAGACCCTATTCGTTGAAAATGCAACATATGCACAGACTCAATGCGGAAGTAACCAAGTATACACGGACTTTCTGAGTAGAATTAGAGAGTGTATATGAAGAATGAATAAAAGAAAAGTATTAAGATGAACTAACATGATTGACTTATAGTGTATGACATCATCAAAATCGTAGGAGTGCAACAAGGCTCTCCTAGAGAATGTTGAAAACACCTAGTCTGAAGGATGCGTCGACCCCAAAGCTTCAGGGCGTCGATGCAAGGGGCTTCTAGAAGCCGTTGCAAATAGCCTTCACCTAGACAGCGTCGATGCACTCCCCATCCTGCGTCAACACATCAGATGACTTCAAGCCTAATTCTGTCACTATCGTAGTTGTTCGAAAAAGCCATCAGGAACCAAAAATACCAACCGCAAACATCCAAAAACTCATCTTTTGAGGCTTAGAGGAGGTTCCTAGGACTTACCACTGTCCCTGTCATCATTACAGTACCAGAACAACTTTTTGGAGGTAGATCTGCTAGGTATCTTATTTTGGAAAAGCCTCCTATCAATGGTACTGTACTTTTTGTTTTCAACCAATCAAGTTTCAGTCCAAAAAGTACCTAGGATAAAGCATGTCCTTCTCTATCAATGGGTCAATGAATTAGAAGATTTCAAATGTGATGGGGGCATCCCTTGCCCTTTACATTTTTTTGAGGCTCAGAATGTTCGTTGGCATGCCATTGTGTTAATCTTATTTTTTTGAGTCTAGTCATGTAATTTTCATATTTTATGAGAGTCATGGTTATGTAATTTTCCTTTTATTTGAGTCAAGTACCTAGGTTAGAGAGTTATTTTCATACATCATATGTTATTTGGGCCATTAGATTAGCTAATTGGGCCCAACATGTGGTCAAGCCCAGGGGCGCCCCTTTCCCCCTTGGTTTTCTTGTCATTAGTCCAAAAGTCAGGGACTTATTGTAAATTATGGGATGCCTATATATAGGATCCCATTTTCTCCATTTGAGGTTAATGAATAGTTGAAAGAATTTCAAAATCCAATTTAAATTTTCTTTGGAGTGAGAAGCTCCCTCCCTCCCTCTCTCTCTCTCTCTCTCTCTCTCTAAAGGGGGCGAACCCCATTCTCTCTCTTCCCCCTCTCCAAATTTGAAATTCATCCTCTCTCCTCCACCTCGTCTCCACCTCAACCACCCTTCTCTTGCCACATCACCACCCCTTGCCACATCACTAGCCACATCACCATTGACTCTCAAATCCCTCCCACTCTCAGTACTTCCCCATTAATCACCCACAATCCCCAAGAGTCACCCCTCTCCCAAGGAAGACCACCACTCCCCAAGCCACCCTTTCATTCTCCCAAGCACCCTTTCACACTCCAAGGCACCCCTTCCCATCCCCAAGACCACCATTGATCACCCACCATTAAGACCCAATTCAAACACATCTCCCTCCCCCTAAGGGTCACTTGTGCCCCTTTCTCTCTCCCAGCCCTAGCAGATTTTGACCCCATCTACCTCCTCTGCTAACTCTTCCCCCTCTAGCCTTCTCCCCCCCTTCTCCAACCTGTAATGACCCTCCCCACCTCCCCTCCCAACCAGGGAAAGCCCATAGCCCCATCCCACTCGTCCTCCCACTCCTCTCCCCCTTTATCCTTCCCTATCTACCATTGCTACCCAGTCCACAGCAGAAGCAGAAGTACCAGCAAGTTGCAACACCACCCATGACAGTTCCACAAGGTTCCAAGTGGCCTACCCTACACCGGTGGAATCTTTGTTTCTGTCTTCTTTGCAACGGAGGTGGTCTCGCCATCATCCGACTTCGGGACTACCCGGAGGAGTCATCCTCGTCAGACTGCGCATTTCCTCCCAGGCAGACAACCAGCAGTGACTTTCAGAGGCTCCCACGACCAGTGCTCTGAGTTTCTTTGGGTGCCATTTGGTCGAAGCTTTCTCCTCCAAGCCCTTTGTCATTCAAAGAAGCAGAGCATTTTTTGGACCCCGGAGCCAAGAGTTCCAGATTTTCTCCCCGGGGTGCGCAGGTTAGCTTCATCTGGATCGGATCCGACCCCCTCTTACTGTTCTGGACCTCGTGGTCTTCTCCGACCTCCTCCAATGACGCCGTTGGTCTCGAATCGAAGAAGGCTCACCCACGATGTAACAATTTTGGTCTCCTTAATCGGACCTCGGAAGTACTCGTGGCGCCCCAGTCTTCTAGCTGTAGCATTCTGGGAACAGTCTGAACCAAGTGGTCAGTCCTGGTCCAGACCCTGCCCCGGCCACCGTCGACGTCAGAAAACTCTCCATGAATTTAGGTGTTCTCCTGGGCCAACCTAGGAAGTTTTGGCTCCAGTTTCATCATCAGCAGAGCTAGTGGAGTCCGTGGCGACACCGTCATCGACTCTCTGTCAGGCTGTTCTAGAAGTGGACAGAACCAGCAATGATCACCGACTCGGCTTAATTTAGTCTCCCCCACCCCCGCCTGGCCGGCTTGCAGCCCCTCCCTGCGCAGAGGTAGTGTTTACTTGTATTCTAAAATTAACCCCCACCACGAGATCCCCCTCTTATGAGAGGCGTAGTGGTGTATCATTCTGAAATTTCAAGTTCGAGCTACACCGGCGCAGCATGCGGGTTCTACCCACGCTTCCCCGTCGCCTCGTCTCCGGTCGGGATCGATATTTTCACGCCGATCAGGTGAGCTCCATGAACACATTTCTCTACTTGAACTGTCTTGCTTAGTTTAGTATTGCTTCTGGTTGATCTATCGGTGGAGAGTGAGCGCCCGATCCAAAATCAATCAAATTAAGTGTCCACTGCAGAGCGAGTTGTGAGAGAGCACACCCTACAACCCACGCCCTTGGCGTGCTGGCCACCCACGAGGTTGGGCATCCCAGATCCTTACGGGTTTAGCCTAAAGCTAGTTAAATCCCCCGGAGCGTCAAGGTCCAACCTCGGACCCTCATACCCATCGCCGGTCCACCTACGGACCCGGGTGCTCGCAACGCGGGTGAGTCCGCTTGAGTGAAATCACTGAGTCATTCTTTGCTTGCAAACTAGGTTGACACCCGTTTTAGCCCACAAGTTGTGTCATTTCTCTTATTCATCATTTTTGATGTCCCGAATTAGCCATTGTTTTGGAGCTTCCTTGGATAGATTTTGAGCCCATTTTTATCATTCCATATCCTTTAAGTCTTGGAGATCATGATTTCTTAGAGCCCTGGAGCTTATCTTATCAAATTCCGGCTTCCAAGTCAACTTTCGGCCCATTTAGGCCGGCTTCCCTCAAGTAATCGACTCTCTCTCACTGCACAGTCCTGAAAGTGGTCATTTTTCACCCTCTTCCAATCTTATATTCAAAAAGTTTTCTTCATCAACGTTGTTCATCTTTTAAGGATCTACAACTTCTTCTTCTACGCCGTTGGCCAGTTCTGGCCCATTTGTGAGCTATTTGCATTTTTCCGGCGTGCTATGCTGTTCACCTATGTCCCAGAATTTTCCTCTCTATTCTAGCCCCATTTTCTCCCTCTTCCAATCATTTTCTCAACCTACTTTCTTCATAAAAGTTGTTCCTCTCTTAGTTATCTATAATTTCTGATTCTACCACTTTTGCTAGTTCTGCCTTGCTTGGGAGATACGCTTCGATTTCTGAAGTCGCGCGCAGTCTGCCCAGAATTTTCCTTCATCAGTGTGAAGGTCTACGAGAGGTGCGTTAGAGCATCATGTGACGGCCCAGTGTAGACCGCCAGAGTAGTGTGATGGTCCTATGATAGACCGTCACACCGAAACTTGCCCGAAAACACCCAGTCCAACCCCTAGAGTGTGGCGGTCCTACTCTAGACCGTCAGAGTCCATGTGACGGTTTGGTATAGGTGCGTTACACCGAAACTTGTCCGAAATCGTCCCGTTTGACCCCCAGAGTGTGACGGACCTACCCTAGTACGTTACATAACTATGACAGTCCTACGATAGACCGTTACACACACCTGAGAGTCCAATTCGTGCTGGACTCTGCTCCGTTTCTGTGCATCGTGGTCCTCTTGCAGAGTCCATAACTTCTTGAATTCTACTCCGAATTGAGCGCCATTTGTTCCTATGATTTCTCATTGGTATTATCTTGAATTCTGTCTAAAGAACTCTAAATTTAATTGGCTATCTTGCTCAGAATCATGCTCAAAAGTTGAGGGTTTAGGTGTCCTGGTTCAACTCAAACTCTGCAGATTAAGCTCCGAGGCTCCCTTCCAGAACCCATATCTTCCAGATCCTTCATCCAAATAGAGTCCCGTTTACTCCTATGACTTATCTTGACTATTATATCGAGATTGATCCATAGATCTCGAGATTTGATGGACTCTATTTCTTACACTCGTGGAGGAAAGTTGGGGGTTTCACCACTTTTCTATAAAAACTGCCCAGTTCGCAGTCGCGACGGGGGGCTCTTTCTTGATTTGGGGCGAAGCCATGCTGTAACTCCAACTCACAACTTCAGCCTTGGCTTGAAGAGGGAAGTATTAACTTTCAATTCCATCATTTTGGGCTTGATTTGATGATCTATATTCTTAGTTCTCTTCCTCTTAAAATCACAAATCATCACAATTTTCTACATTTTCTGCTACATATGCATTTTTCCACGTTTTGCATCAATGATTTCTCTCTACTCTCTTCATCAAATCTCGAGATTTCAAATCTCATGCATGCACAATACACACACCTATCTTTTCCACCCTTCCACAGGGGTTAAAAACCTCCCCCCGGTGAGTTTGCCCTCAATTTCTACCACTATTTTATCATTGCGGGATTGATGCTACACATGCATGTTCTAATGGGTTCTTTATCCTTGTTTTGGCTTTATTTTGCAGGAGAGCATGAATACAACGTGAGGCCCTCTTCCTCTAGCCGGCTGGAAGGAGAGGAGGTTTGAATCCACAAGTTCCCCGCACCCCGTTTCAAGCGCGATCAAGTTTTATTTCCAAGGTACACGGCCCCGTTCTTTACACTTCTTCATCCTTTGGCGTTGTTGGAGCCTTGGTGGCGATCACGGTTAGCATTTCTCATCCTTTCACCCCCCTTGTCTTTGATTCACATGTTTATGCATGTATGTATTTAAAGAGGGTGGGATAGGAATCTAATTAAAACAAATCAATAGATATTTTTTTGGCGATCACGGTGGGACCCCAATGCCCATCACGCTTGTTTTCATGCTCTTTTGTATGTTGGGTGGGTGCATGTTCATGTTTAGTTAGTATTTCCTCCATTCTCCCACTATTTTTGGTGTTTTACAGGCTCTGGTTGTGTGACGGTCTTATGGTAGACTGTCATGGTCATGTAACGGTCATTTGGTAGACCGTTACAGATTCTGGCAGCCCTGCGCGCATGCTCACAGGGCCGTGTTTGTCGGGACATAACTTTTGATCCCGATGTCCGATTGCACTGATTTTTCTTCCGTTGGATAGCCCTTTGTATTGTCGTTCCATCCATATATCATTTGCATCATTTGGTTAACATTGGCATATTCGAATATTATCCAACTTTTTGAGTTTTGTGCATAAGTTCTGCAGGCAGGCTCAGGGACAGGTTCACAGGTACATCTTTACTCAGTTATTTGACTACCTTCTCGGTGTCTGATTGCACTGATTTTTGTTCCATTGGATAGTCCTTTGTATTAGCTTTCCATCCATAGCTTATTTGCATTCAGTTGGGTCACGTTTGCTTAGTTAAAAATTGTCATCATTTTAGCATTTTGTCCATAAAATCTACATGTGGTTTGCACACAGATTCACGGGAGCAACTTTGCTCAATGATTTGATTGACCTCCCGGGGTCAGATTGATCTGTTCTTGGGCCCGTTGTGTAGACCTTTGTATTGTCTTTCCATCCATATACTATTTGTCTTATTTGGATCATGTTTGGATAGTTTAATTATATCTTGATTTTCTAGTTTTAGACTAGAAATTGCATGCACTCCAGTGCACATAGGGTCATACATTGCATATCATAGTTGCATTTCCTACCTTGGTAAGTGATCCTCTCGCCTCCATATTCCTTGGGGTCGACTAGGTGATCTTATCCGGGACTTTCATAAGTCCCCGTGAGCCGTGGATTCCCACACGGACACCGGGCCGGTTATACCTTTCCACCCCTTAGGCTTGCATTTGCATAAGTGTGAAGGGAGTTAACCTTAGTCAACCCAAAGTTTGAACCTTATTCCCATAGGATTCCTATCTTGAGGGAATTATTATTAATTCAAATCATTAAAAGGTCTATTAAAATCCCTAAAATATTTCCCATCATATCAACTTGTTTGACTTGGGTGAAAACTCTCACATTGCATTGTTTGTGTTGTTTGGGCTTGTCCAAGCCCATTAGTGGTGTTTTGTGTTGCATCCACATGTTTTGTTGTTGTTAGGCCCACTTTAGGCTAGCCCATTTTGTGTGTTCATTTGTCTAGTCCATTGTCCCGTGGTCCGTTGTCCATTGGTCTTTACATTAGTGGGTCAGCCGCCCCTTGTTCTCAAGCCCATTAAGCCCTTGCTTCCCCATTTGTATTGTCCTTGATATCCTTGTATTAAGTCTCCATTTGCCCTCATGGAGCGGTATTCTAACCCCTTGTATCATTCTTTTTCCCAATCTTCTTCTTATTCCCGCGTGGAATCCTCTTCCCACGCGGGCCCATCTTCCCGTGGTCCTTCTGATCCATATGAGGAACAGGCCAATATCATGGCCTATCTTTCAAGCCTTGTTCGCCAAATGGACTCAGCCCAGGCCCAACACCTCATTGCATCTCATCTTAATGGGCCTTCTTCTCATAATGGGCAATCTTCTGTTCATGGGCCTCTTTCTTCTCCTTCGCATGCTACTGGCCCGATTTCTAACGGGACTTATTCTCTTAATGGGCCTCATCCTTCTGCCCATGTTGCTGCTGGCCCATTCAACCCATATGCTCATGCCTCTTCCAGGCCTGCATATCATTCCATTCCCGGAATGGGCCCTTCTTCTTCTTAGCCCGGATCCTCTTATCCGGACCAATACCATGCTCCTGGTCCGAATTCACATCCTCTTGCTCAAGCTGGCCCATATCCTTCTCGATCTCTCCCTACCCAGGAGATGATTACTCAAACCCAACGCCAGCTTGATGAGCTTCAACGTCAGATTGATCCTAAGTCCTCCTTAAGTATTCCATTCACATTTCAAGGTCTTCGGCTTCCGCAATCTTCATAAATTCCCGCATATCGCCGTTATGGTGGAGTTGGTGACCCGTATGTGCACTTAAAGGAGTTTCTTTAAGAGTCGGCCCAGTTTCGGCATGACCAATGCTTGATGGCTTACTTGTTCGGTCTGTCAGTTGAAGGCCCGGCTCGAGATTGGTTCTTTTCGTTGCCACAAGAGAAGATTGTAAATTTTCAAGCCGTTCAAGAGAAATTTCTTCAGCAGTTTCAAGACCAGGTTAGGCCCAAGTATTCTATCACGGATTTGGCCCATGAGAAGATGAAGCCCGAAGAGGATTTCTGCACCTTTGCCGACCGCTGGCGTCGCCTTGCCGTGCAAGTCCCGGGACACAATCCAGAGGGAGAGCAAATCAAGATGCTGATATCCAATGCAACGCCCGAGTACCGCTTTATCTTAGCCCTCAACGACATTACCTCCTGACAACAATTATACAGCCGAGCCCGCTTCATTCGCCAACAAATCCAAGATTCCCTTGACCCCGAGTCTCCACCATCCACCTCTACATATCGACCTTCACCCTCCACGTGCCAACCCTATGCTCCCTTGAGTCAGCCCGCCATGAGTCAGCCTTCCACCACATATCCCTCCACGAGCCAACCTCCCGCCTCTACATACTCATACGCCTCCGCATATCAACCTTCCATGAGTCAGCCTCCCTTGTCCACATACCCGTCTCCGTCTCCACTTTCGGTCAAGGGAACACCACATCACGAACAGGTGGATGCCGTCTACATACCACATCACCCTGTTCCACACATGCCATCACCAAAGCCCTCCACCACTTCCCAAGCACTCTTGCCTACGCAACCTCCACTTCCGTCTCCACAACCTTCTCCACCATTACATATCCCTCGTCATCCACCTTGCCCAAAGTAGGCTCCTCGCCTTCCATTGCCAGAGTGTTTCACCGATATATTTCGGGCTTTGATGGCCACTCACGCGTTGCCGCTCTCTCCGGCTGTGCCTTGCCGACCCGCGGTCGGGGATATGCTCCAGTTCTGTTATTTCCGCCGCCAGCAGGGGCATTTGGTTGAGGATTGCCCCGAGTTCCGGGATTATGTTTATGATCTGGAAGCTAAGAAAAGGATTGATTGAGCCGCTATTCACAAAGTCATTTTACATCTTCGCAGCCAACAACAGCAGCAAGAAGTGCCACCCGGGCAGCCGTCTCCGTTACTTCAAGGCCAGGGGCACCCCTGTGATTCCTCGTCTAGTGCTGCACTCGCTCCGTCACCTACTCCGTTACCTCCGCCATCTCCTACCCCGGTTTCATCATCGTCACAAACCCAAGCCTCTGCTCATGCTAGTGCCTCCCCTTCTTCTCCCGCCGCCACTACCACTAATTCTATCTCTAACACCGCTCGACGTGTTGTGTTGACACGTCGACGGTGGACACCACAACCTCCCTCTTCACCCTCTCCACCTCCATGTCCACTACCCCCATCGCCTTCATCACTATCCTCACCATCTCCATTGCCATCACCATCATCTCCGTCTCCACCACCAGTGCTTCCATCACCACCTCCATCTCCACCCTTGCCTCCATCTCCGCCATCACCTTTGCCCGAGCCTGAGCAAGCCACACATTTGCCTTTACCTTTACCCTTAGCCACGCCTTCACCTTCGCCTTTGTCGCCACCCGAGCCTATCATCGCCACATTGCCTGCGCCTTCAATTTCCATCACCACTCCCATTGGAGCCTCCATGCCTTCCAAACCTTCACATGTTCCACCCAAGCATATTCCCTTTACTTCTCCAACCACTTCCACCCCACGGAGCGGGTGTGCGCTGCCTTTGGTGCCCCTTGGGTCTAATCCCCAGGGAGACAATAAGCCAAGTCGAGATGATTAAGTGCCGTCCGTGCATTTCAAGATTCAGGATTTTATTTGCCGGATGCCGATCCGCATCATGGTCCCTGGTTATTTTGGGGATGATGCGCCTTCACTTTCAAAGATGACAGATGCTAAGAAGAGTTCCCTTGAGTTGACGCCAGTTTCTTCCCGAGCAAGGCCGGTGGCAATCTCTTTGCTCGTCGGAGAGTTCATTGTTGATGCTATTATTTCTCCTCACTCTATTGCCATTCAGATGACAGGCCAAGAAGGGTTCTCTACCCGTGTTGTGGTAACACATACGGCCGCCAAGTAGATTATGGGTTTTATGTTCAAGGTGCAATTGGCCGTATCTTCTACACTTTTCGGGGATATTCTGCACTTGTTACGCAATCTTCCTCGGTTTATTAGCAAGCCGGCCATGTCAACACCGTGTATTACTCTCCCTCAGCTTCACCCATCTCTTCTAGCAAGGGAGTTACGCTTCAAGTCTGATTGCCGAGTGGAGCTGCCAAATCTCATGCTACTTGTGCCAAGTAACAAGACTCCATGGTTTTATGATATTCAACATTATGAGGAGTTAGTTGTTCAAGAATGTCCTACTATTGTTAGCACCGGGAGTCTAGGGGTAACCGCCCCGATGAAGCTGCATGTCCATAGTCGGGCAAGGCCATCTGCTAGGTGGGCTCGCTATTTGAGAAGATATTGCAAGGCAAGGTGCCCAAGGATTCAAGCCCGGGCCAAGCGGGTCCATTTCAAGCCAATTTCAGCTAAGAAGAGACGGCTATGCAGGTTCAAGAGCCATCAGTTGTGCATTCAGGGGTCCGCCTATTCCTCCCTTTCTTTTCATTCATCCTTCTTTCTACTCACTTCCCACCCTTGGGTGCTGTACCTTCCTCCATCTGATCCTATTTCCATAATTTTCTCCTCCTTCCATAGGTCCATGCGCCCCCATTCCTCTCCTTTTTTCCCGGATCCTCCAGATTTTCCCTCCTCTCACGATTCTAGGCCCCGGCCTATGTCATCCTTCCATCCCAATCTCGGGACATCACCTGATTCTTCTTCCCTGGGACTTCCGGGTGTTGCCTCTAATTCTTCCCCAAGACTTCCGGGTGTTGCTTCTGATCCTTTTCTGGCCCTGCCGGATGACTACTACTCTCCTTCTTCGGCCACGTCGGATGATCATTCTCCTTCTTCCTCATCTTCACAGCAATCCTCTCACTGTCTTTCTATTCTCTCCTCTTCTCCCTTTCGGGGTCTTCGCCCTTTCTCTTGCTGCTTTCGAGACTTTAGTCCGCCTTGATCTCAGCTAATCTGATTTATTATGTATCTGGCTTCTTGTTATCAGGGCCTCAATGCCTTAACGAGGTAGTTCTAGCCCTCGTCTCTCTTCCTTTTTATCACTTCTTCGTCCAGTATGATGTCTGCCACTCCTCTGTGTCAAGGAATCCAATCCTTTGCTCTCCTTTCATCCTTTATCCTGACAAGCAAGGAATACAAAGCTCGTGCTGCTCGAATCTCGATGATCAAGATTGCTTTAGGATGCTATTTCCACACTGCGGATTTGCAAAGATATTTTTATTTGGTGCAAGAATATGTTGTCATTGCTATTACTCTTATTACTCCTGCACATGCTTATAACGTTGGTTCCTCAACATGGTTAAGTGACTTTTAGAAATTTGCTTAGTTCATTTAAAATGAGTTCGCTTCTGCAGCATCCTTAGGCCAGTGATAACTCCGCGCTGGGAGTCTAGTTCTTTCCCCGATCGTTGAGGGTGACCTTTGAGCATGGGTTTTTCACACACTTCACGGCGAGCCATAGCCGATCTCTCTGAGGCACACCGTTGCTGCTTTGGCCATACTTTGGGTATGCACAAAGGTCTTTTTCTCTTCTCTGCTCGGCCAAGTGCAGGGGCAAGAGATTGATGGATAAGATGACTAACCTAGGCACTCCTTAATACGAGAGAGGTCTCAAATTGGGGCAATCTTGACCCTCAAAAAAGTGAGCTTTCATGCAATATCTAGCCAATAAGGGCTCTCAAAATCATATATGAAAATGAATCAATGCAAAATTATGAATAAAAGGCATGGCAAGAGTGGCAGTACAGTTCTCCGCGGGACGTCATGAGCCCGGTCGCATGCATGCTTGATAAATATGGGTCTCAAAATCAAAGACACAAAGTCCCGGCACAACATGCTATCTCTTTGAGGGGTGGTACCCTGGAAGGAATTCAAGTCCTGATGTCTCCCATCCTGCATAAAACTTGTCTCCAATTTTTCTTCTACTCCTCCCTCTTAGGCTGGGTTATGTCCCGGGTATGGCCTTAGTAGGGGCACCGTTCTTTAGAGGCGGTTGGTTGTAGTAAGCCACCCTCACGTGCACGCCCTGCTTAAGGGAAGCCTTTAATGAGAGGGGTAGGAGCGACGATCCCTGGCAAGTAGTTCGAGCCTGTCTTTGGGTGCTGCAGATTACTTTGTCAAAATCTATAAAAAAATGAAATGTCAAAAATCAAAAAAAAATGAGATATGTCAAAAATCTAAAAAAATGAGATATGTCAAAAATCTAAAAAAATGAAATATGTCAAAAATCTAAAAAAAATGAGATATTGTCAAAATCTAGAAAACATGATGAGATATTGTCAAAAATCCAAAAAAAATGTAATATTGTTCAAATCCAAAAAAATCAAATATTTTTAAAATCCAAAAAATCAAGAAAATTGAAAAATCTAAAAATATTTATCTTTTATATTTTGAGAATAGATACGTAATCTATTTGCTAAGTGTGCAGGTTGCAGGTACTCAAGCATTCCTTGCTATATCTTTGTGCTCTGTCTCCTGTCCACATCTTTGATCTGTTCTTCCCTTCTTCAATCATGTCTCTCGATCTATTCTGAAGCTTGTGTCCTTCTCAGCTTTTGTTTGTAATGATCATATCTATGTGAGAGGGCTTTGCCTCACGATTATGAACCTGGCGGTTCTGCTTCATTCTGATCTTGGGTTTTGATTGAAGGGCATATTTGTTTATGTCCTTTGTCCTGCCGTGTCCTTGTCTCGCCATGTCTATGTCCCACCGTGTTGTCCCACACATGTTATTTTCTTCTTCACCACATGTTGTTAGTTGTCTTACATATGTTGTTAGTCGTCCTTCTATATCTCGTGTGTTGTCCCAACCGTGTGGTTATCCCTCATATTCTTGTCCCAACCGTGTGTTGTCTCACTGCATTGTTGTCTTGTCCCCCACGTTCATCTTGCATACGTGTGGTTTGTTCATGCCGTTGCATATGTGCTTGTTCATCTTGTTGTGTTGTTTTCCATTCGTTTGATCGTTATGTTTTGTTGTGTTGTCGGTCATTCAGTTAATCGTTGTGTTATGCTGTCTTTTGTTCATGCTTGTTTATCATGTTCATTCATATTATTGTGTCTTATGATGAAAATCCATAAAAATCCGAAAATCTGGAAAATCAAAAAGATGCCGTTTCGCTTGGCAGGTAAGTCAGGTATGGCTCTCGATCCCTTCTCATTGTTGCATTACTATATGATATCTACGTTATTATAGAATCTCAAGGACCGGCTAGTTGCCCGTGTGTTCTAGGATCTGATGTTCCCCTTTAACAAAAATGATGATGATCTAGGAGCATACGGTTAATCGTTGGATAGGCCGCTCGGTTGAGTCGGGTGGGGGACGATAGACTCTGTCTCGCACGCCGTGGTTGCAAGAAGACTCTTGACCCCGTCCTGGCTCCGTCTAGCAATAGTATCCTTGAGTACTTTCTATTTTATCTTTCTTTGTATTCGTTCTAATGATTTCTTTATTTTAGCCCAGCATGCATCATGTCATTTTGAGCATTCATGCCTCGTGATCCATTCAACGATTTCTCCTCAGCAATGGTTAATTGCACTTAAGCTTCTTGGATAAGAGATTCTTCATTCCACTCTGAATTCAACAATTTCTCTGATCTTGCCGTTTGATTTGGTTGGCCAGCGTGATTCCTATCTAGATTTTATCTCAGTCTTATCTCTCCTTTCTAGCTCCTATGTTGTGTTCCTTCCGACCCACTCATTGTCCGTGGATTGTGTCCCCAATGAGGCTGGTCGTGTTTCCTTTCCTTTAGTTTAGTTCTCCAGACATGTCTCATCATTGTCATCCATTTCAGGTGGTTAGTTCAGCATTTTCGAGAGAATTCCTGTCGCTTATTGGTTGTGACGGGTGTCTTTTTGTCTTGATGCCCGCTTATCAGTTCTCTCCGCTTCATCTCCATTTCACGTCGCTATCGCTTTCGTTCCATCTCCTTTCCATTTCACCTCTGCGCCACTTTCGCTCGTTCCCTTGCAAAGCGGACATCAAGCAGGGGCATCTGTTGACACCCGTTTTAGCCCACAAGTTGTGTCATTTCTCTTATTCATCATTTTTGATGTCCCGAATTAGCCATTATTTTGGAGCTTCTTGGATGGATTTTGAGCCCATTTTTACCATTCATATCCTTTAAGTCTTGGAGATCATGATTTCCTAGAGCCCTGGAGCTTATCTTATCAAATTCTAGCTTCCAAGTCAACTTACGGCCCATTTAGGCCGGCTTCCCTCAAGTAATCGGCTCTCTCTCACTACACAGTCCTGAAAGTGGTCCTTTTTCATCTCTTCTATCCTCTATTCAAAAAGTTGTCTTCATCAAAGTTGTTCATCTTTCAAAGATCTACAATTTCTTCTTCTACGCCGTTGGCCAGTTCTGCCCCTATTGTGAGCTATTCACATTTTTCCGGCATGCTGCGCTGTTCACCTATGTCCCAGAATTTTCTCTCTATTCTAGCCCCATTTTCTCCCTCTTATAATCATTTTATCAACTTGCTTTCTTCATAAAAGTTGTTCCTCTCTCAGTTATCTACAATTTCTTCTTCTACCACTTTCGCTAGTTCTGCCCCGTTTGAGAGATACGCTTCAATTTCCAAAGTCACGCGTAGTCTGCTCAAAATCTTCCTCCATCAGTGTGACAGCCCTACCCTAGACTGCCAGAGCAGTGTGACGGTCCTACGATAGACCGTCACACCGAAACTTGCCCGAATCACCCTGTTCGACCCCTAGAGCGTGGTGGTCCTACCCTAGACCGTCAGAGTCCATGTGACGGTCTAGTATGGGTGCGTTACACCGAAACTTGTCCAGAAATCGTCCCGTTTGACCCCCAGAGTGTGACGGACCTACCCTAGTCCGTTACATAACTCTGACGGTCGTACGATAGACCGTTACACACACCTGAGAGTCCAATTCGTGCTGGACTCTGCTTCCGTTTCTGTGCGTCGTGGCCCTCTTGCAGAGTCCATAACTTCTTGAATTCTCTCCGAATTGAGCGCCGTTTGTTCCTATGGTTTCTCCTTGGTATTATCTTGAATTCAGTCCAAAGAACTCCAAATTTCATTGGCTATCTTGCTCAGAATCACACTCAAAAGTTGAGGGTTTAGGTGTCCTGGTTCAACTCAAACTCTGCAGATTAAGCTCCGGGCTCCCTTCCAGAAGCCATATCTTCCAGATCCTTCATCCAAATAGAGTCCCGTTTTCTCCTATGACTTATCTTGACTATTATCTCAAGATTGATCCATAGATCTCGAGATTTGATGGACTCTATCTCTTAAACTCGTGGAGGAAAGTTGGGGGTTTCACCACTTTTCTATAAAAACTGCCCAGTTCGCAGTCGCGACGGGGGGCTCTTTCTTGGTTCGGGGCGAAGCCATGCTGCAACTCCAACTCACAACTTCGACCCTGGCTTGAAGAGGGAAGTATTAGCTTTCAATTCCATCTTTCTGGGCTTGATTTCATGATCTATATTCTTAGTTCTCTTCCTCTCAAAATCATAAATCATCACAATTTTTTGCACTTTTCTGCTACACATGCACTTTTACACGTTTTGCATCAATGATTCTCTATATTCTCTCATCAAATCTCATGATTTCAAATCTCATGCATGCCACAACACACCCACCTATTATTTTCCACCCTTCCACAGGGGTTAAAAACCTCCCCCCGGTGCGTTCTCCCTTAATTTCTACCCCTATTTTATCACTTCGGGATTGATACTACACATGCATGTTCTAATGGTTTTTTTTTGTCCTTGTTTTGACTTTGTTTTGCAGGAGAGCATGAATACAACGTGAGGCCCTCTTCCTCTAGCCGGCTGGAAGGAGAGGAGGTTTGAATCCACAAGTTCCCCGCACCTCGATTGTCAAGCGCGATCAAGTCTTTCTTTCCAAGGTACACGGCGCCGTTCTTTACACTTCTTCATCCCTTTGGCGTTGTTAATCCTTGGTGGCGATCACGGTTAGTATTTCTCATCCTTTCATACCACATTGTCTTTGATTTACATGTTTATGTATGTATTTAAAGGGGGTGGGATAGGAATCTAATTAAAAAATAAATCAACAACTAGGGTCCAAAGGGGTCTAGAGCATCGAACTCCCCTTGATGAGTCCTTGGCCGCAAATGTGGTATATCAAAAGATGTCATTGGAATGGTCGGTTAGGCCGGCCCGGAAGGTGGCCTTTCTAGCGTCGAGGAAGCCCTCGGGCTCGTCCTTTGCCTCGTACCACCTCGCTCCCCTTGGATTCACATTGGGCGACCATATAGGGCTCTTCATCCACCTAGGTCCTAGGTCGTGTCACATCAAATTGGTATCAGAGCAAGTTTTAGACTTTGTCTACGAGTCTAGTCCATGGGCATGCTAGGCTTAGAGTCCTCGACAGACCGTCCGATGCATTGTCCACCTTCCATTGTCATTGAGTCTACGGATCAATATGCCCCACTTCCCATCATATTCCAAGCATACCTACCCAATGGGAGCCCCACGGAAATTGACTTCATTGACACGGAAGAAGATAATTGGGTATCCCCCGATATCGTAGCCACCCTTTCTAGGACCGGACAAATTGTGTACAACGGAGACCAAGTTCTTTGTTGAATTTCATAAATGGTTCGGGGAAGGATAAATTTTTGATGGGGCTTGGTATCAAGTAGGTACTTTGGCGGGACCTTGCATAATCCGAGGTAAGCAATTGGCTTAATGAAAGGAATGCCGTCATCGACCCAACATGGTCAGTCTGGTCTTGTGCATCCACCACACCTCCCAGGAGCCTTTAGTTTCAACAACCAATTGTTTCCTCATCCACCAGAACCCGTACCTCGTTGCCAAAACCCACTTCAACCCACCTCCATCCCTCGCCTTACCCTTCGCAGAAGGGAAAGAGTCCTATGAGTTAGAAGTGAGTGAAACAACCACGGTGGAGTGCGGAATGGAATGCTATAGGTGCCACCGATTAGGCACATCTCCACTCATACCCCACTAGGACACCTACCCCGGGCACTCACTACCCCTCATTGTCCCCCAAAAGGGACATGCCTCCTAAGGCCAATCTCCCAAAACCCCCTCAACCCACCCATCTTCACTGCCAACCCCACCTCCAAATGATCGTCCCAACCCTTGGTAGAGGAGACCATGGCTCATACACCCAATCAAGTAGAGATGGATACCCATCCGGACCCACCTCCTGCCATAGAGAAATCCAAGAGCTTCCCATTCCATCCACCTCTCCTAGCCCAGTCCTTCAAGAGCCAACCACCACCACTCAGGCACCCTCACCATGAATGAGTCCATACTCCAATGGCTCAAGCGAGGCCCCACCATTCCTAGTTCACCCCCACACCTCTCACCCATGGCACATCAATCCCAAATCGTGCCCCTCTCCTCTTTTCACACCACGATCCAAACCTACTATGAGGTAGAGGGTTGAGATGATCTCCTCCAGGGTCTAGAGTGGCAATTAGAGTTGACTTGCTTGTTGACCCTAGGGACGGACCGACCAAAGAACCTTGACTTCATCCACCCATGTGACGGGTCTATTACCTCAGTTTGCACCATTGGATGCTACACTAGTGACCTTCTTTGTTAGCGCAGCAAGAGTGGTATAGAAGGGGGGATGAATAGATCACTCCCTATTTAAACAACTTCAGCGGAAAATCACTCCTTCAAAAATCACCCTACCGAATATAGCTAAACAAATTAGCCAATGCAGTGAGAAATTAAGACAAAGTAATAAGATGCGATTAGAATAGGCCGTCCACACACAAGCACATTGCCAAGCAGATAGAGAGCATCAACGATTGCAGCAAACCACAGAGGAGACAAGATATTTTAAGGTGGTTCGATTGTAGTCCACAATCTACATCCACCCCTCACTCCAACTAGAGTAAGGATTCCACTAGCCAATACTAGAAACCTGCAGACTCAGTCTGCGAACAATGTGCTACCACACAGCTTGGATAACCAAGGGAAAGAAATCCCTCAACCAAACTCTGCTACCCACAGAGCTTGGAACCTGTTCCAGCTACCAGCTAGAATAGAACCGGAGATAGCTCTCCCTTCCTCCAACCTGGAGGGAACCTGCTAATGACAACCCGTCACTAGCAGAACTAGAGATCTACGATCTCTCTTCCTCTGCAGCCCAGAGGGAAACCGGAGTAACACTCCCTTCCTCCAAACACCGGAGGGTAACAACTCGAGATCAGATATGTAAAGAAACAAAAGGAAAAATAGAAATGCAAACAAGAACAACGATGAACACAAATCGTTTCAGAAAAATCAAATACAAAATGTAGCTTCCAAAGAAGCAAATGGACTCTTCTCTCTCACTCAGACTCTTCTCTCACAGGACTGCTCTCTAATCTTTTCTCTCTATCTTCTTTCTGGAACGTGGAGGCTCTCTCTCTTTTCTTCTGCTCAGGAATTCTGCTCTTAGGCTTTTTCTCCAGTTGCCTCCATCTCTTCGCAGAGGGCACCTTTTATATGGCTTTCGACCTGAGTTTTAGGCCTTCACACGAGGGAGTCTCGTTCCCTCCCTTTCCAGAGCCTTCTCGGATCACGTGCCAGGTATCATCCTTGGTTCACGTGCCCAATCATTGACCTGTATCACCTGCAGGCTGAGACAAAGAACTGTGATTAGTTAGTTCAATCAGATACGAATGTATAGACATTAGGATATCAGATTAAGTAAGTGTGTACACTGAGGGAGTGTATAGACTTGTGAGACTTCAAGCAAACTCACTGTATAGACTAGCTGGAGAATGCATTAACACAAAGGATGAAATGTGTGGACTTCTGTGAAGTGTATGAGGCCCTCGAGTGTATAGACTCGGGGATGCCAAATAGGCAAGTGTGTCACAGTGTGAGAGTGTATAGAATTGAGGTTCTTCCGCGAGCTCAGTGTATGGACTTGAAGTGCAACAATATGCACTGTATGGACGTCAATGAATAGACGATGATGTATAGACTTCGAAGAGAACAATGCTTGAAGGCATCGAATGTGTAGACATTGAAACAGCAGTTGATCAAGTGTTTCAAATGAGAGAGTGTATAGACTTGTAGGTTAACTGAGTGTACAGACTTCAACAGTTAGCCAACGAGTGTACACACTTCGTTTTGAAGAGGATGCACAATAGAATGAAAGTACGAAAGTTGTGCGATGTACAGACTTGCTCTGCCTAAAGCAAAGTATAGACTTCAGCCAAAAGCCAATGTATGGACTTGGCGTTTCGAAGCATGCAGGCTGTATAGGCTTGAACACTTGCAAGCAGTGTATAGACTTCCTATATGAAGAGCTATGCGATGTAAAGACTTAAACAGACTTCACTCGATGTACAGACTTCAAAGTGCAACGTAGGTGAAAGGCTGCCAATGTACAGACTTTGGTAAAGGCATGAGACGTTCTCAAGATGATGAAGTCTGTACAGACTTTACAGTGAATGGATGCTCAGAGAGACGCAAGTTGAGACGATGCAGTGTACAGACTTTGATGCCCAACATCGATGTATAGACTAGCAAGTGAGACGCTTAGTGAGACGGTGAGCAGTGTACAGACTTTGATGCCCAACAGCGATGTATAGACTAGCAAGTGAGACGCTTAGAGAGACGGTGAGCAGTGTACAGACTTTGATGCCCAACAGCGATGTATAGACTATAAAGGCTATGAACAACAAGGCATGCTGTACAGACTTACTCAATCAAGCCGATGTAAAGACTTTGAATGATTTCAACGGAAGAATGTATAGACATGGCCCCTTTCCGGATGTATAGACTTTTAGATAAACAGGCTACAGTCCTGTTGTATGGATTTGAATAGAAAGGCCAGTGAATGGACTGACTAAGATGATTAATGTACTGAGGGGTCGACTCATCAGCAAGGAGGGGTCGACCCACCACTGTTCAGACTATGCAGACAGAGTGTAGACAGAGTCAAGTAGAGCATATTATCTGACAACCATATGAACATCACTCATTAACATGATGAAACATGAATTAATCTAGAGATAGAAGATTGATTTATAGTGTGAGACATCATCAAAATCGTAGGGATGCAACAATATCCCCCTTTTTGATGATGGCAACACTATGAATCAAGCAATATCATGGCATATCAAGCAATTAACTGCAGCTTCAACAAACAAAGCAAATTCAAAGCAAGTGCAAGCACATACAAATTAACTGCTACTGCAGAATTCTTTCTTTCTCAAAAATGACTCCCCCGCAACTCACTCTCAGCTCTTTTCCTCACAAGACAAGTTATTTCCTTGGCTCAAGAACAAATCTCCCCCTAAACTCATGATCTGATCTACTGATATTGCTAAACTTCTCTCCCCCTTTGACATCAGCAAAAGGAAATGCAGAATATATGAAAGTGTTGGCAACATGAGGACGAAGGGCAGTAACTGCTTAGTGTAGAAAGTCATGAGTAGGTCTTAAGAGAATAAGTGAGGTTCTAAACTCAAGTGAAGATTCTGTAAACCCCAGTACACAATAGAGACATAGAATGATAGAAAGGTTTATCAACATACAAAGTGTATGATTTAGAGCAGGAGTTAACAAGTATGGCCTGATATAGCTGAGCATTCAACTATTCTACAAGACAGCAAGAGACAAATTCAGAGAGGTGTTATCAAGGTATTGAGGACAAGCAATCCATTAGTTGCACAACAACAAGGAATTTTTTGAGATGATTTTCAAGAAGATCAATGAGTAAGTTGGTGATTCACTCTTTTGACATTAGAGATACACCTTGATTAGAGGCCTGAATCCCCAGTTACTCAGAGTGAGTACCTCATTACTTCCTTTGTTTTTTTTATTGAGGAACAGAGTTAGTAACTGTGGCTTTTGACTTGAGAAAACACCTTGATTAGAGGCCAGAGTCCCCAGTTACTCACCAGCAAGCCACCATTGCTCTGTCATGTCTTCTCATTCATTTTTAAGCATTTGACACCTCATGACATAGGAGAAATATTCATTTCATTGATGAAACTCCCAGTTTCTCATTGCCCAAAATAAGACATGTTTGTTCAGTTAAGCCCTTGTGTTCAAGAGATAGAATGATTGAAAGTAATACCAGAAGGACTATTTCTTGAAGTGAGTCTTGAAGTCTAGATTTCAAGCTGATTGGGTCAGATATCAAGACATACAAGTTTTGGCCTGAACCAGAATTATTAACAATGTAGGAAGATATACATTTTTTAATTAATCCAGATCTCTGAAAGAATACCAAAGGAAAGATTCTGACTGGATTTTAGAATCACTGACTTATAGACTTAAGAATTAAGTGACATTCTACTGTCTGAGAGAACCACTCTAGATCTGTCATGAAAATCAGCAAATACAGACATCTGGTCAAACTTTTTGAATCTGTCAAAGAACTCTTCCTCTCAGAGCTCAATCAGCTCCCCCTTACTCAAAGCAGTCCTGAAAGCTAACCAACAGATAGACAGAACTCCCCCTCACAAAAAGAACAGACTTCACAGTTTGTATAAGCCTAATTCTCTTCTCAGAGTTGCAAATTTTTCATTATCCAAAGGTTTAGTGAAGATGTCAGCAATCTGATTATCTGTGCCTACATGAATCAGTTCAAAATTGCATTTAGAAACCTCATCTCTTATGAAATGATGCCTTATCTCTATGTGTTTGGTGCGTGAATGCAAAACAGGATTTTTGGCAAGATTAATGGCACTTGTGTTATCACAAAAGATAGGTGTGCATCCTAGGTCTACTTGGTAGTCCTGAAGCTGGTGTTTAATCCATATGACTTGTGTTCCACAACTCCCTGCAGCTACATATTCAGCTTCTGCAGTGGAGAGGGCCACTGAATGTTGTTTCTTGGACCCCCAAGACACTAAACACCCACCCAAAAATTCACAATGACCACTAGTGCTTTTCCTGTCTAGTTTACAGCCTGCATAATCAGCATCTGTGTATGCAACTAAGTTAAATGTGTGTGATGCAGGAAACCATAAACCAAGAGAATGAGTAGTTTACAAATATCTGAAAATTTTTTTCACTGTAGCTAAATGTAAATCAGTAGGTCTAGACTGATACCTTGCACACATTCCTACACTGAATTGTATATCAGGTCTAGAAGCTGTCAAGTAAAGAAGAGATCCAATCATACCTCGATAAAGTTTGGCATTTACTTCTTTACCTGTCTCATCTGCATCCAGTGAGGTATTGGTACCCATGGGTGTTGTAATGTGCTTTAGATTTTCCATACCAAACCTCTTGAACAGTTCCAATGTGTATTTGGTCTGGTTGATGAAGCACCCATCCTCTAGCTGCTGTACCTGTAGGCCAAGAAAGTATGTTAGGTCACCAACCAAACTCATTTCAAATTCAGCAGACATCATTTTAGAAAATTCATCACATAGTTCATGCTTAGTTGATCCAAATACTATGTCATCTACATATACCTGAACTATGATGAGATCTCTATTTGTACCCTTGGTAAATAGAGTTTGATCAACCTTACCTCTTTTGTAGCCCTTGCTGATCAGAAATTCAGTCAATCTTTCATACCATGCTCTTGGAGTCTGCTTTAGACCATACAAGGCTTTGTTTAACCTGAAAACTTGGTTAGGTTGAGGAGAGAATTGAAATCCGGGGGGTTGTTCAAAAAAAACCTCTTCTTTAATGACTCCATTTAAAAAGGCACTTTTCACATCCATTTGTTGGAGTTTTATATTCTTTGAACATGCAAAGGCAAGCAACATTCTTATAGCTTCCATCCTAGCAACAGGTGCATAGGACTCATCGAAGTCTACACCAAATTCCTGACAGTAGCCCTTGGCTACTAATCTGGCCTTATTCCTTGAGATGACTCCATCTTCATTCATTTTATTTTTGAACACCCACTTAGTTCCTATGATATTAACATTATATGGTCTTGGAACAAGTTCCCAGACATTATTTCTTTCGAACTGGCCTAATTCCTCACTCATGACATTGACCCAAGCTTGATCAGCCAAGGCCTCTTCTATTGATTTGGGTTCAATTTGTGAGACTAAAGTAATTAATTCTTCATTATTCACATTCCTAAAATGAGACCTAGTTTGAAGAGGATCTTCAGGATTGCCTATGACATTATCTATCGGATGGTCTTTAAGAAATCTAACATTGGTTGAAGACTCACCTGTTTCTCTTGGCCCTTCTTGATTGAGGGGATTTGTTGTTCCACTCGGCTGAGTCTTCTCTTCTTCTTGATCTTCTAGGAATTCCCCATCATGATTGGAGTCCCTGTCCAAATTTTCAATGTTAGACACACCTTTCTTTTCACTGAAAATAATGTGTGGAGACTCTTCCACTTTCTGATCTGATATGTTAAATACCCTATATGCCCTTGACACTTCAGAGTAACCTAAAAATATTCCAGGGGAGCTTTTAGCTTCAAACTTGTCTAAATCTTTCTTGTCATTATTATGAATAAAATATTTTGTTCCAAAAATTCTGAAATGAAACAAGTTTGGTTTCTTACCTTTTAGAAGCTCATAGGGTGTTTTCTTGTGAATGGGTCTTACCATGGCCCTGTTGATTATGTAAGTTACTGTATTGGCCGCTTCTGCCCAAAACCTTCTTGGTAACTTACTTTCAATCAGCATGGTTCGGGCCATCTCCACCACAGTTCTATTTCTTCTCTCCACAATCCCATTTTGTTCAGGTGTCCTGGGAGAAGAAAACCTGTGAGTTAGTCCCTCTCTTTCACAAAGATCAGAAAATATGGAGTTTTCAAACTCACCTCCATGATCAGATTGAATAGTACAGATCTTGTGTTTTCCTTCTTGTTTGACCTTATTGAAGAACAGATTAAACTTTTGAAATGCATCACTTTTATTTGCTAAGAAGAATATCCATGAATATCTAGAGAAGTCATCTATGATGACATAGCCAAACCTGTTTCCATTAAGACTCTGAGTTCTAGTGGGACCGAAAAGGTCCATATGGAGAAGTTCCATTAGTCTAGAAGACAATGCCTCAGATCTTAATTTAAAGGAATTTCTGGTCTGTTTGCCTAGAGCACATGCATCACATGATTTTGATATAGAATTGAATTTAATTCTAGGCATGCCTCTAACTAAATCATGCTTGACCAATTTATTTAAAGTAGTAAAGCTAGCATGACCTAGACGTCTATGCCATTCAAAAATATTATTTTTAGAATTGGCAGATAAACAAATATTAGATTCAGATTCCTCATCTAAGTCTACTATGTAGACATTATTGATCCTGTTGGCTAAAAATTTAACCACATCAGAATTTATTTCAAAGATTTTGCATGAATTATCATCAAATACAACCCTGTGACCCTTGTCACATAACTGACTAATGCTAATCAGGTTGTGTTGAAGACCTTCCACAAGTAGAACTTTTTCAATGGAGTTTGTGGAAGACTTACCCACTATACCAACTACAATAATCTTACCTTTGTTCTTTCCTCCAAACTTGACCAGACCCCCTACCTTCATCTCTATCTTGCTGAACTTGGATCTGTCACCTGTCATGTGCCTGGAGCAGCCACTGTCAAGGTACCACTTGTTGCCTTCAGCTGCCAGGCCGACGTTACACAACAAAGTCAAGCAAAGTGATTTGGAACCCCAAGATGAATTGGGTCCAAAGACATTGTTCAATTCACTGATCAAATGTTTAAGAATCCAGATTTGCTTCAACATTGTTTTCTCTGGCACCTTTACTTCTATTTTATTGAAATTATAGCCGGCTGGTCTGGAAAAGTAAGTTTTATTCCATACATTAGGCTTGCCATTTCTAGAATATCTCCTGTAAATTTGTTGATCAGCAGATTTTTGAAGATGATGATCATTTCTCCAGTAGGTCCTCTTTGGACCCATTTGATTGTAGTACTTCCATCTTTTCTTCTGATCCCCTTACTTGATCCATTTATCAATTATGTTCTGATTTGTAGGCTTAGTGAAATTTTTCATAAAAATTCATTCCCATTTTAAAATGCTGATCAGCACTGTTTTTAGAATTTTCCTTCTGACCTTGAGTTCCCTTACTGCTGTTTGAGCTGGATGGTGTGTCTAGCTTTTCTTTTCCCTTCTCTGGGCAGAAGGTAATGGTTTTGAATTGTAAGGGTCTTTTGTTAGATGGGTCATAGCCTAGACCCTCCTTATTGAAATTAACCCTAGCCCCCAGTATTGCATCCAGACTGGATTTTCCTTGGACAAACTTTTCCAAGACTTTCTGTTTGGCTTCCAGCTCCTTTTGAAGGGACTCAGAATTTTTTAGAAGTTCACCATTGACTTTCTTAACAGCTTCGTATTTTTCTGAGTTCACTCTACTTTCATTTAAGCTTTCTTCAATTCATATTTTGAGTTCATTCAGCTGATTTTGACTGTCCTGGTTTTCTCCCTTGAGCTTATCATTTTCTTTTCTTAGTGAGGTCATTTCTTCTAGTTGCTCTTTTAGTTTCTGATTTTCCTCACAGACCTGGGTTTGTTCTTCAACATTAGTATTAAATTTTCTTTTCAGAACCCTATGCTCTTTACTAAGAGAATTGAACTTATCTAATAACTCAGCATAAGCATCTTCCCAGTCATCAATCGTAAAATTTTCAAAAACATTGGTTACCTCCTCTTCACTGTTTGCCATAAGGCAAATTCCTTCTTCATGCTCCTCTGAGGAAGTATCTTCAGGTTCTTCTTCCTCCTCGCTCCATGTGCATACCATCGCATGCGGCTTCTTCTTCTTTTGCACTTTTGTGTTCTTGTTTTGGAAGTAGGGACCCTTCTTCTGAAGATCTGGGCATTCGCCTTTCATGTGTCCCTATTTGTTACAATGATAACAGGTCAGTCTCTTAGGATTTCTATCCCTATAATTGGTAGATTCAACATTCTTGTTAAAGGAGTATGGCTTTTTTCTCCTAAAGGTATTCCCCTTTCTCCTTAAAAATTTACTGAATTGACGTGTGAGCATTGCCTACTCCATCTGGTCGAGATCTGAGAAGCCATCAGACTCACCGCTACTTCTACTGCTGCTGCTACTGCTACTCTTGTTGCGAGATGCCTTGAGTGCTACATTCTTAGCCTTCCTATCACTTCCTTCACCACCTCCTTTGAAATTAATCTCATAGGTCATGAGGGATCCTATGAGTTCATTCACTGTCAAGGTCGTCAGATCTTTTGACTCTTCAATCACGATGACCTTAGTGTGCCATGCTGGGGATAAGGATCTAAGAATTTTCATGACTATGTCTGCCTCAGCTAGATCCTTCCCTAGCCCCTTAAGTGTATTCGTGATGAGGGACAACCTGGCATACATCTCAGTAATATTCTCCTCTGCATTCATCCTAAACAGTTCATACTTAGAGGTGTAGAGGTTTACCTTCGAGGCTTTTACTTGAGCTGTACCTTCGTAGATTAATTGCAGCTCATCCCACATTCGCTTGGCAGTCCTGTAGGCAGATATACGGGCATATTCCACTGGATGAACAGCACACTGGATGATGTTCAACGCCGTCCAGTTGAGTGAAGATAGCTTGACATGGTCATCTGTCCACGCATCCTCGTTCGGTGGCAGATCATATGGGCCAACCGTGATTACCCTCCACAGCTTGTGGCTCTGTGCTCTAATAAACACTTCCATCCTATTCTTCTAAAACAGATAATTATTACCATCAAAAAATGGAGGGCGACTAATGGATTGACCTTCAGCCATGAAGCTTCTAGGACCATTAGCATTTCCTTGACCGTTCGCCCACATGATGCGAACCTGCTCTGATACCAAATGTTAGCGCAGCAAGAGTGATATAGAAGGGGGGGGGATGAATAGATCACTCCCTATTTAAACAACTTCAGCGGAAAATCACTACTTCGAAAATCACCCTACCGAATATAGCTAAACAAATTAGCCAATGCAGTGAGAAACTAAGACAAAGTAATAAGATGCGATTAGAATAGGCCGTCCACACACAAGCACATTGCCAAGCAGATAGAGAGCATCAACGATTGTAGCAAACCACAGAGGAGACAAGAGATTTTAAGGTGGTTCGATTGTAGTCCACAATCTACATCCACCCCTCACTCCAACTAGAGTAAGGATTCCACTAGCCAATGCTAGAAACCTGCAGACTCAGTCTGCGAACAATGTGCTGCCACACAGCTTGGATAACCAAGGGAAAGAAATCCCTCAACCAAACTCTGCTACCCACAGAGCTTGGAACCTGTTCCAGCTACCAGCTAGAACAGAACCGGAGATAGCTCTCCCTTCCTCCAACCTGGAGGGAACCTGCTAATGACAACCCGTCACTAGCAGAACTAGAGATCTACGATCTCTCTTCCTCTTCAGCCCAGAGGGAAATCGGAGTAACACTCCCTTCCTCCAAACACCGGAGGGTAACAACTCGAGATCAGATATGTGAAGAAATAAAAGGAAAAATAGAAATGCAAACAAGAACAACGATGAACACAAATCGTTTCAGAAAAATCAAATACAAAATGTAGCTTCCGAAGAAGCAAATAGACTCTTCTCTCTCACTCAGACTTTTCTCTCACAGGACTGCTCTCTAATCTTTTCTCTCTATCTTCTTTCTGGAACGTGGAGGCTCTCTCTCTTTTCTTCTGCTCAGGAATTCTACTCTTAGGCTTTTTCTCCAGTTGCCTCCATCTCTTCGCAGAGGGCACCTTTTATATGGCTTTCGACCTGAGTTTCAGGCCTTCACACGAGGGTGTCTCGTTCCCTCCCTTTCCAGAGCCTTCTCAGATCACGTGCCAGGTATCATCCTTGGTTCACGTGCCCAATCATTGGCCTGTATCACCTGCAGGCTTAGACAAAGAACTGTGATTAGTTAGTTCTGTCAGATACGAATGTATAGACATTAGGATATCAGATTAAGTAAGTGTGTACACTGAGGGAGTGTATAGACTTGTGAGACTTCAAGCAAACTCAGTGTGTAGACTTGCTGAAGCAAACTCAGTGTATAAACTAGCTGGAGAATGCATTAGCACAAAGGATGAAATGTGTGGACTTCTGTGAAGTGTATGAGGCCCTCAAGTGTATAGACTCGGGGATGCCAAATATGCAAGTGTGTCACAGTGTGAGAGTGTATAGAGTTGAGGTTCTTCCGCGAGCTCAGTGTATGGACTTGAAGTGCAACAGTATGCACTGTATGGACTTCAATGAATAGACGATGATGTATAGACTTCGAAGAGAACAATGCTTGAAGGCATCGAATGTGTAGACATTGAAACAGCAGTTGAGCAAGTGTTTCAAATGAGAGAGTGTATAGACTTGTAGGTTAACTGAGTGTACAGACTTCAACAGTTAGCCAACGAGTGTACACACTTCGTTTTGAAGAGGATGCACAATAGAATGAAAGTATGAAAGTTGTGCGATGTACAGACTTGCTCTGCCTAAAGCAAAGTATAGACTTCAGCCAAAAGCCAATGTATGGACTTGGCGTTCTGAAGCATGCAGGCTGTATAGGCTTGAACACTTGCAAGCAGTGTATAGACTTCCTATATGAAGAGCTATGCGATGTAAAGACTTAAACAGACTTCACTCGATGTACAGACTTCAAAGTGCAACGTAGGTGAAAGGTTGCCAATGTACAGACTTTGGTAAAGGCATGAGACGTTCTCAAGATGATGAAGTCTGTACAGACTTTACAGTGAATGGATGCTCAGAGAGACGCAAGTTGAGACGATGCAGTGTACAGACTTTGATGCCCAACATTGATCTATAGACTAGCAAGTGAGGCGCTTAGTGAGACGGTGAGCAGTGTACAGACTTTGATGCCCAACAGTAATGTATAGACTAGCAAGTGAGACGCTTAGAGAGACGGTGAGCAATGTACAGACTTTGATGCCCAATAGCGATGTATAGACTATAAAGGCTACGAACAACAAGGCATGCTGTACAGACTTACTCAATCAAGCCGATGTAAAGACTTTGAATGATTTCAACGGAAGAATGTATAGACATGGCCCCTTTCCGGATGTATAGACTTTCAGATAAATAGGCTGCAGTCCTGTTGTATGGATTTGAATAGAAAGGCCAGTGAATGGACTGACTAAGATGATTAATGTACTGAGGGGTCGACTCATCAGCAAGGAGGGGTCGACCCACCACTGTTCAGACTTTGCAGATAGAGTGTAGACAGAGTCAAGTAGAGCATATTATCTGACAACCATATGAACAACACTCATTAACATGATGAAACATGAATTAATCTAGAGATAGAAGATTGATTTATAGTGTGAGACATCATCAAAACCGTAGGGATGCAACATTCTTTTCTTTCTCCCCATGGTGGAAGAACCCATCTCGGTCCACTCCCCTACAAATAAGATCCCAAGGACATTAGCCAACCCACCCACTCACCCACCTTATGAAGACCTTGAGGAAATAGAGTGTAATGCCCTGGATTCTTATCGGAGTCTTATTATGTCTTCGAATCCTTTTTGGAGAGTTACGGATCGCTTTTGTAGCTCCCGAGTTGAGTTTTACGATCCGTGTGAGTTTTTCTCTGGTATTAGTTACGGAACCCTACGATGAGTTTATTTCTCAGTTCATCGACTTGTGGATGTTACAGTTGCGATGTACTCTTCACGAGGATCGTTTCGACTATTTTTACGTATTTTTTTGAATTAGTGAATTTTTGGCTCACATATCGAATTTTCAGAAATTAGGAAAATTTCCTATTTTCTTTCTATAAATTCAACTCCACTATCTCTCTTGCTCATTTTCAACCTTACGTTCTCTCACTCCATTCTCTCCCGTCTCTCGACCGTTCTATGCGGGGCGCACGACCGTGGAGAGCTGGCTGAGGCGTGGACGTGCTGGGTGATCGGTTCGCTGGTTGGAGTAGCGGTTTGAGCGTGGCGGGCACGATCCCTCGGTGGATTCCGAGAAGGCATCGTTTGTGTTCCTGACGATTTTTGACGTGGTTTAGTCGCCTCGGCCCATAGTTTCTTCGGTGGAGGTAGGGAGATGGATCACCACTTCCTCCTGCACATTTTCCCTACTATTGCACGTCGTTTGGTGCGAAAATGGCCAAGTTTGGGCTCGTTTAGCCTAAACCGGGGTTTGGTAGGGTTCGTCAGAAAATGGCGATGATTCTTAGATCAGTTACTGTCAATGGACTCCCTGGAACGTCAAGGTTCCATAGTCACTGATTTCGTCTCGATTGGTGGTCTTATTTAACCGGTAGGGCTCCAGGAAGTCCAGAAACCCTTTTTGGGTGATTTCGTTAGAATCACCCGTTTCTTGCTATTCGCGTGTCATTTTGACTCTGGTCGGAGTCTATGTGATTGCTAGTGGGTCCATGGCTGTATCCCCTTCGTCTCGGAACAAACGGGGCATGGAAAGGCCTCCGTCTGGCCAATCCCACGATTTGCTTGCCTTGATGCTTGAACGGTCGAACCAGAGACCGTTCATGGTATGAGCGGCTGGCTTTGGACTTTTCATCCTTTCCCGGGTTGGGGTTGAGCGGTCGTTCAATAGACCACTTATCCCCCTTGAGCGGTCCATCCTGGACCGTTCATCTTCCCGTTGGGTTGAGTGGTCAGATTTGGACCGCTTATCCCCATTGACCTTTGGTCAACAGTTTTGTGTCGGTCACATTGAGCGGCATGGTCAAAACCGCTCTGACCGACACTGTAGTAGGTCAGTTGGCTTGAGCGGCTATCCATTAACCGCTCAACGCCATGGGCGGTCTAGCCCTAACCGCCTATCCCCCGTTAGTGTTTTGGGTCTGTTTGGTTGGGTGGTCCAGTTTGAACCGTTCATCCCTTTGAGTGGTCCCTTTGTGACCGCCCATCCCTGTTTGGTTGAGTGGTCCTGTCTGGACCGTTCATCCCGTTGAGTGGTCCCTGTATGACCGCCCAACTAGTTGAGTCCGTCGTCTTGTCTGTTGGCTGTGATGGCTATCCCTTGTCTGTTTGTTAGGTTGTTTAGGGCGGTGTCTGGGTGTCGGTGGTTCTCCAGATGAGTCGATTCAGGGTCGACTGAGTGCGGTCTACTCTCTGACTACGACAATTCCCTAATTACTTCATCTGTGACCGCCATTATCCTTGTCTCTATGTGCGTAGCATGTTCCTCCTTGACTACTGGGTTTGCCTGGTGGCCGAGTGATGGATCGCCTATGCCCAGAGTGTTGTTTCCCACCATTCCGGTTTCTGTATGTCTTGGCTTGACCTTATGGTCTGCCCATTGTCCCGTGGATGTCTCCTGGCATCTTATGAGGGCTAAGACTACGTTATGAGGTAGCCAGGAATCTTCTTGCTTGTAGTAGGATTCTCTTTCCTACTGTGGAGTTGTCATTGTCGGGGTTCCGGTCAACCTGGGGTGACCCAGTGGTTGACAGGCGACCTTGTGTGTGTCTTGGCAGTTCTGTCCAGCCCGAGACATTGGTTCTGGATGCCTCGAGGTATCATTTTATCTCGGTTTGCATGTCCAGGCGTGCTGGGGGTCTTGGTGTTCTCTCAGGTCTCCGTGTGTCGTTTTCTACGGTTGTCTCTTCTGGCTTAGGAATAGACCGATTGGCGGCTTGTTCCGCTTTGTACGTCGATCTTAACTCCTAGTCGTGAGACTCAATGATCGTTGTATTTTCAGGTCTAGTTATCTTGTCTTGAGTCCGGTGGCAGTCTGGTATGCTACCTCGTGTCCTATGCTTCATAGTACGTATGACAGTGCTTCCTTGCCTGTCTGTACTGTTTTAGAGTTCTGTGTCTAGTGAGCCTCCACTAGTCGTAGCATGTCAACACGTTCCAGTGTTGGCCCACCTGGGAGTGGTGGTATGGTAGTTCCCGATATACGGTTTGTAAGCTAGTTTCCTTGGGCTCCTTTGCCTGGTAGTAGCGTCCTGCTAGGGGAGAAAACTAGCTAGAGGCCTGGATCGAGGCATTGTGCTTGTGTGTGCACACGTGGTCAGGGGCTTGGACTGACGCCGACGGGCGTTACCCTGTCTAGTCACTTGTTACTGTAGTCCTGTTATGGTTCTGAGTGTGTCTTAGTCTCTGTCGTGCTTCAGGCGGCATAGTAGACGAGACGCTTGTAGGCGCAGCATAAGACGTCAATGGATGCAGCTGGCTGTTCTTCTAGTGAGGGGGTGCTTCCGTCACGTGACTCTCACGTTTCTCGTACATCGTGACCTTTTTAGGTTAGCCCTCTCGTGGTCTTGCCTGAGGTCAGTGTTGTGTCTTGTGCATGACGTTCTAGTCGTGTGTGTGTGGTCGTATCTAGAAGACCATGAATGGCACTCGAGTCGTGTATGCTTTAGGGCGTCTGTGTCTGTCTAGGTTCTTTTCTAGGCTTTTTGCCTGTCTTTGTAGCCCCGATAGATCGGCAACTCCTGACTCTGTCAGATCAGAGTTCGCCTTCCTGTTGCTATCTAGAGTAGTTCTGGGAGCCGAGGTTAGTTCGGCAGCCGTGTTTTGCGCGGTATGACTTTTTCCCTTTTCTTTTAGCTGTTCCTACTCCTTCCGTTTCGATTTTCTTTTACAGCTTTGTAGTTTACTTTTCCTGCTTTACTACTCCTGCTGTTCATCTGCTGTTTTAGCGTGTTACTGTGTTGTTTTTCAGTGGGGATCCTCGTGACCCCTATTGGGCCAGTGACACGAGGCTCACCCCTACTTTTCAGGTTGGTGGTGTCTTTTACTTCCGTGATTCCTGGTGTGACGTGTCCATAGCTGCCAGCGGTACTTGCGTCAGGCTTCTCCCGACCTCAGTGTATGTCTTTCTTTTCTGTCGACTGTAATTGTCTTTCTGTTGGACTTGACTCTGGTGGTAGTTAATTGTTAAATTTAAACTGTTAATTAAGAAGTAATTTTATTTCCACTACTTTAGCAAACTGATCTAATGAAATTTAATTGGTTACTATTATATCTCTGTGGCTTCAATGTACTACACGACAATCCTTGTATCCCTTCGGAGCTTTGTCGCTCTTGGGAGGCTTCACGGGTTCCAAGTGGTATCGGGTTTGCTCGGTAGTCCTATCGGGTATATCCGGTATCCGAGATCCGGGTCGTCACATAGAGCACTTCTCCCTAGGAAGCCCATTCCACGACCTCTTTGACCCCTTCGTTTGGGAGCTCGAGTACCCATGTGACCCACCCGCATCACCCACCACCCACCCTTTCCTACCCTCACCCACCATGTTGGGCCAAGCCCACCACATCCATGACCCGGGTTACACCGTAGGAACTATGACCTTAGGCCACACCCACCTAGAGATCGAGGAAGTGCCCCACCCCATATCCACCTTCCTAGATCCCTTCGACCCTTTCACATGGAAGTTCGAAGGCCGTCCCACACCTATGCACATGGAAGTCACCTTTGGATAAGCATGCATGTGTCTAGGCTTACCACACCACTTGACATGAACACTATGTTGGGTCCATTCATTCACATCACCCACATGACAAGTAGGAAACATGAGTGGTCCATATTTGGGTGCAATGGTCCTCTATCATTTGCCATTAGTCTTATACATGTTAGGGGCATGCACAGATGTCCGGATCCCCCGGCATTTGCTACACCTATCCATGATAGATTCACCTACGGATGCCCCGGTCCTCCAAAATTTGCTATAAAGTCCATGCATGATAGGGCCACCTTTGGCTGCCCCAGCCCACCTAGGTGCATCACAGTCTTCATAGCATCAAAGCATAATTGGTCTACATATGGTTGTCCTGGTTCACCTTTGCATCCCATACATTTCACCCCCACTCCACATCATAGTGCATGGCGTGAGCATCTAAACAAGCACCAAGCAACAGCAGTGAGATTTACAAAAAGGCGGGCCAAAGCTCGTGAGCACCAGTTGGTACTCCATGAAGGCCAATTGGTGATGATGATATTAGAGTGGCTCTACCTTTGGGTTACATCCAAATCGAGGGCACGAGAACTTGGACCTTCCCAAGTTCCGAGTGGATTTGGCAACCTGGCTTTCGGGTTGGACTTATCGATGGGTTTTGGGATACACCCCACTTCCCATGTGGTGGACCCGGCACCCTATACGGGCACCACGGTGTCTACAAGTGAGTACCTCGAGACCCCCCCTCCTTTGAGAGTGACCCCCTCAGAGAGCCACCACAAATTACGACGTGAGCACAAGGAGGTAATACTGGGCAAGCAAGGCACCATCATCGGTGAGAGGGTGTGTCCGAGCCACTTTGAGAATCTGAGACGTCGCTCCCCGGCAAAGGACGCAAGTCGAGTCAAGAGATCGTGGTTCGCCTGGAGCTGCCTTGGCACACCACCTCCCCGGTGGACCCATACTCGACGGGGTTGAGTTTTTCCCCACCCCGGGAGTATGATGGGGGCATCCCTTGCCCTTCACATTTTTTTGAGGCTCAGAATGTTCGTTGGCATGTGCCATTGTGTTCATCTTATTTTTCTGAGTCTAGTCATGTAATTTTTATATTTTATGAGAGTCATGGTTATGTAATTCTCCTTTTATTTGAGTTAAGTACCTAGGTTAGAGAGTTATTTTCATAAGTCATATGTTATCTGGGCCATTAGATTAGCTAATTGGGCCCAACATGTGGTCAAGCGCAGGGGTGCCCCTTTCCCCCTTGGTTTTCTTGTCATTAGTCCAAAAGTCAGGGACTTATTGTAAATTATGGGATGCCTATATATAGGACCCCATTTTCTCCATTTGAGGTCAATGAATAGTTGAAAGAATTTCAGAAATCCAGTTTAAATTTTCTTGGAGTGAGAAGCTCCCTCCCCCCTCTCTCTCTCTTTCTCTCTCTAAAGGGGGCGAACCCCATTCTCTCTCTTCCCCCTCCCCAAATTCAAAATTCATCCTCTCTCCTCCACCTCAACCACCCTTCTCTTGCCACATCACTAGCCACATCACCATTGACTCTTCAAATCCCTCCCACTCTCATTACTTCCCCATTAATCACCCATAATCCCCAAGAGTCACCTCCCTCTCCCAAGGAAGACCACCACTCCCAAGCCACCCTTTCATTCTCCCAAGCACCCTTTCACACTCCCAAGGCACCCCTTCCCATCCCCAAGACCACCATTGATCACCCACCATTAAGACCCAATTCAAACACATCCTCCCTCCCCCCAAGGGTCACTTGTGCCCCTTCCTCTCTCCCAGCCCTAGTAGATTTCAACCCCATCTCCTTCCTCTGCTAACTCTGCCCCTCCAGCCTTCTCCCCCCTCTCCAACCTGTGGTGACCCTCCCCACCTCCCCTCCCAACTAGGGAAATCCCACAGCCCCTTCCCACCCGTCCTCCCACTCCTCTCCCCCTTTATCCTTCCCTATCTACCATTGCTACCCAGTCCAGTAGCAGAAGTAGAAGTACCAGCAAGTTTCAACACCACCCACGATAGTTCCACAAGGTTCCAGGTGTCCTACCCTACACCGGTGGAATCTTGTTCTGTCTGCTTTGCAACGGAGGTGGTCTTGCCATCATCCGACTTCGGGACTACCCGGAGGAGTAATCCTCGTCGGACTGCGCATTTCCTCCCAAGCAGACAACCAACAGTGACTTTCAGAGGCTCTCACGACCAGTGCTCTGAGTTTCTTGGGTGCCGTTTGGATGAAGCTTTCTCCTCCAAGCCCTCTGTCATTCAAAGAAGCAGAGCATTTTTTGGACCCCAGAGCCAAGAGTTCCAGATTTTCTCCCCTGGGTGCGCAGGTTTAGCTTCATCTGGATCGGATCCGACCCCTCTTACTGTTCTGGACCTCGTGGTCTTCTCTGACCTCCTCCGATGACGCCGTTGGTCTCGACTCGAAGAAGGCTTAGCCACGATCGTAACACTTCTGGTATCGCCTTAATCGGACCTCGGAAGTGCTCGTGGTGCTCCAGTCTTCCAACAGTAGCATTCTGGGAACAGTCTGAACCAGAGCGGATCAGTCCTGGTCCAGACCCTGCCCCGGCCACCGTCGACGTCAGAAAACTCTCCACGAATTTGGGTGTTCTCCTGGGCCAACATAGGAAGTTTTGGCACCAGTTTCATCATTAGCAGAGCTTAGTGGAGTCCGTGGCGACACCGTCATCGACTCTTTGTCAGGCTGTTCCAGAAGTGGACAGAACCAGCAACGATCGCCGACTCGGCTTAATTTAGTCTCCCCCACCCCCGCCTGGCCGGCTTACAGCCCCTCCCTAGGCGGAGGTAGTGTTTGCTTGTATTCTGAAATTAACCCCCACCCCGAGATCCCCATCCCATGAGAGACGTAGTGGTGTATCATTCTGAAATTTTAGGTTCGAGCTACACCGGCGTAGCGTGCGGGTTCTACCCATGCTTCCCCGCTCACCTCGTCTCCGGTCGGGATCGATGTTTTCATGCCGATCAGGTGAGCTCCCTAAACAAATTTCTCTGGTGGAATTGTCTTGCTTAGTTTAGTATTGCTTCTGGTTGATCTGTCGGCGGAGAGTGAGCGCCCGATCCAAATCGATCAAATTGAGTGTCCACCGCTGAGCGAGTTGTGAGAGAGCACACCCTACAACCCACGCGCTTGGCGTGCTGGCTGCCCGCGAGGTTGGGCATCCCAGACCCTTAGGGGTTCAGCCTAAAGCTAGCCGAATCCCCCGGAGCGTCAAGGTCCCACCTCGGACCATCAACACTATCACCGATTCACCTACGGGCACTAGTGTGTGCTACGCAGTTGAATCCGCTTGAGTGATATCACCGGGTACGTTGCATTGCTTGCGATTGTAGGTCCGAGGGCATCGGCCGAGTGGCTACCACTCCAAGGTGGTGTCACATCAAAATGAAGCTCTGCAGTAGGGAAAAACCTTTTGCCATCAAAAAGGGATCTGGAGAAATACAGGTCTGGAAAATATATTATGTCTGTGCTCTCAAAGGTTGCTCAAGCCAATCAGATAACTGCATTTGATAAAGGCTCATGAGGAGACTATTTTTCTGCTGGACCCATCAAGAAAGAAGGTTAGTGGTCAAAGAAGGTTTTGAATTCCAGCCAATTGCAATGTAGGAACTTAGAGGGAAATTCTTCTACCATGCTCTTCTATATATACATGATGCTTCTAATGAAGAAGCTGCTGCTGCCCTTGAAGAAGAAGTCCACGCCTTCCTGAGTCTTCAATTGAGAATCTATGAGGAAGAAAAAGAAGAAGTGGAGAGCAGCCCAGCTCTGGTCTGACCTTGTAATGCCCCGGGTTTTTCGGATCCTTATTCTCGGGTCCCGGATCTAGTTTCTTGGAGTATTTGACTCCGTTGTGTCCGAAATTTTGTTTCGGACATCTTTCGTGTTCGGATCGGCGCGATCCGGAGTTGTTTCGGAGGCCCAGGAGCGTTCCGCGGCTTTTCCGCGTGTGTTTTCCAATTCCTGGTGTGTGTTTCGGTAATTCCTTCGGAACCTCGTTGCGGGTGAACCGGGCCGTTCACCTGGGCGCGAGTGGTACCGTTGTAATCAGCACGTCGCGAGGTTCGAGGAGGTGTATTTTTTCTATTGTTCAAGATTTTTCCAATTTTTTGGATTTTTCTATATATATATAACCATTTTCTCTCTCCCCTCTCATTTCTCTCTTCCCTCCCTCTCCCTTCTCTCACGTTCTCTCCTCTCCCCCTCTCACTACGGGCGGCCAACGGAGGCGGCGAGGGTAGGGCGGCGTGGCTCGTGGGACGTCGAGCGACGGGCATGGGACGAGGATCGCGATGGTGGAGGCGGTTCGTGGGATCATGAACCGGCGAGGGTTTAAACGGCGTTTCTTCGTAGATCGGCGTCCACGGTGCGCGAAATCTTCGGTGGAGGTAGGGTGATGGACCCCCAGCCCGTGCGCTTCATTTGCCGTGAGTTTCGTAGGCCGTGGTGAGCCGAGCGGGTCATTTGAGGCGTTTTGGGGAAAATCTTATTTTGGGGGAGTGATCGCTCGATCTAGCGTTTTGTTGCATTTTAGGCCGATCCGAGGCCATAGATGCATGCTAGGGGCTACTTGGGAGCTTCCCCATGTTTTCACCCTCATCTGTGGATGTTTGGGGGCGTGGCGTAAATTTTTGGAGTTTTCCCACCGTTCTCGATTTTTCGAAATGGTCGCGGTCTACCAGTAACCGCCTTCATTGGTCGCGGTCTTAGGAGAACCGAGTTTGCCCAAGAGCATCGGCAAGCGTCGCGGTCGTGCGATAGACCGTTTTCGTCTGGTCGTGGTCATGAGGTGACTGTGACTGTGTGGTCGCGGTCCTTGGGCGACCGCTACCATCGGGTTTGCGCGTGGCTAGTTACGGTCGTGAGGTGACCATGATTGCGTGGTCGCGGTCCTCGGTCGACCACTACTGTGTGGTCACGGTCCTCAGTTGACCGTGACTATGGTCGCGGTCCCCAGGTGACCGTGACTACGTTGCGGTTCCCGTTTGCGTTGTTTTGACCTCCAGTCGACCCGGTTGTGACCCAGTGGTTGACTTTAGGTCTTGTGAATGTCCTTGACACCCCGTGGAGTTCTGTGACCATGTCTTTGGGTGTCCGAAGATTCTATGTTACCTCGATTAGCGTGCCCATAGGTGTAGTGGGTCTGGGTGACCTCACGTGTTCCGGGCTTTCATGTTACGCTCGATCGAGTCACCGTGTATCGGTGTGTGTGCGGTGGGGTCTCCCCCGCATGTCGTAGGTTTCTTTGGAAGGCGATTCCCATGTGGGCCACATGTTTGGCCTTGGACTGCGAGTCCAGTTATCCGGCCAGGGGTTGGAGATTTCCCGCTTGCCCGGAGATGGGAAATCGACATGGCGGCTTGCGTGCTACCTTGGGAATCGTGCTTCTGTGTTTTCCGTGTAGCCCGTATGGGTGGCCTTAGTCCCTTGCGTTCCCTTCCCGACGGAGTGGTCTTGGCGGCTCGTGAGCTATCTCGATACTCGTGCTACTGTGGTTTTAGATCTAGAGATTGGACTAGATTGACGGCCTTGTGCTGTTGCGTGCAACGGTCTTGACCCCGAGTCTTGTGACTCAAGGACCGTTGGGTGTAGTGCGTCTAGAGGACTGTCTAGAGTCCAGTGGCTTAGCGCCACTTGAGTTTTCTCGACTCTCGCGCACGGTGCATGCGTGGCCGTGGATTGCGAGTCATGTTTCTTCTCCGACTGTGGTCACCGTGCGACGGGGCCGGTACGTGGGGTGGTCCCCATATGTCGTCGAACGCGGACGTTATTTTCCGTTGACTTGAGAGTCTACTCCTTCAGTGACCCTCCACTAGTCGTAGCCCACCAGTACGAGGTGCTGGTCTCACCTGGGAGTGGTGTACGGGCACTCACCCTTTGAGACGGTTTGTGGACCGGTTACCGTCGGGCCCCTCGTCGTTAGCCAGAGTCCGGCTGCGGGGGAAAACCGGTAAGAGGGCCAGACCTAGGACGCATGGTATGTGTGTGCACACATGGTTGGGGGCGGTTGGACCCACGTCGACGGGCGTGACCCCAGCTAGTCACTTGTTTGTGGTTACAAGTACGGTGTTCGCGCCTTTGGTAGGAGCTACCACGCCAGGCGGTTCACCTGCGACGCGGTGTAAGACGTCAGGGGACGCTACTGGCTGTGCTTCTAGTGGGAGGTAATCTTGTCGAGTTGGGAGTGACAGACTATCAGTTTCCGTGACTTCGACCTTCAGGTTTTCGATCGTGTCGACCGTTGTGTTTTCGATTGTTTCACCGTGGCGCGTGTGTTGGTTTTCGCGCCGTGGGACTAGTGCAGTTTGATACCCTTGACCGTGAGGTTAGGGTGTGTTTCTGGTACAGTAGGAGTAGTTGTAGTGCTGGGTTTCGACCGGCCACCGGGTTTACTGTTCCTGCTGTTGCGGTTGCTCTCGTAACCTTCCTTTCCGGTACCGCCGTTGTTTCCGGTTGGGGTTCCGCGGATCCCTACTGAGTCTCTGTTTTGGAGACTCATTCCCTGCTTTTCAGGTGTGGCAGTTCTTCCTCGAGGTTCGAGGGTGCGGAGCGGAGGTTCTTAGTTGCCAGCTTGCCGGGCCGAGTGTTCACTTGGCATGTGGTACGCTTTACTGCTTTAGACTGTACTTTCTGTTGGACTGGACTCTGTTATAGCTATAGTTGTTTATTTATTTCTGTTATTTATTGAATTGTCCTACTTTATTTCCTATTTCTTTGTGCCTCCACACTCCTTTTAGCCCTTCCGAGCCCTCCCGGCTCGTGGGCGGCGGTGCGAGTCTCGGGTTATCGGGCCTTCCCGGTAATCGGATTCTCGGGTCGTTACAGACCTAGACCAATGCTGTAAATGAGAGGAAGAAAAAGATAGAAGAGAAGAAGAGTGAGCAGCCCAGCATCTAGACAACCCAGTCTACTGCTGTAGAAGAAAGCAGAGAAGAAGAAAGGAGAGTATTCTGGAGAGAAAGCAGCCCTACAGAAAGCCTGAGCCAGAGTGAGCAGCCTTCGATCTCATTTCAGATCTACAGTCACATCTTCTTGAGCTTGTTTCTGAAGCTACATTCGTTTTCCTTGTTCCATTTTGTGTTTTTCTCTTGCAACTTCAAATCAGTTTTTCAGTGTGTATGTCTAGTGCTCTTCTTAGAGACCGGAGTGGTTTTTGACTGGGTTCAACCATTTGTGTGTATGTGGGGCATCGTCCCCATTGTGAAGTTGTGAATCAGCAGTGAGGACTGTGTCCTCGTGTGGAAGCTGTGAATCAGCGGTTTCAAGCTGGTAGACAGCTATCAAGCTATGTGTCAGCTATGTCAAGCTGTTAGTCAGCAGGAAGCCTCATCGGGTTTGGTGAGGGGTGGATGTAGGTCTGCGGGTTGTTGACTGAACCACCTTAAAAATCCTTGTGTTATGGGCTGTGACTTGTGTGATTGTTCCATGTTCTCTATCCCCCCTTCACAGGCTCGTGTGTCATTTTTAATGTATGAAATTCTGGTTGATCACAAAAGCACACACACAGTTATTCTGTTCATACACCCCGTAGGAGTTTGATGAGATCCCTGCATTCTAGTGCAGTAGATCTCCCTAACTTCTATATTAGCTCTAAGCCTGCGTCGACCCCACTGTGTGGGTGTGTCGACCTCAACTGCCATGTTAGCTGTGACTCTTTGAAGGTGTGTCGACCTCACTGAACCGGTGCGTCGACCTCATCAGTTTGCATATGTCATTTTGGTCCAGTCTTTGAACCACTCTTGGTAAATCCACTGTGCACTGAGCTCAAGTGTTTTATTTGTATTATAGCAGTGGTTTATGTTTTAATTAGCAAAGTTTTTAATTGGAACAAAGTTTCCAAAAGGATTTATTCAACCCCCCCTTCTAGATCGATTGCACCCTTGGGACCCAACAGAATTCACCCCGGTGCGATGAGATAATGCGGCCGGCCGGGTGCACAAGGAGAAATTAACTTTCAGCCTATTTTTGGCTTTGCTGAAGTGGGGGTTCCGGGATGAGCCATTTCTATTGGATTGCCCTGCCGTTAGATTCAAACATGAGCTAGCAATGGGCTGGTTTACGAATCTTAAAGCTTCCAATGTCCACACGTTTCGCGAGGGTTCAGTAGAGTTTACCGACTGTGTACTTCACAACTATGCACTGCTCCTGATTACTGCTGGCGTGTACCATAGCGTATATGCCTCTCGCTTCAGATACCCTATATCAACTCTGAGCTCAACACCTTCTATACCGTTGAGGGGGAGACCTCTTTAGATTTATGGAGTTTATTTCAACTATCAGGCCTACTGTGGAACGCACTAAAATTCAATGGATGAAAATATTGGGATATTGGTGGTTATATCGATTCGAGATCGTCTGTCCCACCGGGCGTGCCAGCTTGTGGAACGCACTGGATTTCGTTGGATGAAAATATCGGGGTATTGGTGGTTATATCGATTCGAGATCATCTGTCCCACCGGGCGTGCCAACTTGTGGAACACACTAAATTTCAAGGTGTAGAGATATCGGGGTGTTCTTTTTATCGGTTTATCTAGTGCGAGGGCGTGCCAGTCACCTAGGTGACAATGTGTTCGGGCTTCAAGACTGGAGTGGTCCGAAGCCCGGGGTGCGCTCCGTCTGGCTAATCAGACGATTGTGGATATCGGGTCGGGACTGGAGACCCGCCGCGCCATAAAGGCCGCGACGTTAATTACATCCCCTCGGAGAGGGGAAAACCTCTGATTAATCGCCAAGAAAAGGGCCTCATGGCCCAAACATCAATTTTTCATTAAAGCATGCGATTTGGGTTAACATGATTTAAACCCTCCGCATCGGTATGCAAAACGGCGTTCAAAACCATACGAATACTTGCTGCGAGTGCGGCAAATTTAATGCAAGTGCGGGATTAGATGCTGGTATATATATATATATATCAGTCACTAACGGACCATCCAGTGTTCGGTCGAGAGTCCATATTCGAAGCATCGAAGGTAACAACAAAGACATTCAGATATCTACCGTAGGTACGGCGCGTTTCATGTGGGTGCGGGATTGGATCCCGGAAGAAGTGGGTCAAGCTGATGAACTATCGGCCCGAGAGGTGCACAGATCATGACCATGTCGGGGATCCCGAGGTCCATGTCCGATACCACGGGGCATCATTGCACGGTCCGGGGGAGCGGGTTGTTAAGTGTAAAGCCAAAAATCGAGAACGTGCGCCCTCGCACTCGGATCGACCAGTGCGGTCAGGTCGCGGGGTTCAAGGGGGCAGCGCCCCTTGCGGGGGTTTCCGGGGGCAGCGCCCCCGAAACAAAATTTGGATTATAGTGGAGGGAAAACTTAAAGTTTTGTTCATTAACTTCAATTCCCTTTTTTTGATTAAGCATTTTCTTTTCTTTCAAGCACGCCGGATTAGGTGATATTGAAAGGGGGGGGTGCGCCGGTTAAGGGGCGCCGTTTTAAGGTGTAAATGGAGATGGAGGGGTGGGGGGCGCACCGGTTTAAGGATACTACAAGGGGCTGAAGGGCGCGCCGGTTTAAGGGAGGCCAAGGGGCGCCATTTTAATGGTTAAGCAAGGCAGAAGGGCGCGCCGGATAGAGAGGCTCCCACGGGGGGCGCGCCGTTTTAGCGTTCAAGGAAGATGGGAGGTTACGAGGGTGGTGTTAAATCGGCGTGGTGAGGGGTGACCGCACCGGATTAGGCCACGCCGGGACATCGTCTCTTGAGTTTTCTTATTCGTTCTGTGGACTTGTTTTGCTTTCTGTTCTTGATTCTATGGCCTACGGAAGGATCAATAGTTAGATTAATTGTTCAATTGACACCCTAGATCAATAGGATGAAGGTTTAAGCATCGTTGATGGTTTGTTAAGGTGAGTGAGCAGGAGGTTTAAGTGTTTTATTTGGGGGGTTTGATTCACAGAGCTTACTGTGTATTGGATTAAAAACTCAGTTCGTTCTTGAGTGTTCTATTTGTTCACTTGTTCTTGGCCCTGGCGAGAATCGGGGCAGCACCTCCCCTAGATCGGAAGGGTCCGGGGGAAAAAAATGGGGTGCGCCATGCGGAGAGAACTCCGACGGCCCCAAAACATCCCGGTGTGTGCATAAGCAACGACACCAGTAAAATTACCCCATTTGGGGCCGGAGATCCCGAGGGCTAGCCTACAAGGGAAACCGGTGACCCATGGGTTATTGCGATCATGTAGACTTCTCCCGTATGGGGCCGGAGGTCCAGAGGGCAAGCCTACAAGGGATTCCAGTGACCCAGGAGTCATCCGATCGTGGCCGAACACAGCGTGAGGGCCGAAGCTGACACATGAACATGGCGGAGGGGAGATCCAGAGGATAGCAGTAAATAGAAGTGAATGCATGCATACGTATATATCTATCTACAGATACATATGTACATATCTATTCATATATGATCTGACGAAAACATATGGACTTGCAAAAGGGAAGGGATGAGCGAGCATCAAAATCGGGTTTCATGAGGGAGATAAGTGAGGATCGGGGTTGAAGGCCCCATGCTTCATTTCCATTTAAACAGAAGAGCTACATCGGGGCTGGACGTCGCCGAGCAGAATACAAGGGAAGAGGAGAAAGACAACGACCCACCTCACACGGCTGGCTCTCACTCTTCCTCCCCTCTCTCTCCCACTCTTTCTCTCTTCTTCTTCACACAGGCTTCGGGCTTCAAAGGGTTTCTCTCAGAAGAAAAGCTTCTGCCTTTCAAGCTTCCAAGAGTTGTCCCTCTTCTCCCACCGATCAAAGTTCCCCGTGGTGGGCTTTTTATAGGGGCTAGTGGCCCTGTCGAAGGGAGAGGCCTCCCCCCCCCTTATTTCTCTTATTTCTTCTTCTTTCCATCTTGCTTCGCCTGCAACGCCTCTACCGTGTCGCCGTGTCGAGTGCCGCTGTCGTGGACGTCACCTCCGCCGCGGCTACAGTGTGACCGGGAGAGGGGCAGAGGCATGGCCTCCTCCTTCGCTGGCACATCCACCGCGAGCCACGTTGCTTTCATCATTTGCAGGAGAATGGGCGGCCGATCGACGGGATGAGTGTTCGGCGGTGCAGGGCTCGAGGATTTCCATTTGAAGAACGTGCTTGGCTGCCCAACGGATCGAAGCAGACATTTAGCCATTTTAGGCAGTTCGTCGACGTGCTGTTCGTAGGAAACAGGGGACCGTATTGACAACAGGATGGCTTCACTGCACGCCGGAAGCGCTTCAGAGAATAGGTTCAGGGGTTAAAACGGCGCCATATTCAAAGGGGCGCCGTTTTAAGCAAAGATGAAGGGGGAGGCCTCGAGCGCGCCGTCTAGCTAAACCAAAGAAGGGGCATGCCGTGTAGCCAAACAAAAGAAGAGGGGCGCACCGTTTTAAAAGGGGGGCGCGCCGTTTTAAGGCGCGCCGTTTTAAAGCCCCTGCGTGCCGTTTTAAGCACTAAACGGATTCTTCTCGAAGTCGCGGCCATTTTACGTGAATGTCGACATTCCCGGAAGGTTCCGGTTGCTATGTATGACCTCTACAATGTTCCATTCGCAGCCTTTGGGGCCCGGTCCCAGACTCTGCGTGACTTTCAGTGCACGTCGGGCTGTGTTGGAGTCCCCGACTCTTCTTTGATTCAGCTCTCGGTACGGCCGGCTGTAGAGTTGTGGCCATATCTTCCACCCGGGGGGCTCCCTCATCGGCTAGCGGACCACCAAGCGAGTCCTCATCCTGATCGGGCGAGGCATGAGGTTTATTTGGCATTTTCATCTTCGGCTTGCTCTCGAGTGTCGAGACATGCATGCCGTATGATCATCATTGACATTTTTCGACGTCCACACCTACCCATAGACGGTGAGCCCTGTGAAGAGGTGTGTCTCCCAGAGCTAATAAAAGATGAAACAGATGGGGACAACACCTATAGCCTGGGTGTCCGTATGGGGATGTGGCTAAGGTACTTCTTTCGCGGCGAGAAGAAGTACGATGATTTCCCCTCAGTCGGCACAGCTCCCAAACCCAAGAGGCGAGGTAGGAGGAAGGCAGACCTTTCAGGCTCCACTTTCAAGGGGCACACAAGTGGGACCAACCCTGCCGGCCTTGGTGGTATGACCCATTGCGCAGCCTATTTAACATATTGGTTGTGCACCTTCACTCTACCATATAGGGACGAGAGCGTCATTTGGCCGGAGGCAATATACCCGGTGTGTCAAATGACCTAGGGCATCAAGCTGTCTATTTGCCCGGCCACTATGTGCTTAATTTATTGGACCCTTGGGGATATTACCAAGAGCAGGATTCCAAGGAGCCTGCGCATTATAGGGCCGATCTACTTCTTTAATGCCTAGGTTTACACATTATTCCCAAAGTTTGCCCCACGCGACATACAAGCGCCCACTCTATTTCTCAGGATGATAGAGTTCGCGGGTGTCGAACCCGGCTAGACTTAGGCCCATCTATATTCTATTAGGGGAAGACTTACATATGTCCCCATGGATTCTCTCAGCAGTATTCACCTATGGAGCTTGGAAACACATTCTATCCCTCTCATGAACCGATTGAGGGAGTGTTGGGATGACCAGGTGGAAAGCTATGTTCATCCAATCAGTAAGAAGACTGTTACCCGGCCAATCCTGGAGCCGGAGCTAAGGGATTGGGCTTTATCAATTCACCCAAGTGTCCTAGTTTTCAGGAAGGGGAATACTATGTAATTGAAACCATATTACCCCTTCCATTTCGGCCGCAATTTCGGGTATGACCAGCACATACCCCCACATGCCGCCTAGTTTCATTTGCCGGCCATGACATTACAAGGAGCACTTGTTATTGAGTAGGCTCACGTCTAGTGGGACTTCTTTCACTAGCAGGATGCCTCATCTTTTAGAGTGCCAACTCCAGGGCATTTCCCACGTGTTACTACCGAGTATGTTAAATGGTGGAATGCTTGGACTGGATTTTACCGAGCCAGCAAGTTGGAATGCTGGGATGCCGCTGAGAGGAAATTCTTAAATAACATAGACGGGGATCACCTATTGCAGTTAAAATCCCACAAGGCCAAGGAGGTCCAGGAGTACAATTTGGAATGGAAGTCGATAAAGAAGCATGGGCAGAGGTGAAGCCTTATATTGGTAGAAGTTTTCATGGACAGCTTCATGAAAACTCTTAAGGATTTGAGCTGAGTGGGGATAGCCCAGTTAGACCTAATAAATTACCCTTTTGCGATCGAGGAAAGTATAACCCCTTCCCGTGCTTGGCGCCCAGAGGTGGACCATTCTTACCTTTCAGGACCTTCACGCGGAAGGAGGAGAGAGGGCCCGGATATTATCAACATACAACATGGCTGTTCATGCTCCTCCAAGTCCATGGGCTAACCATCGAGGATAGAGCCGAGGCTATATTGGACCGGGGCCTCAATCTGTCCTTTGGTTATGCGGATGGATAGGGAATGGACCACCTCTATGATGACCTAGACTCCGGATACCGAATATACCCGATAGGACTACCGAGTAGACCCGATACCACTTGGAACCCGTGAAGCCTCCCAAGAGCGATAAAAGCTCTGAAGGGATAAAAGGATTATCGTGTAGTACATTGAAGTCGCAGATATAACAGTGATGCGGGGCGGACACGGGGACCGACTCTTAGTGATGCAGACCTTAGACTATAAATGTAGACGCGACCAGCAACATATGAATAGGAGAGACACTTCGGCCCGACACTAAGAGTTCCTATGGGTTATACGTCGCTAACAGAAATGCAAGCTCACTCGTCGTCCCAAGTGAGAGGAAATGTGGATCCGCACGGTTGAGAAACCAGCAGAGTCAAGGGTGGTCGACTCACTTCCGTGCTTGGATCGAGTCACGGGATGGGTCACTCTCTCGCTCACAGTGGTGACATGAACTCACGGGCTAGATTCCTAACGCACTCATAGCGGCATATGACCATATATTAAACTAGCAAATGACCGCTAAGAAGTAAGGCCGTTACCTCCACGCTCCCGGCGTGGGGAATACAACCCCGGCCAAACCCGTACTCCCAGTTAAACAAATTTACTGCAGTACAAAGTTTTGACCACTCCATGCAGGGAGGTAACAGGTCACATGTGGGGCCCGGGAGTAATGGGAATTGGGTTGACGGGCAGCATCTTGATGTCGCTCCGTCGGTGCCAAAACCCGCATTTTGGTGATGTCCGGACGGCACGATCTGCAGGTTTGTGCGGCCCACGTATTGCTCGGTCCTCCGAATCTGATGGGGTGGGTCCCGCTATGATGGTGACACCTGGTGGCGCGCTCCCCTGGACGGCGGCCAGGCTGGAACGCCGGTCGGAGGCCGGGTGGCTCCGATCTTCACTTGTCGGAGTTGCTGCCCACGGATCTGAAACTCAGTTTCAGACCTGCGCGCTCCGGTGACAGAAGCTGCTGTGACCAGCACCGGCATCGGATCGGTGCGAAATCGACGCCGTTGGAACGCTGACTCGAAATGATTCGACCCTCTATGACTCCAGAAAATTCGTTGTGACCGTGCTTCTGATGGGGAATTTTAGAACCGGACTTATCTCTGTTTTAGATCTGGCCAAACAGAAATGAAATTTCATGAGAGTTGGCGTTGACAGCGATGTGGACCTCCGATCCGGGTGTTGAGTTCTTCATGCAAGTTGTGGAGGGGAGAGTGAGGAAGACGGGGATAATTTTTGGGAAAAGTTTAGTGGAGGTTTGGTTAGGGAAAAGTACTTTCTACTGCTGGGTGGTCGGATCTAGACAGTGGCAGACAGACTGAGTTGGGATCACAAAGTGATTTTTTTGAAATATAAACGAGATCCTAAATTCACAAGAAATTTTTTGGAAGAGTTATTAGATGGACAGGACTCCCAATAAAAATTACAACTCGTTCAGACATGACGAAGGTGGGTTCATGGATGAACTATCTAGTGGCTGTGATAGAAGACAGACTGCAGGCAGATCTGGAAGGAGGGGAAGCACGAAAATGGAAAAATGGAAAATAAGGGCTAGAATTTCCACCAATTTTTTTGGGATGTGAGTTAAACCTCTAGAACGCACCCTGAAAGTTTGAAACCCAAAAGATCTCAAGGTTGTGAGCAGAAATTCTGGGAACAGCCTGCTATCTCGCGATTTGCAGAAAATCGATGAAGGCGGTGGCGGTGCAACGGCGGCTCGATGGCGGCGGTGGCGGCGACGACGAACTCCACACCAGATAGATGAGGCTTCCCACCTCAGAACACAGCCTTCTCTACTACAAGAAGAGGAGAGGAGAGAGAGAGAGGGGCGGCCCTTGCTCTTTGGAAGAAATTCCAGATTTTTCTTTCATTAATTGTGTCAATAAAGAAAATACATCCCATTTATATGAAATATGAAAAGACACTAACTATCCTAGATCTAGGGTTGAGGAGGGGTAAAAGAGGGAGTCCACAATTTATTTCTCCCATGTGATTTGGAACTAAATAAAATAAACTAAAATTCCTAACATAATACTATATATGGGGGTGCCCCCTTGACTTATGGCCTTCCAAATTTGAATTTTTGTTCCCTTTGTCCCCCCCTTGGTCCAACCTTTCTAGAAGCCCACCTTGGAGGGTTGACTGACCCCACATGGGCCCAAGGGATGAGGTGGATTAATGGGAGAAGGGATGGGGGGCCCGCGGGACCCAAGTGGTCCCAAATTACAAATAAACCACTGTTACAATCCGAATAAAACACACATTACGCACACACAGTCAAAATAAATACTATAAATACCGAGACTCAAGGGGGAGTCTCCAGGCTGTCTCCGAGCCAGATGGATGCCGATGTAGCTCGAGTGGTGCTCCGTGTACGGTACGATGGCTCGCCGGTTCGTACTTCTCGATCGCTCTAGTGTCCGCACCAAACAGTAAGCAATTAAATTTCATTAATCAGGTTTGCTAAAGTAGCAGAAATAAAATTGATTTTTAATTAACAGTTAAAATTTAAAAATTATACCAGAGTCCAGTCCAAAGGTAAGATAAGTACAGTCAAACAGAAAGAAAAACGTACACTGAGGTCGGGGGAAGCCTGACGCAGGTACTGCTGGCAACTACGAACACGCCACACCAGGAACCGCGAAGGAAGAAGAGCGCCACACCTGAAAAGCAGGGGTGAGCCTCGTGTCACGGGCCGAGTAGGGGTCACGCGGATCCCCACTAAAAAATAACACAGTAACACGCAAGCAAAACAACAGTAGTAGTAAAGAAGGAAAGCTAAACTACAACTAGAAAGCTGTAAAAGAAAACCGGAACAGCGAGAGTAGAACAGCTAAAAGGAAAGGGAAAAACACAGCCGCAAAGATCGGAACACGGCCACCAAGAAAAGCTCGACTCCCTAAGCTACTCCAGACAATGATAGAAGGGCGAACCCTGATCTCACAAAGTCAAGAGTTATCGATCCGTCGACTAGACACCAGCCTTAAAGCTAAGGCCTACAGAAATAGGTAAAAAGCCTACAAAGGACATATACCAACAAGACATACACTAAAGCATACACGACTCGATTGCCGTGCACACTCTTTTAGACACAACCACACACACAACTAGAACGTCGTGTATACAACACAACGCTAACCAAGGGTAAGGCCACGAGAAGGATAACCCAGGGATGTCATGTGGACGTTAACAAATGACAATGATGATCATACGGCACTCGCATCTACGCGCTCAAGTGCAAGTCAAAGACGGGAAGGCCGAACAAACCCATGTCTCGCTCGAACAGGATGAGAACTCACTTGGGGGTCTGCTACCCGATAACAAAGCCCCTCAAGCAGAAGATACGGCTACAACTCTACAGCCGGCCGTGTCGAGAGCTGAATCAAAGAAGAGTCGGGAACTCTGACACATTCTTGGCATGCACCGAAAGTCACACAAAGTCTGGGAACGAGCCCCAGAGGCTACGAATGGAACATTGCAGAGGCCATACATCGCAACTAGAATATTCTGGGAACGCCAACATTCATATAAATGGCCGCGACTTCGAAAAAAATCCATTCGATGCTTAAAACGATGCGGAAGGGCCTTAAATCAGCGTGCCTTAAACTGGCACGCCTTAAAATGGCACGCCCCCCTTGCATTGCTAAACCAGCGGGCCAATGTGCCTCCATGTTAAAAGCTTTTCCTCCAAATGCTTATCCGGTGCCACCTTTACCCAAATCAGGCGCGCTCATTGAAGGATGCTCCCCTTGTAAATTTGTTAAAACGGTGCAACTTGTGTTGCATTAAAACGGCACCCATGTGCAAAGCTATTCCTTCGAAAGCTATTATGGCATGGCCATTTTGAAGGCCAAAAGGTTGATACGGCGTGCTACAGTACTCATCATGCTTCATTTAAAAGCTATTCCTTCAAATGTTAAACTGGCGCGCCCCGGGCCTCGCCGATTTAACCCAATTCCATCCCATCCATACTCCGGTGCTCTATTTTTCATCA